>JAYKKI010000026.1:18485833-19094166 GCA_039881145.1 Druceiella hillmani
GTATAGTAACATGGACTGTAATAAGTGTTGAATCTGAAGGTGTGCCAGAGATAAGAGAAACCGAGATAAACTAGCCCTTAACAAGAAAAACCATTGGCGATGACGACGTCTTAATGGAAATGGAAAAAGGAGGAAACCAGGTCATGCGGTTTCGTAAAGAATTCTTCAATTGATGTCTAGAGGAAAGCCGAGTACCGAAATAATGGGATAGCGCCACAGTCATCTTATTGTTCGAGAAAGGAAACAAGTCGGACCAGAACAATTATCGTCCTATTATTTTGCTGTGCCAACTCTAAACTATCAACTAAAATCATCACAATTCGTCTGAACAATAGTGGACTTTTATCAACCAGTTTAACAAGCAGGCTTTATAAGTGGATTTAACACCATAGCCTACCTACTGACTATAAGATTTATCATAGAAAAGCCTACAGATGATCTTCTTGGTTTATAAAAATCATTTATTGATCCTGTCTCTGTCGAGCTGTCCTCCAACAACTGTTTATACTGATGTTAGCAGACATCTTTAGAATGCTGGATTGGGAAATTGCAGTTTCAATATAACAGGAAAAATTCACTGAGAACATTGTCTTACTCTCAGACGGCTCGGGAGACCTCGAAACCACGATACAAGAACTAAGCGATGCTTCTGGGCGGGTCGGATTGGAAATGAACTTGAACATTACAGAGATTATAATTAACTGTTCAAATTGTATACTCAGCATTAAGATAAACCGCTAACCATTACATAAAGAATAAAAAAATACGTATTTTTTTAGTCAAGAAGTTGTTATGGCAAAATGAAACCAAACCAATGGAATATACCGAGACATAAGACAAGCATTAGCAGCTTATCCCAAAATTGAATTCGCTTTCAGAATGAAAATTACGGCTGAACAGAAAGCTAATTTACATGACCAGTATATCCTACCAGTACTTACTTACGGAGTTGAAACCTAGGTGTTTACAAAAAAAATCCTCACCAAACTCAGAGTGGCTCAGAGAGCAGTTGAAAGGAAAATAATAGGGGTCACTCTGAGAGACCGAAAGAGGAACGAGTAGGTCAGAGAGTTGCCATATCGCCAGAAAGCATGACTCGTGGTGCAAAGCGCTCGCGGAATGAAAACCGTGAGGCGAAAAGCGCCCACAAGGAAGGCGAAATATGCTTTCGTACGATGATATCAAAAGAACAGTTGGAATGAAATAGTTAAGTTGATTTTCTACTTGATTTTTGAATTGCTTGAAGTTATTTACTACCTCTGCAGAAAGCAAACAAACATGAATGTCCGAAAATATGTCGCTCCACCAAGCAATGTAGTTTTTATCGAACTACAAATAATCGTATGCACTATGCCCAGCACTTTTGTGATTTTTGAGCCTCTGTATTTAGGGACAATTGTGTTTATTTAAATTCTGAACATTTTAATGATGTAGAGTCGTTATATTCTTGAATAATGCGCGGCTTCCGTATTTTCTACAATAATTTCCAAAACGTCGAAATTTAGATAATCCAGATGCTGGTAGAATGCACTCATTTTATTGTCAAATATCAATTGACCTCCGTTTTTAATGACTTCACTTACTGGCAATAAATTTGTTGCTGAATCTGACACCTATAGCACATTTTTAAATGTAATGTTATTCCACTTACCTTTATCATTGTAGATGTCAAGGTTCACTTGACCAGAGTCCTTTACCAGCAGTGGTTCAACTTCTGCTACATTTATAGTTCTGACAGGCAACAATGTCCTTGTCTCCGAGTTTCGGTGGCTATTTGGGCCTATTTGGAAAAGATAATCCTACTTTGTAGGAGCACTGGAGCCTGAATACCATACCTCGGTGCAAAAACGGTGAAGGCAGTAGCTTAAAGGTTATTCTGAGGATTACTGTTATAGCATTTTTCTTTAAAATTCCTCTTTGTTTTTTTTTATGTATTTTAAAAATCAATTACTTTGATGTATTTTAAAAATGTTGTTTTGGCGAAATCCACACTGATTTTCATAAATCAGCTTTCGATTTCTGTGATCGTCGGCTTGTACGAGTGCGGTTAATCGGAGAACAGCAATGTTCCAAGCGCATCGTCGTGTATAGCAAATCTGATGTTTCGGTGTTTATGTGCCGTGTTAATATTCCTCTATACTTTGATATTCTGCAAGAATTGACATACACGGTTTTCTGGCCTCGTATTGTAACAAGCGTATGCCAAATTATTTCTGACTTCTTTTTCGATCTGATCTAGAATGCTGTATCCACTAAGAAAACAATTTCCGTAATCGCTTTCAAGTTAATTGTCTCGCTACTCTCAACATAATCAACAATTATTCATTCAATTATCGACGATCAACAACGAATCTCCGTGTGGAATAGTTTTTGCATATAGGTAACTTTTCAATTGACATTAATGAATTATTTGAAGAATTTACCTTGTTCCGTTGTTGATAGTTTGAGAATTGTACTTACGTAGATCATACCGTTTAGTCAGCTCTTTTTAGTTATTAATTGTTGTGCTATTTTAAAGCTAGAGCTACTGAAATCATGACCTATTGAATTAATATTGAGTTAGTGGAACCACGATGATGATTATTGAGACATTCCCTGGTGAACGCGGAATAATAGCAACTAAAATACTTAATGTGCCCGATCTAAAGTGGTAAAAGAGGCAGCCCGGTGACTAAGTTATTGTTTTATCCACCTTTTCGTAGACTATAAGGATTATGCAGGAAAAGGCAACATTACCATAATCTAAATATTTTAACATAGTATTAAACATTAAAAAAAATCCAATCAAATTCCCATAAAATATTGATTTCTTCTATCTCTTTTTTAACCGTTTAGGCTAAGAAAGGTGTCATCAGGGTACTTACAGCTAAAGACATACCTGGCAAAAATACATTCCTAAGACCTGGAACATTTTGGTAGCCGCTGAAGAAGGGCTTCTCCCCAGTTCTAAAATCCTATACCGTGGACAACCTGTCGCTATTGTCGTGGCTGAGTCAAAATATACAGCAGAACAAGCGGCGAATAAATTAAAAGTAACCTATAAGAATGTACCCATAAACACCCCAGTAGTTCGCATTGAAAAAGCATATAAAATTCCCAGCAGAGTCAAACCTGGTTTGTCAATATCACCATCAGCACCACCTGGGAAGAATGTTGACAAAATAATAAAAGGGAAATATATAACGAGAGAACAATATCATTACATGATGGAACCGCAAATGTGCGTCGTGGTGCCCGAGGATAAAATTCTGAATGTGTACTCGTCCACGCAATGGATGGAACCTGTTCAGTTGGGTATTTGCGATTTATTGGAATTAAAAGAGAGCAGGTATGACGCAACCAATTTTAAAATATTATATTTAAAATATCATAAAACTGACTAAAACTAACAGAAGTTCATATAAAATAATTAACAAAAAAATGTATAATCCTTTCAAGGCATTTGAATACGAACCGTTATATCCATGAACATTGAAAAATTACTAATTACATAGTACTAACTTTATCCTAATCATTATCATGTAGTCCAATGACTACACGATAACCTTTAATTTCTTAAGGGTTATCATGCAGTCATTGCTCTTGCAGAAGTTGACCGTTTCCTGTGTCTGGCTCAAACCATTCTTACTAGGATGTTTTTCTAAATATTTATTTATATTTTTAGGTCATTTCCAATAGTAGATGTACCATGCTTTCTCATAATAGTATGAATAACTTCTCTTCTTTAACAGCTGCGCGAAACATTTTTACCTACATAGGTACTAAAATTTTATTTTATTTTTGAGACCAAAACGTATCTCGAACCTAAATACTATAATAAATACTTCCTACTGACATAATAAACAGGAAAGTGTTGTTTGTTTTTAGGGATTCACGCAAAATCTATCAATGTTGTCTACATACATCTTTCTTAATAGATGGCTTATAGTTTCCAAATTGCTATAGAGTATATAGCATGTACATATGCTGTATACATTTTTGAGATATAGTTAATAATGTCAGTGTCATAGTCAGAGAAAGCGTCGCTAGCCTGGATGTTGTCGGTTTCAAACTATCACAAATACTCTAACAACACAGAGAAATTTTGAGTCTTAAAAGCTCTAAAGAAAAATACGTGGGAAAAAGTGACGATGTTAGTTAAGTTTGTTAATAGTAACTGATGTAAATTGACCCGTTACGTTACGTAACTTTGGTAGTGTAAAAGGAATGGAAAAAAAATGTTTAAAGTAAGTAAAACTAGAAGTGAGCATTTTAATGACGGACGATACGTTGAGCGCATGAGAGGATAATTAGAAGAAAATAGGCACAATGTTATGACGCTGTACGTTGTTATATTTTTGTTAATTAAAATAAAACGCCAGATTACATTAATGAAAGAAAAAATAAATATGAAAGCCTGGAAAAAATAAATATGGATTGCCCAAAAATATTCTTTAGTGTTTAGGACTTTTACCTATTCGTAGGTAAAAAATATACTGATGTCCATGGACGTTTCGTTATTAATCAATTACAGTTACTCATAATTTATGTAAAATAATAGAAAAGAAATAAGGTAACAATTAACGGCGTATTAACATATAAAATAACTAACAACTAGTTAAAACTGTTTCTTTAATCGTATGATGTGCCATCCTAACAGCACCAAAGTAATAGTGAAGCGAGTTAGTGGAGGATTCGGCGCTAAATTGACTAGGCCAGCTCTAGTTGCCGGAAGATCAGCTCTGATGAATGTACCCTGTCGCATGATATTATCATTACAGATTATGATGCAGGCCATAGGCAAGCGCCATCTCTTTTACATTGATTATGAGGTATTTAAATACATTATCTTGTTCGTTTTATAACGTCATATAAACTTTTTTTCCAAATTTTCATTTTTTTCGTACAATCGATGTTTTTTTCACATTCCAATATCTGTAAACAATTATAGTAAACTACTTTGCCTACCGAAAGGTAATATTTATTTGCCTAATTGTAATTTTCCCGCAGTTGATGCATCTCGGTGCACCCGTGCACACGTCATAGTCCTTCTTTTTAAAAATTATTTAATGTAAAAAATTGAAATTTGGTATAGTAGTAGAGCTTACTTATTTGCATATTTATCGATAGTAAAACCTAAAAAGGCAACATTGGCGTAGAAAAAAGACTTCTCCGCTTTCAATCGTGTAGGAATCAATTGGAATGTCATAGTTTCACTTCTAGACAGCATCCCCAAGTTCTACTCGTACTTAATTTTTTCTTTATTTAATATACGCTTTTCAGAATTTTAAATATAAATAAATTAAAACTCTCGAACGGCGTACAAAGTTGTTTCTTATATTTGCTTAAAGACAAACAATTATTTTAAAAAAACTACCTTAACACGTATGTGTAATTTTCTTGCAATTTAACTGTAACCGTTCAAAATATTCATATTAAACGCCATTTGAAGGCATAAACAGAAGAAATTCCATTCCTGGTTTAATATCGAAGTCTTGGTTCTCATAAACAGGCTTCAAACAATTACCGACGGTAATTATCTCTTCGAACCAGATGGTTAATGGTTATTCTGGCTGCAGTATGAAACATTTTGTTACCGGAATTTTGTGCCAACCAATAAGAACCCAAACGAGACATATCTGCTTTTAAGCATTGTGAACTTAATTATTCTGGCTATATATTAAGTCAAGCACATAGCATAGATACAATGACATTCGAATTGCGTACCTAATAAAATAACCCAAAGCACGACATATATACCGTTGACCATCGAGTTATTCTATTGTAAAGCATGCTACCTTGATTGCAACATCAATTCGAGCACATACCACAGACGCTGTTATTATATCTCTTATATAAACATTTATTGAAGCATGACGCAAATACATCTTTAATTGTTTGAACGAATAATAAGTAGGTTTTGTTTACACATTAAGTCTCCGAAAGTTTATTTAATATGATGAAAAGAGAAATTACATTTTAATAAAACTTTTTCTAGAAAATATATCCACAGAATAAGTACTAAACTATAGATTTCAGTAGAATATTTCAGTAGAATAATCATTTCTAATGAATGTATTTGTAAAAGTTTACGATTTTACGTAGCATTGACTATACGAGTTTACGTAGAAGATATAACACCCTTAAAATAAAGAGTATTGATTTATGAAACTAGTGCTTTAAGTGAAAGACAAAATTGATTGACTTTAACCTGATAAAACCTACTGTTTTACTTAGATGGGTGTAGATGACAATGGTAAGATTCAGTATCTTAATTCAAATTTCTGCCAAAATGGTGGTTGCTCAGAAAATTAACAAGTCCTGCCATTATTAATAAGTGCCATCAGTAGCTGCTATGACTCCAGCGCGTGGAACGTCCAATCATTTACTGTTACTACTGACACTCCGACTAATATGGGATGCAGGGCTCCAGGTAATACAGAATTAAATCTTCTTTCGGTTATTTTTCATACACTTTTGAATAAAACGAGCAAAGTGAAAAAAATATTATCTGGCACACTCGATTTATCAATCGATTCATTGCACGTATTTATGTGCGTTTACTTAATAAATTATTAAGAAATATTACGAGTTGGGATATCGCATGTTGATGTTTTATATCCATTTTATACTAAACAATTTGGCTAATTACGCCAAAGTATACCTCTTTATTAATTCTACGCTTGCTAAATGATAACATACGGTCCCACGTAGGTCGCTTCCAAATCCCATCTCGATCTATTCAGGGACCAAGTCTATGTTCTTATACTTATTTCTCCCAAAGACTCATTCTCTCTCATTTCATGACTACTCATTTACTATCTTCGTCACAAACGTATGGATTAAACTAGATTTTGACAGAGATTGACTATAATATATATAGAGATTGACTATAAGTAATTGCTCTTTTGAAAAAAATCCACTCTCCATATGTTAACAAGTGTACATAACCAACCAAATTATTCCATAATTATGGAATAAATATTTAGAACATAAAACTTTACATTTATAATCCAATTAAAATATATATAATCTTCTCTTTACATCTATATTCTAATCAAATAGATATAAAATTGGAAGAAATTAAGAACATTGCGGACTATTGTTAATACATAAGTCATCTTGACATTTTTGTAAAATGTATATCTAAAGCCAAAAAAGTTACGTAGGTTCAAAGATCATGAAAGCGATTTTTTACTAATATCTCGTCAACGGTGGTTTTTGCATGAAAATGTAAAATTACCATACCAAAATTTACCAAATTTTCATTAAAAATATTAGATATTTATTTACTAAAACTAATTGTTTTCGAGATAGAAACGGTATGAACTCCTACCACGACTTATACGTCATTGGATATCAAGTATAACAAACAATATTATTCATTCTCTTCATATATAGACTTAAAGTCTACAAAAATGAAAAAATGCACAGAACACATAAGTTCTCATGGACCAAAACTTTTTACTCCAAAATGTTTCTTTGCTTGTATAGAGTTACAAACGTCCTATCGACCTGCCCGCATCTCTTTTGGCATATTTATATTTTGACCTTCTCAAAATATGGTAAAAAAAATTAAAGAAAATTCTTTAGTATTTAGCGGTTATTCGTTCAGAACTGTCGTATTTTTGGTGACGCTATGAATATTCCGATGATGGTCCTACAATAAACGGTGATATCAAAAAAGTGACAGAAGGTCCAACTTTCAAACGAAGTAAAAAAGACCTAAAGATGAATTTAAATACCTAAATGTGGTTTTAAAACATATGTTTAATTTATACATAATTATGTATGTGGGCGTGTGTTTGTTTGAACTCCTAAGGCCGATACCTGCCCATAACATTTTATAAGATGTGTATTAAGTAATTTAATTTAAAACTGTAATCTAAAAATAAGTGCATTATTCAACACTACTTCAATATCAATATAATTTACAGGGCTATGTTTAAAACTGATACATACTACGAATATTATTTTAATTGTTAACATAGGCATGAGAAATGAGGCACCGGATCTTAAAAAACCAACTTTCTTTGCTTCTAATTATTCCATTAATATCAGCAATTACTTCAATAAAAAAAAATTAATTTCTTCTTCTTAATCGTGCGGTTTTGACAGAGAGGTCATCTCTTTGTCGAGTTCTCAGTAGCCATTCTCAAGATACGTTTCTATATATCTATCTCTATATTCTTTGCTTTGTGCAAACGCACATTGATGGTGGAGCGTGTGATGGATTTGATATTATTAGTACATCGTGTAGGATATTTTACCTTCCATTCTTTTATCTTTTCATTCTAATTTTTTTAAATCGCAAAATCCCGTAAAACAATTGTATCGTACACAATTAAATGAAACTACGTGATGTAGTATTATTTCTACTTTCTTTAATTTCTTTACCACCACCTAGGTTTCGTTGTATTACAACATCTTCAGGTGGGATATTAGCAAAGATTAACTCTTAGGAACAACCAACAGCATTTATATGTTTCAAACACAAAGCCTGGTTTGTGCTGATTTTTCCATTGTTTATGTTAGTGAGTTTATTGCAGGGGCGCAGACTAGGTTTTATTATATTACAGAGAGTTATAAACATTGTCTATTTAAGGTAAATAACAATTAATTTGCTTAAATTAAATAAGTTCTCGCATGCAATAAATATAAATGTAAATTGTCGAATTTTCATTTAACGTTAGATGTATCTTTATAAGATAACGTCAAATAAAATTACAAAATTTTTAAGAGATGCATTTAGATTAAACATATGGTAAAAAATTAGTATCTTTATCAATTTTTTTATGTTTTATGGAAGTAAAATATGTTTATAGTTATAATGTCACGTTCATAGAAAAAATAAAACGCGCTCAGTGTATTTTTGACTACTGGTGATATAAAATATAGCAAATAAAAAAAAATAATTACGATGGACTAGTTATTTACAAGATTTTTAATTTATTTACTTATTATTTAATTTATTATTCTATATAAAGCGTGTTATTTGAATATTACTTAGAAATATAGTTTGGGAATTTAATAATATAAAAAATTAATTCGATTCTTATTCTATTTTAATTTATTTACTTTCACTAGTTCAACAATTTATACGTTTTCCGATAAAATTCTGAGAATATAATTTAACATTGTTGATGTTCACATTAAAACTAATCGAAATATATTATTTTGTATCTTTTTTAATATTATACCTTTTTTCTCTTGCGTTATAGTATTTTCATTTATGCCTTTCGATGTTGATTTGCAATAAACGAAGTTACAATTTTTATTTTGGTATCGTTAAAGTCCTTGCTTTTCCAATTTTCGTTGCGATTTAATATCTCATGGCCCAATTTATATTTTATCTGGCCTGTGTTACTCGCGCTGTACTTTATGTTATATATTTGCTAATAAATTTATGAATTTGATACGGTGATTGATTTTCAAGAAATTTTTATGAATGAAACCAAAAAAATTTTCGCGTGTTTACGTAATCTTTATTTACTTTAAATGTACAAATTTATATTGAAATGCTTGTACCTGCTTCAAAATCCACATTATCACATCAACGAAAGTACAGCTGTTCACTGCCTTACATGTAATAACTGACGATCGGAATTTCTTTGAGACCTCATGATCACCCATATAACCGATAATTTTTTTACATATCAATAATAAAGAAAATTAATATTTAAATTTTAAATTGGATAAATATCTTATTAAATAATAAATTTCTAATTGGAGTAATTGTTAATTTCAATAGAGTAATTGCGCAACTCAAAAAAAAATATTAGCTTTTCTACTTTCAGCTGCTATCCTTTTCCTATAAGAAAGTCTTTTTTGTTATATTTTAATCCTTATTTAAAAAATAAATGTATGTATTTTTAAACTGAATGGAACAAATTGACAAAACATTTTTGACATAAACAAATTATGTAAAAAACATCATTTTACAAAATTATGGAAACTAAAAAAATATTTTTTATTTGTATATATACATTATTAAATTAGCCATTTTTATTGGGACAACTATGGATATCAATTGAGTAATTTGGGTATAAAAAAAATAATTTTTCAATTTCTGACGCCAACTTTATTTCGGTATTATTATACAACCGACGTGCGAAACAAAATTATACAGCGAGAACTGTTAACAACACGACAAGCTCGTCAATTCATATCAAGTACGATCCTACCAGATGGCTGTAGTTTACATGTATTCGTAATTCTGAGAAGATTCGAAAGATGTCGGTATTGAATTAAGTGTTACCAAACAATACCCATAAATAGATTAGGAAAAAATGAATAACTAATTAAAAACCTAAATAAAAATAATTCCACGAACAGTTAATACGATTATGTCTCGTATCTCAAAAAGTTAAGGTAGAAATGTACTATGATAAGCGTGAACATTACGAAAGAGAGAATATTTTTATGTTCAAAGCATTAGGAAGAATACATTTTAATACAATCTACAGATTATTGACCTAAGAATAACAATATCGCTATTTAGTATTGAGTGGCATTACTACCATAAAAGTAAAAGAACTCTATTTATAACTAACTAATAGCTGTCACCCCCAGAAGACACCACCTCTAACAAAATAATCATAGAACAAATAGAGGAACTGAAATGAAAAATGATATACACCAAAAATTCAGGACAATGGAAAGCTCTTGTACAAAACTTTAGGATAAGATCAAGACCAATTCAAATATGTAGATCTACGAACAATTAGGACAATTAATAACGAGTTGGGTACATTGCACTCACGAAGAAATAATCTGTAAAAAAGATTAGATGAATTAGGCAAAAAACGTAAAATAACGAAGAACCTTGTCGTATTTGATATAGAAGACAGAGAAATGTCGTATTTCAACTAACAAGGGAATCATGAAAATATTTTAGTGGAAATTTAAAAAATAAATATTCATATACACCTGGTGAAATCTACAACGAGAGTAGGAAATATGGAAAATCACCATTGCAGTAACTAAAATGGAAATGAAAATTAAAATTTTGAAAATGTGTTGTAAAGAAAAGGAGTATACATCAAATCCTTGTGTGATATGTGTTGCAAGGAAAAGGAATGTACCTCAAAAAATCCATCAATAATAAAAGAATAACAGAAATAACGAAACTTACACAAATACTAGAGATTAAAAGCTAAAAGATAATAACCAAAATCACGACATACATGAAATAAACAGAAAAACAAGCACAAAATTTCAGGGATCAGAAAACGAACGTGTGATATTTAAAAGCCGTCTCCAACCTATTTATAAACACCAAGAAATAACATAATCATCTCCTAATAAGGCTGGTAGCCACGAGAGAAAATAACCAAAACCCTCTATATAAGAGAAAGAGCAGAATGGTATTTTCCCCATTTTCACAGACTAACAGACATATTTATTAATTAACTTCAAATAACATACAAAATGTTTGCACATATAATCATAAGAAGGGTGATGCAGATATTAGAATTTAACCAACCAAGGGAACGTGCTGAATTTCGCTCATGATACTTTAGGACTGATCATATACTAAGTATATCTCAAATTTTGGAAAAATATTTATATATGATAAATCGTAATATGTTACGTTTGTTTATCACTCCAAAGCATTTGATTCCATTCAAAACTCAGCTATATGACAAACATTAAATGATCAAGTAATGCCAAAAAATATATAAACTAAAGCAGTTGTAAAATTAGAGAGAAATAAAATTCTTCAAAATGTAACGCGGCCTGATAGAAGGCGAACCAATATCTTTTAATTTTCACAGCCTTATCAGAAAACATTTTCTGCGATTTGATTTGGGATTCTTTGAAAATAAAACTAAAGTGAAAATGTTTGTGGTAATGCTTTGCTGGTGACTAAGTATTACTATATAGAAACCATAAGCATCTGGAATGTATTTTACTATCACTTCACATGACTATCGCTATCAATTGACACAGTGAACAAAAAATGTAGTTTGAAAATTAGCGCAAACAAAATAAATATAAGGAAGAACAAAGAAAGGATGCCGATAAAAATAGCATCAAATATTTCGGAGGACTTCGAAAATTGCTTGTACTCAGAATAGCAAAACTCATTTACGAATCAAACACTTAGCGAAGAAGATAGAAAGATTAAAATTGTGTAAATAAAATATCGGTAATCAAAACACATATTTAAATCTAAATTACTGAATTTTCTAAAGGAAATACATATTGTTACACTTACTCTATTATAAGGTTGGTAGAATACTATGGTCTTGGATTATTTCCTTGATTATGCATCTAACCAAGGAAACAATCCAAAATTTGCAGATATTTCAAAGAGTAGCTGAGAAGTATATGATGGGATTTAGAATGAAAGATGGAATAAGAAATACTGATTTATGGAAACGTAATAACCTAATGGACGCGACAGAGTTAGTCTGTAAATTAAAATAACGCCATATAAGGGCTAAAGAAAATGCACTGGAAGGAACGTGTATTATAATGGTAGCCACGCAGCGAGATTCGGCTCCAGGGCTGCCCTCATCACCGTTGAAATAGCGACTAAAAATAAAATGATTAGCGATAAATGCCTGGTTAAGGCTTGCGAGGGACAGTAGTAAGTACCATGCTATGGACAAAGCCTTAACGCGATACTGTTTGCCCGATAATTGGATAGCAAACATTATGTTAATGATTGTTTTATCTCGGTTTAATAAAATATTTTTAATTTTAGTAAAAATTAATATTGAATATATTTGGCGTTAATTTTGTAGAAATTCATTATTCACAATTAAATGAAACTACGTGATGTAGTATTATTTCTACTATCTTTAATTTCTTTACCACGACCTAGGTTTCGTTGTATTACAACATCTTCAGGTGGTATATAAGCAAAGATAAGCAAAGATCTTTGCTTATATCCCACCTGAAGATGTTGTAATACAACGAAACCTAGGTCGTGGTAAAGAAATTAAAGATCGTAGAAATAATACTACATCACGTAGTTTCATTTAATTCTAAAAATTAATATAAATAAATATATTATCTTTTCATTCATAATATTAATACCATAATGGATATGCAATTAATTCAATCAACTTCTATATTTTTTGGTAAATAAACATAAGTTTTTTTAATTAAAACAATCATAAGTTTTTTTAATTTATTTCAATAGTAAAAGCAGAATAAATTCAGCAAAAATATTAGAACATCTTTTTATTTGAAACTAGTCACTGTCCAAAACTTGAGAGGGTATCCAAAAATTGAGTTGTAAAAGTTAAGCGCGAACTAAAACTTTGAGATAACCAAGTTGCGATAGAAATGAAGTAAACATTCAAATGTTAAGAATATTACTTTATAGCCCAACGCAAATTAAAATGATGCAGCGTTTTAAAAATAGATATGGCTATCAGCATGAGAATAAGTATTGCCATCGGGGAAGACGTTGACCTGTTCGTAATTTTAAATGAACGAACACCCATCAAATAAACTATCATGCTATTTATGTTCAGAAACCTGGAAAACACAAAATTTAAGGAAAAATAATTTCGTCTAAAAGTCTCACAGTTATACAAAGTGTTAGTATAACATTTTATTTTTACACGTATTAAGAGGCTGCAACTTAAGAGACTACGTCAACAATGTTCCAAAAACGTAAAACCAAAGTTTATAAATTATTAGATAAAACTTAGAAATTACTGAATTTGTCGGACTTAATTTTTATTTATGAAAGAGACTTATCGTGCTCCAAATGCGGGTTCTTGAGATTCATTAATATGTCTCACGTATTATCTATATCAAATATATCTCCAAGCCTGTTTTTGTGTCAAGTCCACCTGGCCGCCAATTTAACAGAGTACATTGTCAAGTCCACCTGGCCACCAATTTAACAGAGAACGTTCTGCACAATAGTGGGTAAGACTTCATAAAGCTTTGAAACCAATTAAATCATCTCTTCTAACTGCTACTGAGATATTTTTAACATTTATTTAATGCATCTATTTAATGTAGGTTTATATTACTTAACAATGCCTGGTTCCTACCATGGGCAATATCCTGATATATCCTACCTCAATCAATGTAAGGGGGATTGGGAAGGGCCTTGCATTGATTGAGGTTTCTGTAAGATTATTTTGTTTTAATTATTTACAAATTTAATGCTTTACCCTAGAACAATTTTTATAAAGTTAACGACTGTAAAAAAGGAGTAAATTTTTGATATATCTCAATAAACAATGTTTCGACTGACTGTGTTCCTAATAAAAAGTGGATCAGTGTACTTCATCGGTATTATTACCCTACTTGGTTTACCTCTACCCCCTAATCTTATCCGCAACATTCATATAAAATTCCTTTTATAATAAGCGACATAAAAATACAGTTTAAGTTATGATTATGAAATGTTATATTTTTGACGTAAACAACGGAATCTCTTATTTGGTGAGGCCGCAGCGAATGCTTTTGCTGAGTATTTTAATTCAGTTTTTTTTTTAATAAGTAATCGACGCTCGATTTTGTAATGGTTGCATGAATCGCTATGAATGATGGTTCATATCTGTTGCATATCGGAAGGGTGGATGGTGCAAAACGGACCAGTATTTAAACAGCTTCAGTCAAAATATTTCCAAGGTCCCGATAGCTTACCTTCGTACATAATAAATGTTTGATGCGATATATTCATCAAACCATTAATATTTATAAAAAAAAATCTCTAATTTCTGAAATTTATTCATCTCTTTCGAAGATTTCCCGAATGACTCCTGTTTTCAAACCTGGTTCTGGGTGTGATGTAAAAACTATACATATAGTAGTCTTACCTTCATTTGCTAAAGTACATGAAAATATTCTGCATCGCCGTATATATTTACAAATTTCAGCTGAAACGCACGGTTGTCGTTCAAAGCGTTCCACCGCTTCTAATTTTGTGGATTATGTGACTAGGGAATTGGATCGAGGTCGTCAAGTAGAAGTTGCCTATTTTGATGTAAAAAAGATATTTTAATGAGTCGACAATGATATTCTCTCATATACAATAATATTATATTCAATCCACTCGATATAATAGACGCCGTAACCTCAAGTATTACGAATTATTTATATCCAAAATATTTCTTAGCAGAACCAATAGAATTAATGAGACTTGAAAAAAAGAGAAAAAGAAGAGAAAGGGGAAACCATATACACTTCTGCCAAACTCGAAAACATATCAAATATTAAAATTTTAATTATTACGTTTTTTTAAATAAAATTTTACATTAAATTTAGGTTTCTACGCTATAATAGCTACGGCTTTAATAAACCTGAGACTCTACATAAAAAACCTTACACGTGGTGGTGTAGAAAGGAGTATCCTCATCGATAAAAATTTTAAAGGAACTTTATTTCATATGTGTTGAAAGTATGAAAAAATGTATGTAACCTTTTTATGGAAATTTTGAAGAAGTGTATTTTTTACTGTTTTATTTCTACCTTAACGTTCACGAAATATTTGCAAAAACCCGCATTTTTATCTTCGACACTATATATTCTTTTAGAAGCACGTCGGTCGACTGCTACTTTGGCAATTGTTTTAGAGCAAAAATATGATCTCTCAAAATTCTGCAAACTTTCGATTTTTTTTTATACCATGTCCATTTTGACTGAATTATTCAGAATATTAAAGACAAAAATGTTCATATTTCCTGAATATTATGTTACTTTTCAACCACACATTCCATCTGAAAATATACCCAGTCAGTTTCGTAATCAATATATTAAATATATTATTTACCCAACGTTCACTGATAACTGTTATAAGTACTCTATTATTCAGAATAATTGAGCCTCGATATACAATATACATCGTCAAAATAAACTTTCCTTTGATGCCTTCCATCCTACTTTTACTACACCACTTCTCTGCCCACTTATTTTTTTAATATTATATAAAAATGTTATATTTTAAATTATATGAAAATAGAAAAAAAAGTTTAAAATCCAGCTACATTGTAGCGTATAATTTGAAAGGGCCAGCCATTAGGGTATTTTGGAAATATTTTTTTCATAATTTTTTATAGTATATCTTCAGTGATATACTAAAAATATACAAAAAACATTTCCTATGAAAATTACAAAAGTAAACCTATCGTAAGTTGCCAGTTCAATATAATTCAATATAATTTTGCATTAAGAATGATATATTAAGATGAGAAAAAGTAGTTTTTACAGTTCTATAATGACTAATAATAATTTATCATATCTTACATGCATCTGCCAGGCCGTCTGTCACAGCTTCGTAACTCAACCGACTTCCATCATATGACGAAATATTAAATAAAGATGATTTTAGTATTCCCGTTTAATTGTATAACGGTTCGACGTCCGCTCTGGGATCCATATCATCATCATCATATATATTAATACGCTAAGGTTAAGATGTTGCACTCCCTTTTTAGAAAAAACCTCACAACTAATCCACATAAATTATATATCATTTTATAGATAATTGCTTGCTCTACCGGCATCCACAACTAAAAAAATTATTATTGCTATTGTTTTTGCAAATTAATTAATTATTAAAATTATATACACACACAAATTATATACAACAACAATGCTGCCATCTAACGGCTCAACGTCAATATGATTGACGGCCGGTAAAATTTTTGTTTAATTTCAAATCCACTCACGTATAAATAAAGTGGCGCTTTAGCTCAATGCTTTTGATACTTGCGCCTCTATATGTCAATTTTAGTAAAATATTTGTTTGATCTGTCATCTGAGCTTCATAATGGAATAAATAATGCGAAGACTTCGCACGGGTCACGCTAGTTTTATTTAATTCTTTATTTTCTTATTTTGTATTGCAAACATCCTAGCTGTTTATATCAGTCATCACTTGAAATACAGCACAGTGACAAAGTATATTTGTCTGTACATATCCCAATAATTAACACACTAAACCATTAAAACATTTTTAGGTATAGCAAATTAAATTAAACTAGAAACAAAAAATTCAAATTCCACCTATACACTTTGTCGCCATGTTGTGTTGGGTCGATCACGAGGAATAGTGCCTTTGAGAGCGCGGCGTACCGCGGGTCCCGGCTTGGATTCCACCCGGTTTCGATTTGTCAAACGGCGCTGGACTGGTACTCTGGTTGGCTATAAGAGATTTCTCCGGTAGCAAAAAGTCCGCCATATGTATCAATTAGATACATTAAAGTACATAATTAAATAAATAAGATTATAAAAATTAATATTCGACTGGTATCAGTATGCGGGCTGACAGGACGTTACGTACGTTTTTTACAATATAAATAAAACATTTAAGTGAAATAGGAACGTTTCTCTGTTTACAAAATTCTTAACTATTTTTTTATCTTATTTACACCACACCTAGCCACAAACAAAGAATTTTAAAATGTTTATCCTCTATCTATTTGTCCTTCGAAACGGCTGAATGGGTTTTAGTAAAACCTTCAAATGATTACAAACGCTATTCCTGACCATAATTTGTGGATATATTAAATAATTGTGATATTTTTATATTACAGATAATCCATTCACACGGGAACACATGGTTTTAGCTGCTGATGTAAAATTAAAAGAATTTCTGCTTTCATAAAAAACACATTGCTGGATGTGTGTGTTCCATTTGTTCATTGCATTGTTAATACAAAAGTTATTATTTGTTTTCTTATTATTTTAAGTATTTGGAAACGATTATAACATATTCCTGTGGCAATTGCTTCATTTCAATTAACATTATCATTGATCTTTAGAGCTTCTTAGTCTTTAAATATTATATTTTAAATAAATATTTATAACTTTTAATTTACAATTTTTATTTGTATTTTATACTTTATTCATTCCTATATTAATGTCGATACTCACAAGTTAGAACATTGTAACTATAGACTTTTATACTAGATAGATAAACAAAAGTGAGAGATTATTATACTAGATAGAAGAACAAAGGTGGGAAAGGGGGCGCTATGATGTCGATCAATGATGTCACATATTAGAAAGAGACAGCGAAATAAAAACCAATGGATCCGTTTTTTTTATTACAGGAGGTACATGGAGTAGTGCAGAAAATTACGTTCGCTGTTTTTTTTTGGTGATTCTAAATTTATCCGCTTTTACATTGTCAAAGAAGTCAATTAAGAATAACGATATTTTGTTCTGTTCTTAATTGGATATTTGACTAAATTGTTTTCATTTCATTAATCATAATTTCAAGGTACAAGCTGATGAAGAGTGAATTTTTTTTAATAATCTTAAAAATTAACCGAGTTATAAAAGTTTAAATTTAACCTTTCGAGAAGGACGGCAATACTATATTGTGAGGTCATTTATAATATTGCACATTATATTCTACGAGAGGAAAAGAGACAGGAATATACCCAACTATATCCATATCTTCAAATTTAGAAGCCTACAACTGGCTTATTTTTCAATCAATTTTTTAATTTTTTTCAAGACTGGTTTTTAATTAACTTATATGTCACAATATCGTACGAAAAATATCAAAATTAGAATGAGTCAACTACAATATAGTAGCACTACAAGAACAAATAATGCAGATGAACGCACTTTTCACAGATAATTTATAAGGAATTGATACCATATTTATTGTATTTATTTCCAAAAAGCCTTACAGACATGCCAATTTGATGTATGACAATTTTCAAAATAATATACCTACTTACGCGTAAATTAAAATAGAATAAAGGCATATGTTAAAATACCATTAATATGTTAAAATACAAAAACTCGGTAAGTTTTTGTGTAAATTTTTTTTTTTTTAATTTACGCTAGTATTAAATCCCCTTATATTTTATAGAAGGGCGTAGCAAAATTACTTTGATACAAAGAATTAACCATAAAATATTTTTCTTAAATTCTTTACAAATATATTTGGACTGAGAATTAAATTTTTTTCTCATTTGGCACAATAATATTAAAGAGGTATTTTAAAATAATTAAGAAGTTATTTAGAAAATTTTTTTGGTACGGCGCGGACATGTACTACTACGTAAACTTTTATGTGTACATAAGGATATGTGAAATCCTTATAGTACATTTTCTACTCGTAATTATAAAATAAATAAAATAATATAGCTTATTTATTCCATATCCTTATACATTGCTACCATATGTTGTTAGTTGGTATTTGTTAGTATTTTGTTTACTGTCTAATTGTTAGTATAGTTAGTTATCACTTTCTGAGATATGGAACCCTCCTTGAGTGAAGGAATCCTCCTTCCTCTTCCATGATTCTCTTACTCTGCCTTGGGTCAATCAGTATTTCCCTGTTCTTTCGGTTACGTCATCCACCCACCGTCTACTTGGCTTGCCTCGCTTCTTTTTTCCTGTTGGTCCCTTCCATCTAGTTGTTTGAATAATCCGTCGGTTATCAGTATAGCGTGATATATGACCAGCCCATTACCACTTTAGCTTGAGAGCTTGTATGAGAGCATCAGTTAGATTGGTTTTTTGTCTTATGATTTTATTTTTTATTTCATGTGTTTTTTTTAATTTTTAGTAAGCTTCTCTCCATAGCGCTTTATGTTGTTATTTTCAAACTGATGCGCAGCAAAATTTCGTGCTTGAAGTATTATCTCAAATACCTTCCCGTATTTTTGTTTTGAAATATTTTAAGTTTTAATTTTAAAAGTATTCTTATTATTTCCTGGCATGAATCTTCGTTCCACAGTGATCCATGTCAGGGTATCCCATTGTGTCATGGGGTACCAGGCATCATACAAAAAATCACGTGTTCTCGTATTAATTTCTCGTGTTATTGGATGATTTGCATATATTTATTGGACTTATTTATGTTGGATTTATGGCATATATCTATTATTAAATTACTCTATGGTTACTTATTCCCATCCATAAACATTTGACATGTCAAAAAAGAAGTATGTACTACGACTTTGCGAAAGTACCATCAACTTATATAACATAATATACTATTATGTTTTTAAATCCCGACTTCGTAAAACTACCCAATATGTGCCTAGAGGAAATATACGAGTATAACCTAAAAATAAGACATTTCATTTAATAAAATAAAACCATTTTTAGAGTAAGGTCAATCTCCGTCAAGTTTTAAGCATAAAGACTTCTGCGCTGCTCCATTGTCTTTGTGTATACCGTAATTCCATGTGGTTTTACCAGTTCTTTTTTTTTATTTCCTTCACATTTTATCCCCATAAAAGCCTATGAAACTCTGCCTCAATAAAATGTTGGATTTTATTGCTGGGTATATAAATCATATCTATTGTTGGCCACATAAAACACTAACTGTTTGAGCGCACTCACTTCCATCCTTCACCCTCATACTAACGCCGACAATTTAGTGATTGAAATTTTTATGACAGATATTTTATCAGAATTCTTCAAACCTTATTCTTTAGCTTATAAAATACTGACAATGTAGAATGTTTGAAGTAAATTGTGACCCAGTTTTTGAGATAACGAATCGTTTTTTTTTTCTGGTAAATAATCAATATTCCAAAGTAAATTGGTGGGAGTGGCAAGCATTACGTAAGTCGAAATTAAATCGGTTTAAGGAAAGCTTCAAATAGCAGTTTAACTCGAATATATAGGTTAATAGGTTATTTGTTATCAAGAAAAATTAATATGTTTGTACATAATAGCTTTATTCACACAATATTATTATTAACTAATTTTTGATTACTTTATAATCAACAAATCAACAAAACGAATACACACTATGTAATTTAGAGACAAACAGAATGTAACGCAGCGTAAGTCAATTTTTTTTCTTTTCTGCATATTATATAAAACCAAAACCGCGCAAAATATCTATACCTGCTTATTTTCCAAAGGTTATTATATATTTTATGGTTTACACAACTTCTTATACAGGAAATCAATTCACAATCACCGTTATTATATTGCCAGGTATTTTTTTAATCGTACTTGTCAGGTATAATCATTTTTATTTTTTTGGGAAAACTCCACGCAGGTAACCAATTTATCCATATATTACTGAAGAAGAAATTCAGCTATTGCGTAGTCTGCGGCTACGACAATGTTTTCCATTGTACAAGGTAGTTCTGAAAGCAAAATGGCATGCAATAAAACTAAATTTTATTTATTTACACTATGTTGTTATTACATCATAGTTCAAATATTAACAGAATTTATAAGGGCGAAAATTAAAAAAGGACTGACAATTTTTATTTAGTCCGAAAACGATTAGTACTTTAATAAAATACTAAATAAATCGATGTGTAATGACAGTTCACAGGTAAAAAATTAAAATAATAAATGTGGTAATATCTACATTTAATGTAATGAAAATTTGGTAATGATTAACAAAAATATGAGATTATGAATGTCAAATTTAGATACTGAACTTTCGATAAGGCAGACAGACTGAATTTTAACGCAATGGAACAGAGATGTATAAAAAATGCGTTAAAAATTTTCGGGAGACAATAAAAGAAATAAAAAATATATGGATAAGAGAGTACTTGAAATCAGTTAAATAACTTATTTTTATTAAAAATGGACTCACAGAATTCAAGATATAACAATATAGGAAGAATGAACAAAAATGTAACGTATATACAGGAAGATGTAAGTGCATGTTATATAGCGATACAGATATATTAAACGAATAATTAAATTCACTTAAAACTGACAAATTTTACAATAGGTGCTAACAGGTGATAATCCGTGATAATGGTTAATGGTTATTCATGAACATTCAAAGTAATCAGTGAGATTATTTTCTTTAAGGAGGAGTATACGTTCTGCATGGCTTCCATGCATAAGTTATACTCTTCTAAATAAAATTATTGTAATGTATGTTGTTAATAATTTAACAATATAAAGTTAATTATATGGAATCCTTCACACATTACAATGTTTAGGTTGCCTTTATTTTTTTAAATTTATTTTAATTTTAATTACATTTTAAACACATTTTCAAATGATTTTTTTTAATTGTAATATTTATAATCAATACCGGAGTAAAAGTACGTAAGTTATTAATCATACCTATGTCAACCCATTCGTTCAACGAATGTCCGGATTCCGTTCTTGATTCTTCCACAGCTTTTCTGAGCGCATGCGTTACAACATGGGCCATGCATAACGGAGGCTCACCAGCAGCTGTAAGTTGAAAATGAAAGGAAGATGATTCAAATAAATGTTGCTATTTTTTATCACTGCCAAGTTTAAAATTTCAAAATTATAAGAGAAGCAAAATTTCTGAATGACAAGACAAGCAAAATATCGGAATAGGATCGAAAGTGGTTATAGTTTATAATTTTTGAATAATCTCACAATTATGATTTTTGAATAAGAATTACACCTTCTATACTATAAATATACTGCCACAGACCGATGTTTTACCTTTAGATCCCAATACTCCTGTTGGGTTCCTAGAATTATATCTTAATTTGACTCTAAAGTCTGCCGGTATGTCTAATGGTCCAGGAACTTTATAGTTCCAGGATCTATTGGTGATAACTGCACCAGATTTTTTGTCGTATTTTAAATCTTCCATCGTCCACAAACCCAATCCTTGGACAAATGCACCCTCCACCTGAAATAAATAGCACTTTAAAAAATTTCCTATTTAATTCAATCGACTGAATATAAAACTATTGTCAAAGAAATTTACCTGTCCTTACTATGCAAAAAAGTAAAACAATTTTACTGGTGTAAATAAAAAAAAATAAAAAAGAAAAAAATATGTATATATATATATATATATATATATATATATATATATATATATATATATATATATATGTATATATTTATATATATATATATACATGACTCAGGCGGCGCTAGTGTGACACTGTTTACATCGGCTCTATACATTATTAGGTTTTAAAAATAAATAAAAGTGTGCAAGTACATCTTCTCTACAAGATAATCTATTAGACCTGACCAATTACTCAAGGACTAACGAAAAATCGTGAAAATTATCAGGAGTGAATAAAAACGTTTTTGTGAATCTTTTTGTGAACATTTCAACAAAAAAACTAAGGAAGAGTAAATCGGATAGTGAAAAGTGGCGAAAAGTGTCGATTAAGTATTGTGTAGCAAAATTATAAATAAAAAAGGGAAAACTAACCTAAATTTATAACATGATTATGCAAAAAATCGAATGATCTACTAATGCCATCTAGCAACATCTAAAAGTATTATTATCAAACAACAACTCGGCTCTCAAACAGGCACCGAGACTTCGTAAGTCTCACGCTTCGTCAAACAATACTAGTAAACACCACAAGAGGTCACTACCGGTAGAAAAACAGAAATACGATTAATCGCTAGTCAACAAAAAAAGTAAAAATGGAAGAAGTTTGAGTACCTTTCGAAATATTCAAAAGGAATTCGGTGAACAAAAAATAACTATCCAAAAAATTGGATAAAAGGTGCCAGACCAAGTAACTCAAAACATAAATAAAATATTAGATGAAAAGTTTAATTTTTGGGAAGAAAAATTTGATGCCCTGAAAGCCAAAGAACAATCAATAAAAAAGACTATATTTCTTGGAGAAACAAACAAGAACAAGAAATATTGTCTTCTTTGGTTTGGAGGAAACAGAAACTTCATACCCAAACTTGGAAAAAATCTTAATCAATTTTACTGAACGTTACCTCTCTATTAAGCTGGATTGTAGAGATATTCAAGAGGCAAAAAGAATAAGAAAGAAAGGAGAAAAACCTCGATCAACTATTGTGACTTTTTCAACTTTAGGATTAAAAATAGACATCTACAAATAAAGAGGGTTGGCTGAAAGACACCCCATACTATTTAAAAGAAGACTTTGTCCTGGAAAAAAGGAAGGAACTGATAATAAACAAAAACACCACAAACAATAACAAAAAAATGCTCTCTTCATCACCTGAAAGCAATCCCCCGATCCAAGATGAAAAAATACCCAAGTAATCAAGAAAAATAAGACACAAACATCAATACAAAGATCATCAAGCATATCTGAAGATGTTCTGAAGCCGGGCTTGCTTAATTTCCTCACAACGAAAAACTCTAACAATTTTCCGAGTAAACAGGGCAATTAAAACAAGAAAATTTAGCAATTACCGCTCCCCTCCCACAATTAAATCAAGGAAAAGATACCAGCAATACATAAACAATTTCTTCCAAGACGGCTGGTCCCCGTGGAAGATTACGACCAAAACCCTCCAAAGATTCAAGTTAACCCTCTAAACAAATTACTTATATACAATGTCCATACCTTGGCAAACAGATAGTACAAGCTTGCAAAGCAAAATGGAAATAGGCTGGACATGTGGCACGCCTTCAAGACCAGAGATGGACGAAAAAAAGTAACAACATGGATGGGCCCTCAAGAGAAAAGGAAGAGGGGAAGACATCATATTAGATGGGTCGAAGACATTACAAGAATAGCAGGCTCAAACTGGATTAGTTTAGCCCAATCTAGAGACGATCGGTTATCTTTGGAGGAGGCCTTTACCTGTGGAGGGGTTCTTGCAAATATATAAATAACGCATACTTAATTACATTATATATATTAATTAATTCACTGTGTACATAATATCCACATTTGCGTAATTTTTTTTTAAATTTAGCTATTGCTAGAAATTAAACGGCTTTAATAATAATATATATATATATATATATATATATATATATATATATATATATATATATATATATATATATATATATATATAAATATCATAATTTAAAAGTCAAGACGCAATATTACCATAACTTGTTAACCAAATTATTTTCTGATTAATTTGTAATATACACGGTGTGCGGGAATAAATGTCGGACAAAGAAAGATTGCCGAAAAATAGTTGATTGTCGTTGACCGAAAAATAGTTGATTGTCGTTAAAATAAAAGTTGAAAGATAACAATATGATGAAAAAATTTAATTAATTTCATGTTCATAAATAATAATTTCTCTTATTTGTTTAAGAAGTCTTAAAGGAGATCGTGCTCTCCTTATAATTGAATTAATAACATTATCCACCATTTGAACATTTCTCTTAATGTTATTAGAACTATCGGCAATCCTTTCTCGTAAAGTTTGTTCGTCAGGGCATTCATTTTTTGTGATTTGACTCTACTCCAAAGAAAAAAATCGATCGGTGTTAAATCTGGAGATCTCGGAGGCCAGGCTATAGGTCCACTGCACCCTAACCAGTGATGACAATATTGCTCAACTAAATACTCACCTACCCGAATACGGAAATGAGGGGGCGCTCCATCGTGCTGCCGCCACATATCTCTGACTACGCTCAATGGCAAATTTAAAATAAAGTCTTCCACTTCATTACGCACAAAATACAGATAATTCTTCGATGTTACTCTGGTAGGTAGAAAAAACGGACCTACGAGCAGATTACTCAAAACCCGCCCATACATTTAAATGCCATCTGTGCTGAAAACTATCCCGTCGTTTTAAATGCGGTTTCATCTGGCTGCAATAGTGTTCATTATGCACATTAAATATTCCATGCCGCGTAAATGTGCTTTCATCTTACCATAAAATACGTCGAACAAATGATGGTGAATCGTCATTCATTCGAATGAGCAACTGACAAAAAGTAAGACGATGTTGTCCATCTTCTCTCGGCGTATCTCCGACAAGCGTTTTTAGTAAGCTAAGAGATATGGCTGTCTATCGTATGCTGCGAGTAGGATATTCGGCAAATGTATCGAGGATAGCATCTTCAGCCACGTGACGTCTTCTACCAACTGAGCATCATCAAACGTGGTCATTATCTGACCAGTACTATAAAACCGACTAGCTAATCTTGCGACGGTCCGTTCATTTGACTTTCTAGCGCGATTTGGATAAATAGCCGAATACGTTATACTCGCCTGGCAAACATTGCAATCACATGCACCTAAACACATCAGCATGTCATAATATTCCGAATTGGAATAGCACACAGTAGACATTAAAACAGTTATCAAAACAATAATTCACAAAAACAAATGCTAATGCTCCAGAAAATCGAAAAATGTTGAATGTAAATTTAAAAACGGCATGATGCATTCAAAGCGCGGCGTTTGACTGATTATTGTTTACAAACGCAGCTAATAAACTATTATAATCAGCACCAAATACCGTCCTTTCTCAACCTGGTGGTTGCGTTAATTGTCGCATATGGTCACAATCTGTCCAATAATAAAACCTGCATACAAAACATTCGTTTATCAAAATTTTTATGAATGAAGTGTTACAAAATTTTACATTAACAGGTAAAAACAACATGAAAAAATAAACTTACAGCTTAATTAAACCTTAAATTCTTTAAAATGATTAATGTTAAATTAATTGAAATAATAATTCCATTTTACAGTATAGTAAAGATGTCGCAAGACTTTTTACTTTACTTTTTGGCTTTTTTTGTGGCTCGCAACGTAAAAATTGTTGAGAAAAATAGCTTATACTGGTTAATGTTTTGTCAGATGAATCGCTAAATTTGTAGGTAGAACTTTGTTTTTTCCAAATACATTCAGCTATTATTGATATGCTAATTATAGAATATTCATTGCGTTTATTTTTAATTAAATTAATTATTCATAAGAAATAGTATGTAATTATAATTAGTAAGGTAGAAATAGAACATTAGAATATAATCTAAATACATCTTCAAGAGAAAAATATTTATGCTTTACGAAATTTTTATATCACCACTGCCCCGTGGCCTGTTAGTAGATCAAAAAAATTGTGGCCAAAATAAAATAAAAATAATTAATCATATAATGCAAAAACCCATGTATAATTATCGATTACGATTTTTATTAGCAAACAAATTTTTCTATTGGTAAAGACAAAACAAAATACATTTAAAATTATTCTATAAAAATTACTATTATTCTTTACTAATTACTTTATATTTTTTCTTGAAATCAACGAGATACTTACATAATTTATAAACTAAACGTTGCACAGATAAAGACTAGCAATTATTTTATATAATGTTCAAGGCTACATTCCGTACAGGTAATAACTAAACTTGTTATGAATTATCTTTTCTAAATCTTTTTATCAATCTAAGATATCTCTACCCAATATTCAAAATGCGAAAATATTACGACACAGTACTGTTGATAAAAAAATAAATAATATAACGCAACTTTGTAGCACCTTGTATTTTGTTCATGTTTTAAAGACAAGGGATAATTTCTGATTTGTTGGTATATCGTAAGAGAAATCACGTTAGCCAATCCAATAAGTTACAATCCACGGGCTTCTTTAAGTTAATGTCGAGTTAACCAATAAAATTCCGCGGGTGTAGTGAAATAACAATATTATTTTCTTTAGTGATCGAAATAGCGCTATTATTACGTTATTTTCAGCTGTTCGATAATTTGAATAAAAGAGAATCTATATGTAGTGCTTGCATACGGCTAGCGTGAGCTTATGTGTGTGCGTTAGCGGCTCTCCAATTCGCCACTCAGGGTAAATACCGCACTCTCCGGGCAACTATCGAGTGTTTTAAAAAGAGTTCTGTGCAATATTTTGGCACTCAATTAGAAAAAGGACGTATTTCACGACAATTTGTTCCTTTATAGCCAACGAATAGCGTATGTTTTTGTCTGACATTTATTCTTGGACACCGTGTACACACAATATATCACATATCATAATCTATATCACAAATTAATCAGTCAATAATTCAATTAACAAGTTGCGCTACTAAGGTGTCTTTATTTTTAAATTTAGAAATAAAATTATATAAACACATTCACGCGTTAATAGTATGGACTCAATTTACAGCCTTAAAAGACACATCCTGGACAGAGCGAAAAGGAATGTCGTCTGTAAAATTTAATTAAATAATTTCAATACCATATTTTCATATCTGCATGTCAACTCTTTAGTTTACACTTTTCAATTAAAAAAAAATGCATACCTGTCCAATATCCAAATCTGGATTCATACTTTGTCCGGTGTCCTCAAGAATATCTGTTCTAATTATCTGGTAGTTACCTGTCAGAAGATCTACTTCAACCTCAAGCAAAGCTAAACCAAAAACGGTGTACCCAGACAAATCTTTCTCTTTTGGACTCATCATGTAACTGGCTTGAAGATCAATTTCCCCTTTATGAGCTTTAGCTATCAACTCCTTCCAAGTAGGGTTAGTCATA
Organism: Druceiella hillmani; assembly: GCA_039881145.1. Classification (NCBI taxonomy): domain Eukaryota; kingdom Metazoa; phylum Arthropoda; class Insecta; order Lepidoptera; family Hepialidae; genus Druceiella; species Druceiella hillmani. Next base: position 18,513,931 of record JAYKKI010000026.1, read on the forward strand.
CCAGCTTTCACAGGCTGCAACCTTTCGAGAATTGTATCACAAGCCTTCGCAGCCGAATAGCAACTGCACTCACTCGTTATACTAGATCCAGAGAACACGTTGTTTGGAGACGTATACGTGTAATGTGGCGTAACGGTGACGGTTTCAAGCGGGATACCAAATTTAAAGGCTACTACTTGAGCCACCTTCGTATTCACACCTTGACCCATCTCAATACCGCCTATACTAACTACAACACTTCCGTCGCTGTGAAATACTGATAAAAGAGCAGAATAGTTGCCATAAAAAATAGCCGGAAAGGCCATTGGGGTTAGCTTGAGAGTACGTTTCCTCCACCTGTTTTGCCGATTGAAAACCGACACTTCGACAGAGCGGCTTTCTAAATTTGTATCTTTTTTAAACTCTCCTATGAGTTGCGGTAAAGGATTATCAGTTTTCCTCATATTGGCAATTCGTACCTCTGTAGGGTCTAATTTGGTTTCAAAAGCTATTCTTTCCATAATATGCTCAATGGTCGCTATACCCTCACATCCACCTAAAAAATTAATTCAAAGCAATTTAAATATCCACACTGTTTTAATGATGTATTTTTAAGCAGACTTAGTAAATGACGAAAAAATTGGAAAAGATTTATAATTCCTTGAATGTTACGTCTCCAGCATACTTTTATCTATTTCGGCCCTTAGCAACATTCTTAATAGATTTAACATTTTATTACTATAATTAAGTAGTGTGCAACGTTTTTTTAATCACACTGATTTAATTTCACGTGACTAATTCAAATCTGTTACTACTTTTATGAATTTCTATTTTTAATTAATTGAACGAGCTTTACTCTAAAATAAAATGTTACGACTAAATTTTGGTAGTTTTAAGTTACAATTACATTTTATTGTTAATTTTTTTTCTCCGTAAGAAGGTTTAATGATTATATTTGCAAGCTCTTTTTCAAAGTCAAAACACATAAATATATGTGAAAAATCAGTACTTTTGTACGATGTGTTATGATTATGTACCTTTTGAAACTTTGGCACGCTCCCCCCATAAAATCATGGAAAGTGATCATTACATATTTACATGTGAAATCATTACATATTTACGTTTCATGTTTATTTTCTTCTTTAGGAGTGTAAATATGCAAATTTGTAAATATGCATAAATATGCAAATATGCATTATGCATACATCCGTACACAAGTATGGAGAGAACACATATAAAAGACACAGTATATTGTAATTTCATAAAAATACAAAGAAAATTTATTTTTATAAAATTTTCATTTCTAAATTAAAATAGCTTCATTTATTTAAATTTTTATTTCGTTTGAAAAGGCTATTATTTTTCGGTCACAATGCCCTATTTTAATATGGAAGAAAATTGTATTCTTGATTAATGCATGCATTTTCTTTTAATTTAAATACGTACCCTAACATTATTGTATTATTAAAAAATCAATTAAAACTAATTCTTTTGTTGTATTTCTTTTTTTAAACAAACAAATAAAACATAATAATAGATTTGTGAATTTCATTAAAGTTCGTATACATTTTTAAATTATATTAAAATGTCTTTCGATTTTCTTACCTGGTGCTCGGAATGTGGTGGTAGAAGCTAAATGTGTAAGAACAGTGTTAGCTTGCAGGCTCCATCTGCTGAAATCGTAGCAATTCTTCAAAGAGTCTAGAGTGTAGGCAGTGATATTTTCATTTCGTGAACACCCATCGTCTTCATAATAGTTATTTATTAAATACTGTATCACCCCTTTATTGTCAACTCCTATCTATAATAAAATATTTTTTTATGTTTTTCCTAATTATTATGAAATTTGCAATGTCATTTATCTTACAGAAAAAGTGTCTGTAGGTTTTTCACGTGGAGTAGATAGTTACAGCAACCCTACAACTCATATTCACCGCTTGCTTTTATACTGCAAAATACAGAATCATTAATAAAAATAGCTTTAAATATAAATTAAAATTCTATGTTAGCAGAATATTTTTTGAATATATTAAATATTAAGCAACATACGAAAATGATTTTTTTTTTATAAACAGGAACTCATCATTAAAAGCGTGTCAGGCTATGTAAAACTTAATTGGAGTAGCTTCGGGAATATTTTTAAAAATAATATGTTGCATTAATTCTTAATAAGGAGTTTTCATTAATAGTACACCAAACAATAATGAAATGCAGGCATTCATCGTTACTTTCCTCCGGGGGAATGAACGTTTCAGAATAACCTCTCAATATTACTTTCCGGTGGTCACTGATAATATTTATATTAACAGTAAATGAAATACTGACTTGTACGTGTATGCGGACCCCTCTTCCTAACGGTAAAGATGGTTTCCTCGTCCCATCGTAAATAAGTTATTTTTAACCGTTAATTATATTATGACCGTCCAATTAATAAATACATAATATACCTACCTCGTACTCACTGTAGCAGGGTGCCCGTTTACCATGCATAGCCATAACGGTCTCCAAAGGTACCACAAAGCGACACGGTACATTCAGCAGATGTGCGACGAGGGCACAGCCAGTAGCGACCTGTGCTGATCGAGATAACTTACCACCGAACGCTCCGCCTACACGTCGAGTAATGATATTCACCCTGAAATTTTAAATATTGTGATAGCATAAAATATTAACTTGGCTCACCCAATATTATATCAAAGTAATATCGAAAAGGTTATAAACAATTGTTTAATAAGATGGTAACATATGATTTTATCTTATTTTAATCCAACAATTTTATTTGAATTGTTGGCGAAGCTAATTCACTGAAAACATTTAAATGCGCTTAAAATTGTTTAAAGATAGATTTAGTCCTTATTACATTCTCAAGACAACAGACAGTGACACTCTCGATCTGGTCGTGGGAATTTTTTATTTCAATGTTATAAATTATACAACCTGGAAAATATCTGTCTCCCCCATGTAGGATTAGAACCCACCTCCTATTAATAGTTTCAAGCTGGTATACGACCAAGATATGGCGACTATAATATAATGTATTATTAGTCCAAAATTTCAATATGTCTAATTTTAATAAGTGATTATCATAATATTTCGTGTTAAATATATAGTATCTCAAACATCATTCATATATGTATGCTGACGCATACATATAAAGTAGTTAAGCTAATATCAGTAAGTCAATAAAGTAGTTAAGCTAATCATTTAAAGTAGTTAAGCTCGCAAACACAGATAATCGTGTCTCGATCGCAGATTGGATCTTCCTTCTGTGTAATTATAATTATAAGTAAATTGTGAACTAATTTATATATTGGCTTATGCTATTTCCATTAACGTTTTTACACGGTACAGTATGTTAAATTCGCGCAAAAAAATATATGCTGAGAAAAGCATTAAAAATGAGGTGACGAAATATTTTGCAGAACACAAGAGTAATAAGTGCCTTTAAGCAAAAATTAATTATTTACTCTTTTCTTTTAAATAATCGAAAAATACTTGCATTAACGTTTGTTTCGTTAGTTACAATGACAACTAACTCCATCAAAGAAATAAAATCTGTCAAGTACGAGTAGAACTCGTAATACGAAGGATTCCATTTGCATTTAGGCCCTTACACACTTTTACGGATACATAGTATTTCTATTAAACAAATTACAAATATTAATTTTTTACAGCGTGAATATATTGCCAGCTAAATCTTTCACAGGCATAAAAATATAGGACATATTTAAATAATTTTTTTTTCGCTATTTAAATAAATAAATATATCCTAACTTATATTTCATAGACATAATAAATGTACATTTTAAATTAAAAAGTTATTTTTGCAGTTGATTTAAGTCACTTGCATGAATTTTCTACGAACTTTTCATAGACTCAACTAGGTGTCGTAAATCGGTCAACTATTACTCGTAAACTAGATCAGCCTACTTATCTAAGATAATTATCCTCTTAATTTCGTTAGGACGAGTACTCACAAAAATAGTGTGTACTATTCTTGTCCAATATTCAAAAATAACGGTTTAACTGGTAGGATACGGGAACACGTGACCATTTTAAAGCTTAAATATTTCAAAAAAAATAATCAAGAAAGTGTTCATGATATATCCATTTTAGTAAAAGTCTATTTAACGATATTCTATACAACGGAGTGCGAGAAGAAGATCAAATAGCCTAAAAAACTATTTTTAAAAGATTTTATTTCACAACTTTGTAAGTGTTTTACATATGTGTAACTATGCCAAATTTCAGTTTTATAATAGTAATAGTCTGCGAGTAAAATATTTGTGACAAACAGACAAATCTGACAAAACTATTAAGGTTCCTAATTTGTCGACTTAACTAGTAGTTGTTGTAGCAATAAATTTGTCAGTGTTTTTTTTTCGATATGTTCTTAATAAAATACTTAAAAACACAAAATATTAAATATGAAACAAAAATAACCTGAAAAATTAAATCGAGTCAAAGAAGTTTGCAGTTTATGTTATCAATAGTAAAATTAATTTTTAATCGATTTAATTTTTAATTAATTAATCAGAAGCCTTTAGAATGTTGTTTTTAATAAGTACTCAACAATTAAAAAAAACAGTTAAAAATCCCTTCTATTGAAGTATATTTGTATCCCACGATGCATCATTGTATGTATCCTGAATTAAGAGTGATATTGTATGTTACCTGCTTTCTGGTATATTTAGCATATCAGCAATGGCGATCTGATTGGCATCCATCCACTGCGTTGATGAATATACATCTAAAACATTATCAATGGGAACAACTACACATGTGTGTGTCTCCATCGGGTAGTGGAACTGACCCTTGATGTAGTAAGTCCCCTTAATTATCTTGTCAATATTCGTTCCCCTATCGGTAGGTTTCAGTGAGTCATAAACAGCGATACGCGATTTGTCCTTCTTAGCCTCGGGTATCGTCAACACTGGTAGATTTTCGCTCTGATTTTTGTATGTAACTTTAACCAAGCTGGCTGCTCTGTTCGCGAGGAACTCTGTCTTGGCTACTATAATAGCTGTAGCCTGTCCGTTATATAATATTTTGCCGCTGCTAATTATTTCTTCGTTTTCTACCATCAGCTGTAAGTCGTTGCGAATGAAACTGTTCTTGCCTGGTATGTCTTTGGCTACGATTAACTTAAGGACTCCGTCTATTTTCTGCAAATATAATATTTGTAATAAAATAACATTTCAACACAATCTATGTGCCGAATACTATAGCTACATCTCAAACTGTCTACTTAACAGATAAAGAATTATAAATTGAAATAAAACAGTGACGTTAACTCTTTTAGGCGTAAAATTGTATACTGTCATTTTCAAATATTTACGTACAACAATTATTTTGCGAAGAAAGAAAATTCAGTAAGAATATATCGATTCTGTGAGTATATATAGTCGTAAAAATCAACAAGGAATTATTATTTTGGAGTGACTTAATAAATAAAAAGGTAAACTATCACATTAACACTAAAGGAATTTCGGAAAAAGATCATGAACATAAAGCAAAAAAATATCCTTTGATAGATATTGGTATATCATTTGCAATTACTGCTATTGGCCCGAACGTATAAATATTGCAAGCTATTGAGTAATAAATAAATTAATTAAAGTGTAATTAAATCTTCTTTTACGCAATTATAACAAATAGTTCAAAAAATAGGGCAAAAAAACAAACTAAATTTCCATTTTATTGCGCTACAATCCCATACATTTTCAACACGCTTAATGTATCTATTATGTAAAGTACATAGCATGTGGCTGTAAATAACATAAATACTTTAGTTAACTTTTTGTTAAATTGTAAGAAAAATAAATTGTTAACATTTTACCAAAGCTTCAGTAGCATCGATACTTTGTATCTCTCCCCAATGAATTGTGGAAAGCACGAAAGCGGCGTACACTTCGTTACACATTGGCGGAAGGTCGTTGGAATAGATCGCTTCCCCCGAACATTGTATAGCTGACTCTAGTTTTGGAATAGCCTTAGTCAGAGGAAACAAAGTTTTGTCTGTCTGGAATTTCTGTGAACCCCTAGAAATTGGCCTGTCAAACATTTGGCCTCCTGATTTGTAACGTTTGTTCATTCTTGAAATTGGGCACATGTCGATGATTGCCTGAAACACGTGAATCATTTGTTTTCATTTATGTTCACTGCCACTGAACTAAACAACTAAAATAAAATGAAATATTTGTTACATACAGATGGTGAAAAAGTGAAATAAATACAAGACTTCAGAATTTAATACAATACAAAAATAAAACAAGGAAAATGGCTTTTTTTAATTTAATCAGTAATTTTTCATGTATATTTATATATATATATATATATATATATATATATATATATATATATATATATATATATATTACAACTTATTTTATAATTAGAGTGAATATGTTTATGAAGATTGCGTTAGTCTCGAAAATGTTCAGGTGGGGGGCTGGAGCAGCATTAGTTGCGAAGTTTACTTGGCGCCTTAATTCACTCGTCGTTGATGGACGAACTTTATCAGTTCTCTTTCTGCATTTACGGTCTTATTTACTACGAATTCCAAATGTATATATATATATATATATATATATATATATATATATATATATATATATATTATATATCCTCAATTAACAAAGCCAGCTAGCCACCAACACCTTTGTATCTTTTTACGATATCAACGTTGCTGCGGCATTGGACAAAGTGATATTATAGGTAGACGATAATTACCTTATAGAACAGATTTACAGCCAATATTCTCCTGAACTCAGGTGAAGGATCTGGCGGAGTATCTTCTGGTCTTATTTCATCGCGCAATAATTTCAGTGTATCTTGCAGCTGTCTGTTACTGAATATGTCCTTTCCCTTGATATTTCGTTCTGTTCGCGTAGCGTGATGGAAAGATCCAGATATACCGCCGTACACAATATTGGCAAATTTAATTTCGGTTTTTGAGTTATTAAATTGGAGAAGAAAACCAGCGTTGACAATTGCGTGAGCGTTTTGGGCTCGGGGCATTATCTGAAAAATATTGTTTAATCATAGGTTTTCTAACCGAATGGAATTCCTAAAAGAGTCTTAATAATCGTTCAACACTCTAGAGTAAATCGGCGCATGTTTTATTTATAACAAAGTAGCGTCATTCATGATAAACAGTTAAAAATTGTGCGTGTCAGTTCCAACGCGCTACTGAAGTTTACTCCTTAATTACGACTGTCTTGGAATGTATAAAATAGGCAACATTGTATATAAATATAAATATCAATATAGGTGATTTTGATATTGATGAAAGAATTTTTGAAATCGGATGAGTAGTTTCAGAGATTACTTGCAAAAACAAACTTACAAAATTTAACTTTTTTGTAATATATTAATTTTTTAACGAGACAATACACAACCTATATCAATTCTGAAGGACCTCGGTGAAAGAATTTTTGAAATTGGATGAGTAGTTTCGGAGATTACCTCCTACATCCAAACTGTTACACTTTTTTAACGCTCTGAACTTCGGATTTTACTCCTCATAACACTTCATACCGCGCACTAGATATGAAAATCGATTCTTAAGGAGTAAACTTTAAAAACATTAGCTATATAGAAAACAAAATTTAAAAAAGAAATAGAAGTATCACACTCTAACGTTTACATAATCTTAATAAGAATGGAAACAAGATTAAACACACAATAAAATTATTTGCACACTTTAAAGCTCTAATATAAGCAGATAACGATATGAAAAGCATTGAAGTAGAAAAATAAAAGAAAAATATGGTAAAGTAATTAGAAAAATATTTTAATTAAATTAGTGAAAAATTATAAGTACGAGGCGGATAAAAATTAAATAACTTTTTACTTTTTAAACTCACTTTAAACATCCTTAAATCGAAACTCTTCGATAATGGAGGTAATTTAATGTTGTAGATTAATTTTTCCTTCATATCAATGTTTAGGAAGTCAACAGGTGTTACTTCAACCTTTTTCATTCGTTTTGATACTGCAAATAAATTGTTTCTTATTATTAGATTGACAACTAATAAACTCGCCAGTTTTTTCTAGAAGTTTCTGAAATGTTATGGAAAATTGTCGAACATCACCGGTAAGGTATATAAAGAGGACGGCGTTTAATCTTCTATTCGTTGAGTCTTTGTGAGTAAAGAACTTGGAGTTATTCTTGTTTTATTAATATCGTTTATAGCGAACAACGAGCGGCGAAGCAAAATGCAATATATACACAAGTATTGATTGAAAATTTATTCCCTACGTGCAGCTAAGCATTGATTGTAAAGACTTTCATTAAAGAAAAGAAAATTTTGATCTCTTTTGAAATTTTTATCCGAGATGGCCACCCAAATTAAAATTACAAACATTAAAAACTGTAAAAATCCATCCCAGTTTAAGTTTGCATTATCTAAAACAGCTACTGTCATACTCTCATAATAAATATTTCAAAACCACTCGACCTGAAATTATGAAAAAATAGGGTTTTTGAAAGTTAACTCAAATTTTGCAGGAAAAGCGTAGCGACTACCCTAGATTTTATGATTTTTAAAACATACGCAATGTTTCTACGCCTGTGGAAGATATAGTAAATGATGTATTGATATTGTGAAAAGTTAATATTTATAAATAATTTAATGCAAATACTATGTACTCTTAAATGCTTATAATAATTTTTATATTATAAGAGTCTAATTGTTAATTTAAAAAAAATCGATCAATAAAATTTTAATAAAAATACCATTTGATTGAAATAATTGACGTAAACAATGACGCAAGGAGATGTCCTGTTTTCACCATCCTCATATTTTTATAAAGTTGCGACATACGTGAAAAATTTCCCAACGATGCTTCTCAAGTTTTCTGGTTAATTGTTATTTATTTAATTTTACTATACGCATTTTTAATAAGGTTTGGTCGTACAGTTCTGTGTTCAAAGGCGAGGTACCGATAAATACCTTTTTAACTGTTGCCAATACCGTTAATATATTAACCGGTAATAATTATTACATAAAAACGATTAAAATAAAATGGCACTACGGTCCCTTTTTTGTCCGGACAAAGCCGAAATGGGCAGCTAATAACAATTTTGAATGCAAATATCTAAATCAATTTGAAAACATATTATATAGAACGTTATAAAGATTAAAACTAATACTGATACAGAGATAAATTTATTACGCTCGTATGCCGCAGAAAGTCACGCAATGATACCAGTGGGTACCAGTCATAATATTTCATTATTTGCTTTTTAACTAATAGTTAAATAACGACATACTCATTACGGCATAAAAAATATACATTGCTCAATACGAACATCCAATGAGAAAATAATTTTCGACCATGTTCCAAAATCTCTACTATCAACTAATTTTGATTGGTATCGAAACTCTTAACTGATCTTGAATCCATTTATTAAAACTATCGAGAAACTTAAATTGTATTATATCACGGCAGATCGAACTTGACAACTAAATGTCGATATCTATTATAGATGTGAACAGCACATAAGGATTGAAAAATTAACTTTGGTTGTTAGAGAAAAAATTAATGAAGCTGGAAGGAACCTTTTCATTCAAACTCCGCCCATTCACTAATCAAAATGTATAATTAGAAGAAACGTTAATATTCCATAAAGTAATATTTTATCTTAAAGAAATGCTGTTATTTTCATATAAACGTAAGGTATATATGAAATAAAATATGTAATCAACGTTGATATGAAATCAATGTCAACGATATGAAGAAAAAAGATAAGTGTAATCACTAAACTTGAATTAAAAGTTATTTTACCGTTTAACGATAGTTAAGCTTATGAAATATTTTCAATTTATTGTAAATAAGATTTATGAAACATAAAAATATCATAGATTTTAATTTATAAAATAACATTTTTCCATTTTTGTGATGTGACTAAATTTTATTCTGACAGTCTGATCAGTGACCAAAAACACGATCAAAACAAGGAACACTCCGTAAATAATTGAGTATTCAATAGCATTTCTGTTATTGTATAATAAATTCGAAAGTTAGTTTATTTGCTGTTTGGTACCTCTGCAATCGAAAAGTAGACACATAGATAAGTATACAGTTCTAGTCAGAAATTGCGCCTAAACAGCTGGACATATTTTCATGAAACTCGACGAAGATACTTTTAATCTAAAAAATAAAAATAAAGTATAATTTACTTTTCGACTTAAAAATCTAGTCCTAATCTAGTTCCTGTAGGGTCAAATTTTATGGCTTTCACGAAATACTGAAAATTTAGTACATCAATATGCCAAAACATGTACCAATGTGTTTATTAAATCTATTTATAACGCATATTAAGCCCAATACTTGCATATAAGTCCCACTGTCTTAATCGAAAATTCACCAAAGCTTGTAAACGGCTATACAGATTTTCACGAGACTAAACATAAGAGCTGATTTTTGATCCGTTGAACCGTGTAGATTACACGGTGAAAATCGACGGTTTTTAATTAATCAAAATTTAATATAGCAACATATCAATAGATATCAATAATAAGTATGCGTACTTGTTATGGACGAAATAATTAACAGGGTATTATTTATAACGCCCGCAAAATGGGCGGGCAATATGCTAATAAGACATTGAAAATCTTAAATTCAGCAGAAAATATGGAATTGAAAATATTAAATTCAGCAGACAATATAAGAATTCAATTATTTTATTATCCGAACAATATTATAAAATGTAACCTAACATAACCTAATCTAACGTTAACCTAACCTATCCTTGTAAAAGTACCTAAATTACCTTCTAGAAGTACCTAAATTGATCAAATTGCCCAATAATCTCTTAGTTTAACTTTTTATTAATTACATTGCCTGATTCGACTTATCATTATTCACATTGTCCGGGCATTTTAAATAACGCCCTTATTAATCACTTCTTCCATGACATACTCAACTTTCTCGATGGCATAAACTTGGATTTTAACGCCGCTTCAATCGAAAGTCCACACGGCGTAGGTATAAATAGCTACACAGATTTTCGAGAAAATCTGTGTTCACGGTTCTAAATAACACACTATAAGCAACTTTGTTTGTCCACGAAATAGCGTAGTTTCACATAGGATGAGACTCGTGTTTTTAACGAGTGATATAATTTATTACAACAACTTGTCAACAGATAGCGCAACGTTCTATTATTCACATGTTTAGAGATAAAGTTATTCTAATTATGATGCTACTTACGATTTCAGATTTTTCACTAGGATTTCAAGTTTTTTCACTATGTCTCTCATAATATCACGTACGTTCACCTCCACTTCTTTATGAGTTAGTGAACAATAACAATCTGTTCTGTCTTTATGCCATTTTGGACGTCGGACCTAACGATATCGAAGATATCTAAGTCCTAAATAATTTAAGATGGATACGATCGTTTGGTCACCGCAGTTGAAGCAGGATTTGTAGCAACGATTTACGGCAACTTGATTATATTATGATGTATGTCCTAGATACAACACTAAAATGAACTACCGTTCAGCTAACGAATAAATTGCTATCTTATATATTATAGCCTTTCGTGTATAAATTGAATTCGGTGATTTACAAAGCGCCAAATCCAAGCGATTATATGAAAATAATGCTTTATTTACGAACATAAATAAAGTGTTTTTCAACTCGTATGTATTTATGGCTTTATAATATTGGATTAACTCACAGACCAACGTCATGGAGTAGGTATATATTATTTAGAAAGAAACTTATATTTACACAATTTAAATAAACATAACACTTTATACGTTACAAAAACAGTATAGAACTTTCTAGGAAGCAACTTTTTTTTTCAAAGGTGTATCGCATCTTATACAAACATCGATATACTATTTTGGAGCATAGTTAATTTTAGAGTTCCATTGTACCTTCCTTTTCGTTATCCCTCTATCTTTCTGTCACCGACCTCTTGTTTCTAAACTATAATATAAGTGCCGTGTAACTATGTAAAATTTATATAAAATAAGAATTAAGATTATGCTGGCAAAAATTTGCAACATAATCTTAATTTGTACAAATAATGTTCTAATACATGCAAAAGCAATAACGAAAAAAATGTTTAACGCATATACGCAAATAGTATATTCTTGGGAGAGTATTGTAATGAGAATTAGAAAATGTTTAATTCTTTTAATTGTAATTTTAATCTGCGATACCTTAAAATGTGTGATAATTTAATGGCTCTATCTTCTGAGCATCAATTAATAAACAAAAATATAGTTTAAAAAACTGGAGAAACTCGCTTTTACAGCAATATATACTAAAAATTAAAAAAATATACTAAAAATTAAATTAAAAAATTATCTTTAAATATAAAGATTTTGATCAAGAACGAAAGGATGTCACTGATATAAAAAAAAAATAACTTTAATGTAAAAATAATAATCTCGACTTACGATTTCATAATGACGATTTCATAATAATCTCGACTTACGATTTCATAACCTTTACAAACAGTTGACTATAAACACATTTACGACAACTGATATCAAGTACCCCATGCTTTTTTGCATTTAATTGCGTGTGAAAAACGTGGCAAGCGTACCTGCTATGCGTCCTTTAAATGATTAAAGTTTTATGCACTACGAGTTACAACCTAACTCGTAGTTCTACTCGTAGGAGAAGGGGGCATAAGGGGATCGCAAGCAACTCGTAGGGGAAGGGGGCATATGGGGATCGCAAGACGGGGCGACCCACACATGCAAGTAACTAGAGATGCTAATTGTGTATTGTTTTAACTAATCAGGGGTCATTTTGGATCGGCTTTCGGTGCGGTAGTGACCGGGCGATAGAAGTGCACTCGTCCGTTTTTACGACAAAAAATCTTTTTTGACGTCATTTCATCTAGTTTAGTGTGATTACAAAAACGCATATAAAAAGGTATGTGTTTATATTGATTCTATTTTTCTTTTTCTGTTTTTTTTTCTACAGACATTACTTATTGATATGTTTGGATCAAAATCAATTTATCTAACGATTTATTTTCTTTTCATTCAAGAATAAAAACAATAATAGACAAGGGTGAATAAAAGGAACGTACCTCCGGAGCATGGTGGGGTACTCCATAGTACTTCGTCTCTACTGGACCCGTTAGCCCCTCTTTTATGTAGAGGAGCATAATGGGTATAGTCTGAAGGTACACATTGGTCATTTGATAATTAAATATATTTTATTTTAGTTATGAAAAATGGTACGAACGTAAAAGGTAAAAACTATGAGAGGCAGTTGGTCTATAGAAAGCATGAAATAGGCCATTGATGCAGTCCTAAACAAAACAGCAGGCCATAGAAAAGCAGTTCAACTATACGGGATGCCACAGACCACATTAGAGCCTCACATGCTCAATATAAAGAAGGGTGAGGTGTCTATTTGGTAAATTGTAGATAAATTTAAATCTGTGTTTTCCAAGGAAGAAGAAGAACTTGTGAAATATCTCAAAGACATGGATGGAGAAACGTCTTTTTGGATTGACCCCCTTGACAGAGAATAAAACAAAAGTTGTTGGATCGAGCTCCTCTGGGAATGATAGTAGAATACAATTCTCGCGGCTGGATTTATGGACTGGTTCCAGTGTTTCATCCAACCTTCAGATGCTTCAGTTACTAACCCAGTTATGTTACTTTTAGGTGGCCATGTAATATATATGTAAAACATATAACTAGTTGAAAGTGCGCATAAAAATGCTCTTATATGCCTCCTAATTATAATGCTCCTATTTCCTCCGCATTACACCCATGTGCTCTAGTCTTTAGACGTTGTATTTATGAAGCCTCTGAGTGTCTATTACGATCAAACTGCTTCTAAGTGATTAAGGTTATATCTCCGTCGTGTAATAACAACTTTTCAAATATCTTTACACAAATCACATTCAAGCTAAAACCATTTAACCAAAACAGTTTAACAAAATTAGATGTCTGCTGAACCCGTTTTTGCTGTAACCACGCCACTTCTTCACCATAAAACTCCTGTGTTAGCACCACGACCTAGCCCATCTATAGGTATTGAAAATAGACTAATCCGATCTCCGGCTTGAGCAGTAAGTCGGGATTTAACATCTTGCTTTGAAAAAGCTTCCCTCAAGGATATTCTGACAATCCCATCAGTCGAGAAAAAATGAGAGTAGGAAGAACTATCGCCGAGGAAAAACAGTTTTTCATACTTCAATACCCTATAAAATGAGCTAGAGAAAAGAGAACAGCTTAAAAGAACGGAGAAGTGTTCAAATCCAAATGATTCTCGGTTGAAGGAAACACCAAAGAAGATCCAAAAAGCTCATGGCGAGGCAGAAAAAAACACAAGGATACCAAATGTATCTATTACATTGACGCAAAACACACCTATTTGAAGTTTTCGGAGGGTCGGTTGCGCTACCAACTATGTGGATGTTGGTCTCATGCGGCTTCTGCTGGTGTTGATGACGATGATGCAGATAAAATACACATTTGCTTGTACTGTGAAACTAAATAACTCATTCGCCATAAATTCCATATTACCCCGTTTTGAGTACCTTAAATTGTACCTATCCTGTGACATGATGGAGTTTTCATAAGGTATGTAGTAAATTTAAAAAAAATATTTGATTAGTAAATTTAAAAAAATTTTTGATTAGTTACATCGCCGAACATCATGCCAACATCTTCAGGTGGGATGTTAGCAAAGATTAGCAAATATATCTTTGTTAATATCCCACCTGAAGATGTAATACAACGAAACCTAGGTCGTGGTAAAGAAATTAAAGAAAGTAGAAATAATACTACATCACGTAGTTTCAGTTAATTGTGAATAATACATTTCTACAAAATTAACGCCAAATATATTCAATCATGACAAGTATTAATATAGTATGTAACCAAAGATTTGTGATTAATTCTAATTAATAAATGTATATTTTTCATACTTTTGTTATTATTTTCCCTTAACGTCCCTGTTATGTCCCCTCCCCCTTCCCCCACTTAACAACATATGATCGATATTTATTAATTAATAATAAAATGTAAATTTTGATTTTTGTTGGACACTTTATTCTAAATGACTAACGACTAACGTTACCACACTTCATTGCATTAAACAATCATGCCACAAACTTGTAAGTAATCTCATATTTGATGAAATTTCACAATAAGCTGACAATATGACATAAAAATATTAGACAAATTCTTTATTAAAGAAATTAAGGACCAAAAAAAGTGAGACCATTTAGACGAAATCTGACCAAATTTGATGTGACTGTAATTACAAGTGTTATATGGCATTAATGTCTGTCCATTTATAATATATTTTCGTCCTCGCGAATTAATATTAACAAATAAAAATGCTTATGTTTGAAATAGTGAATGTGTATTTGATATAGTAAAACAACATTAAACACCTACTTAAAAACAATTTCAGAAGAATGGACGTAAGGAGAAATCAAAATTGTCGAAGGGTTTATTTCTAGTATTTTTTGTGTCGTAGTTTAGGTCTACCGTCACATAGCGTCATCTCATATATTAAATTAGTTAAGATATATTGTAAAATACTAAAGCGGAAAAACCGAGTCTTTAGCGATGCTAGTTTGGTTCATCGATATAAGAATTGCATTATAAATGTGAACTAGTAAAAATCTGAATCAATATATAAAGCGCTTTCTGCCTTTTTAAGCTTTGCTTGGGAGATATTTTGTTTTTTTTTGTAAGTTTTTAATGACATATGTATAAAATTGATAAGTAAAAGTTTAAATGTTTAAATAGCAAGTAGAGTTTCTTTTACATTTTAGAATAAATTTGGCTGATTTCCTTTCAGATACCAATTATTTTGGTCCGCGAAGCATTGCACATGGTTTGACCATCCTTTACAATAATATTTTTGATGAATATTTCTTCCCACTCGTTTAACACGTTCGTTTTTAAATGTTATGTTAACATACTAAGAATTATAATTAAATACTAAGTTTGTAGATGTTAATACTTAAAAGAATTTATAAACTGTCGAAAATATTGAAAACTAGAAGCTATATTTAGAATTAAAAAAAGAGAGTGGTGTCTCTTATTGCGACATAAGTTTCAAGAAAACTGAAATACTTATTTATAAAACCAAATAATAGTAGGTAAACCAAAAACCAAATTTAGTAAATTAATTGCTTCAATGTATTTTTTAAAACTAACGTTGAAAAGGAGCAGCTGCAAGATAAATTACACGATCTGTATTGTAACTAGTATTAAGTCTAATAAAATTATAGGTAATTAATTTTAAATTCGGAGCCATAACTTTTTAGCGTGTTTATAACGACACACATCAAGACGATCGCATGCATGACGTGCGGTCATTGTAGCTCGTCCCTATACCGTATCACACATACATTTAAATATAGTTGTACGTGTAATAATAAATATATTATTGCGTTCAATACATTTTATAATTGAATATGCAACTGAAGTAAGATAAACTATAGTATATTGTGTATTATCTGTTGGAGGTGGTTTGTGACACAATTAAATGAAACTACGCCATGTAGTATTATTTCTACTTTCTTTAAGTTCTTTAACACGACCTATGTTTCGTTGTATTACATCTTCAGGCGGGCAATTAGCAAAGATGGTGGTTTGTTAAATAGATACAAATGTAGCAGTTCCCATCAGATCTTTATATACCTACCATTAAATTGGATTATTTTTAATTTCGAAGTAGACTAATAGAATTAACATAGTTGGTAAAAATATACCTTGGCATAAATACACCTCGTAGTTCCATGGTTTAATGTTTGTTTTGAAGATATATGGTTAGGGAAATATACAACACTTAAATAATAACCCAACTGAATAAAAAAAATTAATTAATAAAAGAAATTCGGATGTTATTTTCACACGTCGAATCAAGCAACCATTGCTTTATGGTAAAACTGATAAAAACTTAACTCACTAATTGTTATTGTAGCTCCCATTGTCTCCAATAAGACGAATATATCCGACTGAAATTTCCGATCCCGATGTTTCAACATGAGGTTTCCAGCTACTGTTGCCAACTGAAAATAATGGGTGGAGACTATATATTATAGAGAAATAACATTTTATGTATGTATATCCCAATAAATCAGAATACGTAAATGAATTTAAACCACAAAGCACCTTTCTCATATTTCATTTTAAAGACGATGCGTATGTGTAGTAAACTTGGTATTGTAAGCCGATTCATCTGAGTTCTGTCAGCAAACAATGGGCACCGCGTGGTATCGTCAAAGAATTACGACGCGACGTGGCGAACTCCTTAATATATTCGAAATATTGAGCAATACTATATTGCTAAATATTCCGAATATAATAAGGAGTTCGCCACGTCGCGCATACTAGTATTATTTCACAGAAAGAAAAATATTTTATATTAGTAATTCAGTGCTCTTTCTAAGTTTTTTTTCTTGCAGTTTCTATTTATCATAAGGAAACTTAATAAATCTCATACCCACTTACCCACAGATAACAAATAAGTGCGAATGCCAACGTAGCAATATATTTGAATAATTGCAAGTGAATAATAAAAATAAAATGAAGTACATTCTTTCATTTAAGTATGATAGTTGCCAACAAAAAGAAGACAATCCAGTACTTGATTTTTTATGCTTATAATTGCTTTTAAGTTTCCATGTCCCAAAACAGAAAAGCGGACCCTTATAAAATTACTTAGCGGCATGACTTGTCTGAGAAACCGTTTGACATAAAAACTTGACGTTTGGCTGAGTGATAAAGCATATTATCACTCAGCCAATAGTTAATAATAGTTAAGAATCAGAAATCTTCACATGTAAATTTTAGAGATATTACAGAGTGTATAAAAGTACTTTACAAGAATTCCAAAATTTTTTTCAGCAATTTATATGAAATATTTCTATAAATAATGTCGAAGGGTTTATATTCCGAATTACTAAAGTCAATACTATGAAAAAACAGCATTACTAGAAGTGTACCTAAAGTTGACCAGCCAACTGTATGTAGTATTGACAATAAATTTCATAGTTTTATAGTAATATGTCAAATATTCGCTAAACTTTACGCTTCCCAAATATATACTGCACAATATATTTGTATATTTACATGGTGAAAAATAACATTAATATTTGTAAATATTTTCATAAAAATATATCCTTAAATACTTTTCATATACTAAAATAAAATATACAATTAAAACTAAACTTACGTTCCTGACGGGTACATGAGCGACCAGGTCTATGTGTTTGATTAATATAGGTAAATACCAGAAGTCCTCCTCAACCTCGGCTGTCTTCCGAAATATTTCCATAAGTTGGGTTAAAGTGGTAGCTCCGCCGACTACCAAGTTTACATCTATAGCGTACTCCTTCAACTCCTGAACACCGTTGATGTCGATCCAAATACGAGGATATTCGTAGCTTCGGAGAACGCCTGATTTTTTTTGAAATTCCAAATTTAACTTAAAACCATTGTGTTTCAAATATATTTTGTTTCACTAACGCGTAGAATCAAAATTGTAGATTAAGTTTAATGTAAACAATAAAATTGTACTTATTGTTATGTTGTTAATATAGAGATATAATTTGAAGACATTAAGTTATGATATATTTATTAGTAGTGTATTGTTCAACAATTTAACGTTTTTCTCATTCGACTATCGTATTTAGTACTCTTAGTACGGTTAAAACCATCGTAATTTAAACAGATCTACGAAATGATAAACAGCAAAAGTAATTTTTTCTAAGGAACGTAAAATTAAACACAGTTTACTGAAACTAAAATTAAACGGTGGTTTATTAATAATTTCGTGAAGGATTAATGACGAATTAACTTCTTTGAAAGTTTAAACTAAAGATTTATTTTACAGGCGGGACTTAGTGGTTTAATTCCTCTTCGTATAATAAATATGGCCGCCCTGCTATCAACTATTTAGATTTTCACCACTCTACCAAATTGTTATTCAGTAGTCGTGGTATTTCAGTGGTTATTTATAATATTCTTTACAATATTAATAGCATTTTAATTAACAGAATTACATTATTTGTTAGTAAGTTTACGTTTACAAAATAGAAAACGAGAATAACAACTTTGAGGAAGAAATTATCTAATTACTGAATGGTTTTAAAAATCAATTACAACGTCCATCCATCGTTAGAGGGCGAATTAATCATTTCAATTTTTGGAATGAAGAAGACAAATTGTGAAGAAGACAAATGCATTGATATTTCTGTCTTCTCCCAATAAAACTTAGCACTTTTTTTTATGATCGAGACATTATAAAGTTAAAAACTGATATATTCATAAATAAGACACTTTGTTATCAAATAAAAATTTTGATATCTGTTCGCTGTATTTCAATAAAAAAAGCATTTAGTTAATAAAAATATTCAGTATTGCAAGTTATAAATAAAATAAAATAAGTTTAGCTAAACGAAGGTTATTGTAATATTGCAATTGCCATTTAGACATAATCGACAGATTAATTGAAAACTGAGATTTGTTAACAGTTGGTTAAAATTTACAGCCCGAATATAATACCCAAGTAGCTTAAACTTTTTCTTCTCTGACTACATGAATATCTTTCTTGATATTAAATTTGCACCACGTATGTATACTTAAGCAGATCTTACCTTTTCCGGTATTTCCAGCCAGCAACATATACGAATCCGTACCTTCTTTATCCCAAACGTTATAAATATCTCTAATTGAATACACTTTGTAATATTTGTATTCTTTCAAATCTATAAAGATCGGCTTAGAACGATCCAGCTCTAGCATTCTGTCCATATTGATCACACACCAATCATGTTCGGCATCGTAATCGGCGCATGATTTAGTGCAAATATCACCAGTTTTTGCACAGCTTTTAATTTTAGATAGATCCTCGATATCTCTCAAGTAATTTGTGAGTTGTTCTGATCTGTCAACGGCAAAAGACTTGAGGGTATCTAAAATTGGCCTGTAGCCTGTGCAGCGACAAGTGTTGCTTCCAAACGACCGTTCGATTTGCTTCATGGTCAATTTCTTATTATTTTGTTCATAGAGACTGAAAATATTTTTGTTTATTAAGATTTTATCGCATTATTACCACGTCACAATGCTGACGTGGTCATATTAAATTTAAGAGAAGAACGATTCAAGAAAGGAAAACTTATATTACCCCTCCTCAATCAATATTTTATGAATGTTATATAAATTTTATACAAAAAAGGGGAAGTTATAACATTTATCCTATTGAGAGTATAGGGATCGTAGGTAGGAGGTATAGATCTTTAAAATTTTACCAAAGTATACTAGTCAGCCATACATTTGATTAATCCCTAAATTCAATACATAGTTACAGCAGAGTAGCTTTATCATATATATATATATATATATATATATATATATATATATATATATATATATATATATATATATATATATATATATATATATATATATCAGTTGGGCCACACTTTTTCATTTCAATACTAATATAATTTTTTTTATTTAGAGTAACGTAATCCATAATTTAATTATTTATTTGTCATGTAATGTTTTAATAAAGCAATTGAAAAAAATACTTTCTCATAATTTCTGTCATAGTAATTCCTTATATTAATTTCTTATGGTTATAATTTATTATGTTTACGCTTATAATTGCGAAGAGTAAAGACAAATCACAACGCCGGTACAAATCCGTTCGTTATTTCAATAGCTAAATATTTTACCTATACGATCGCGGTAAATTAAAACTTTTCATTTAATGCATATTAATAAACGAAAACTTATTATTTGATTTTGACTACCTACACAACTTATTTGAAACAGAACCTAAATTTCGCTAAAGTTTTCTAAGAACTATTAGTACCGAGAAGTTGCAGACTGCAATCATATTTTTGAATAAACGCCAAATTAAATGATCTTAATTAAAATACAAAATTAGACAACGTTAACTAGCAAAAGCAGTCTAGAAGACACTTTGTTATACGTGAGTAACGAGCAGACTTCAATTCCTCTTAATAATTCACATAATATTTGCAATAAACGAAAGAAAATTTCAAACTTCTTTTTAGAAATATATAACACCTTCAGGAAATTAATGAATACACAACGAGATTACTTTCCAAGAGATTGAATTTTTCAAAGTCTACAATTAGTGCAAAGACAAAAATGCCATAAAGTTATTTAATGATATAATAACTCACAATTAAATGAAACTACGTGATGTAGTATTATTTCTACTTTCTTTAATTTCTATACCACGGCCTAGGTTTCGTTGCATTACAACATCTTCAGGTGGGATATTAGCAAAGATCCCACCTGAAAATGTTGTAATACAACGAAACCTAGGTCTTAATAATACTACATTGCGTAGTTTCATTTAGTTGTGAATAATGAATTTCTACAAAATTAACGCCAAATATATTCGATATAATAACTACTATATAGCAAGACTTACGAATGAAGGTTACAAAATTATTCTGAAAAACGCATTGAAAAAAAATCACATCTTAGCATGTAATACGAGTTTTCTGTTTCCACACTGAAAGACCAGAAGATCTAAATGCCATTTAATAAGATTCAACAAGTTAAAAATTACAAAATGTTACTAACAGATATGGTGAGTTAATGATGACAATAATTTCTAGATGTTTATATGTTTTCCAAAGGTAGATTTTGATCTGAAATATACAGTACAAAAGTGATCTTCCTCGTTTTTTCTTTTAAATCTTCATAATTATCTCCCTACTTCTTCCATACTTTTTTTGCTGTTTACTTTTCTTCATCACGTTTTCGTTCTTTTTATGCTTCGGCTTCAAATATATTGTTCGAATCGATATATTTGAAGCGGAAGCATAAAAATAAGTGGTGAAGAAAAGTAAAGAGCAAAAAAGTCGTTCGATTTACATCATTTCAAAAACCGATTCGACACTCGTATTGTAAATCGATTTTCTCGATCATTATTTAATTTTCCCGTCTGTTTTAAAGCAGCAGCGACTGTAATTTTTCAAGGACGTCAAAAATTTGTTTCGCTGTGCAACAATGCACGACGTTACAAATGTAGACAATAGCGGTTAAGT
The DNA here is from genome assembly GCA_039881145.1 of Druceiella hillmani. Lineage (NCBI taxonomy): Eukaryota > Metazoa > Arthropoda > Insecta > Lepidoptera > Hepialidae > Druceiella > Druceiella hillmani. The sequence goes on from JAYKKI010000026.1 coordinate 18,535,961, forward strand.
TTCTTAGTTAGGCAACATTTATGATACACAAATATGTTTTCAAATTGTAACACCTGTGTAACGAAGTCATATGTTTAACTTGTGAATTAAGAATGGCATATTATTTTATATAATTTATTAGCGGTTTGGAATCAGGAAGTTGATTATTATATATAATTGTGTCATATTTAACTAATAGCACACCCATATAAGTTACCATATATACACATATAACATACCATATAGCTCGGATAAAATATACGAATTTTATTTAAGAACATTCTGAAATTCGCAAATAACTGTACATCGAATGAAAATAATGCGCATTAAATTACTTTTAAACGGCTTACAGAAAGGATATTAAAGAACTAATGATATAATATGAATTATGATATTATTATGTTTATTTTTTTGAAACGAAGCTCATATTTAAATATTATAATTAAACATAATTTAATCAATATTACTCACGACAAAGTATTCTTACCTTTATCAGAAGGAAATCTATAAAATAAAAAAATCAATCACGGAACAGTTATGTATGAATATGTTTTATGCTTGATTTTATTTTATTAAGCTCATTGACAAATTATTTTTTTATTTATATTAATATACCTGTAAAAGTTCATAATCCAGGCACACGAGCAGTAACCACATTGACTGCCATTAAATTTTGCAAGTCTATCCTGTATGGGATGGTAGCCTGTCTTCCGGCTGCCGAGTCCTTCTATCGTTTTTATTTTCCAACCATCACATGAGAATATTGAGACTAAGCACTGAAAGTATGAAAAATTCTGATTAATAATTTTAATAAGAACTAAATTAATACTGAAATTTATGACAAGAAATACAAATACGTCAAAAATGATAATTCTTTATTAAATATATACTTTAAGAATTTTTCTGAAATACTCACAAAACAAAATCTATTTCATTTAATTTTATATATTTCTTAAAAAAAAGAAAAATAAAAGAAAGATATACGATGAAAACCTTACTACTTAAGTAAAATTCGATGAAAAATTGTCAAAAAGTATAGATTAATTAAAGTTAAGCTGTCTGTTAATTTGGAAGTTACATGGTCTCTAAATTCTTTTATAATATTTAATCAATTTTATTAACATATTTCATACTCTAATCATGTTTTTTCCACAATTTTTAACTTTTCACCCAAACATTTTTTTTAGGCAGAGACCAAAAACAAAATTATAAATATTGTAACTGGTTCTTGCTTCCGAAATTCGAAGTTAATAGAAAGAAGAAAAAAAAGAATAAATGATTGTATTCGACTAATTATTATTATACATAGAAACTGGATACAAATTTACGGCAGACAAAAGTATGTCCCAGCATAATAGTTCCTTCGGTTTAAAATCAATATATATATATAATTTTTAATTGTATTTTTGAAGTACCTGTCCGTGCATCGAAAAGAGGAATGACGGTTTTTTCATGGACTCCGTTACGTGGTGTCGAATTGAAAAGGTATTTTGATATTCAACTGAAACCTTTAATAGAATAATGAATCTTTAAATAATTAAACCTTTGCGTGTACCTGAATGCGTACGAAACCCCCGTATAGCAAATTCTATCCTTACTTAACGGTTTTGTTATTTTATGTAAAAGCAATTTGTGTAGTAATATTTAAACAAGATTAAATATATATTGTCACATTTTTAACGGGAATGTTTTGTTTTACGTATATTCTATGTTTATCTTATAAATAATTCCTATTTCTTGTTGGCTGTAAGAGATTGCTTTCGTAGCAATAATTCCACTATATATACATATTGTGGAATCGTATACTTTAAAGTACATGAATAAATAATGAAACACTAGAGGATAATAATATCAACAGCTACCCAATAATGACAAATATATTTCTTACACGCCCAAATGTCATGTTTGTTACAATTCTTGAAAAAATTTTGCTTGACATATAAATTAAAATTTTGCTATTCCGATGCAATAAACAAATAGGTGCTTCTTAAGATAAGTTTATACATGATGGTCATATAAGGTGATGATTTACGTGCTCTATAAAGAAAAATATACAAATAAATAGTTACCGAGTTAACCGAAAATATTTCTTCCTCTCCTTGCCAATTCGTTGCTCTGACGGAAACGATACATGCGCCACACCCGCCCTCGTGACACATGGCCTTCGTACCAGGAAGGCAGGCATGGTTCCGTATGAAACTGTTCAAAGTTGTCGATCCATACAGCTCGTTTCCCACTGTGATATAATATGAAGTACTGTAGCATTCTTGATCTTAAATGAACGTGGCACGAACTTATTTCTACCAAGCAAAGGCTGGCGGTATGAATTTATGATCGCCAACTTGTAAACCAAATATGCTCGTTTCCCACTGTGACGTAATATAAAGTACTGTAACATTCTTAATCTTAAATGAACGTGGCACGAACTTACCGCTACCAAGCAAAGGCTGGCTGTATGAATTTATGATTGCCAATTTGTGAACAAAATAATGCTCCACGCCCTCTGGCAATACGACATTAGGATCAGTAGTCAAGAAGCATCAGTAGTTATTCGGATATTAATCGGATTCGGTTATGCGATCTACATGCATATATATATATATATATATATATATATATATATATATATATGTATATATATATATATATATATATATATATATATATATACACTCCATAATAAACTATCCTGAAAGTATCGACAAGATTTCCAGAAAATTGCCAAACTCGTAGCTAACAATGTATTATGTTACATATAGAGCTAGAAAATTTGAAAACCCATACGTTTTAATATTTTGATTCAGATGTCGGGAAACAAACAATCATTGAAAAACACTACCACTACAGTTTCACTATTTTCAGCTGAATAAACGAAACAGAAGACGGTATATTGAATTCATAGCAAAGTAATTGTTTAATTAGCTTCTTTCTTTCTATTGTCTGTTGATTGTTTACCATTACACGTCATATTTAAATGTTCGATTCAATTCCGTTGTTAGCAAAATCGTAACGTGTACGTATGCCTATGCTTGTTTATACCACGGCAAATATATGTATATGTGAGCAAATACATAATTGATAATATTATCTAGTATGTAAATTTTGAGATTGAAAAATATTACGTATTGCGACGAATAGCAACGAACTTTACTTAATTACGTATTGCGACGAAAAGTAACGAACTTTTTTAATTTTAATGAAGATAATTATGTTTCTGAGTAAATGATAATTTAAGTTTGTTAAATATTTAACTCTTTATTAACTTTTAATTTATGAATCGATGAAATGGATTTAGAAAGCTGATCGTAAGTAAAGAGTAAATGTCATTGGAATGCAGCAAAAGCTTGGTAATTTACAAACCTTCTTAAATACAAAATGAGGGATTGATTTGTAATTATAAGATGTGTTTATTAAACTTAGATCTATTAATTTATTACCTGTTTAGATCATTGCAAAATTTTAATTTCAAAAATTTACGATGTCAATATTATTGGCTCAATAGTCTTATTAATCTTCTCTACGTTGTAAGTAGTCAATAAATAAATCGTAAGACTACCACCAACTTCTAATATGATTTATGTGTAACAGTTTAAGGTTATAGACAACTTTTTAACGTAACAGGGTTAATAGCATAACACACCAATTTAAGTAATACTGGATACCTAGGACACGTTAATTTCTGCAACCCGATTAACCTTTACCACGTATAAACGTGTTACATTTACAAGATTTTTTTTAAATCGTTATTTGTACGCAATAACTGCGACGGTAACAACTGTGACATATATCGATTTTGTGCCCTTGTCGGAAGTAGATGATAGCTTTTAAAAAGATAATAGCCACACACATTTATGTCACGAATGTTGACGCAATCAATTTAAGAATGTTTTCTCAATATCTACTAATTTAAGAAAATAAAAATTTTAATTTCAAGTGTAAAATTTGGAAAATCTACGAAATAATTTTTTTTTTCCTCAAAAGACTTGAGGTAAGGTAAAATTATGTTGAATACTGTCCATCACACTATTACGACAAAAGTATTCAACGTCATTATATATTCTTTTTTAAAATTTTCATTGGCAATCTTATGTTTAAAAATAGCTAATGCGCGTTTTAAACAAAAAATTGTAAAAATGACTTCAATTATATTTCCACTTCATACAGATTCTTTATTCTCCGATGTACTGTTTTCAGTAAGTTTAGTAATATTTCAAGATAGTGCAGTCAGTCCTTCATGCACTGTCATGAAATCAGCGCAATATATCATTGCAATATTTCTTAATAAATTCTGTTTTTTTAAGTAATTAACTGTATAATTACTGACTCAAATGTCTGACAAGCATTTAAACATTTTATCAATAACTTAAAGTAAATATATTACTTTATCGTACTATAAAAATAATTATAAAAATCTAAATTACTGAAATACGTATATGCACACGAAATAATTAAAATGAAATTAAGCCATTAAAACTATTCACAGCTATTAACATTAAATTTGTAAGAACAAATACCACACAGGTAAAGTTACATGATTTGAATACATGAAATTATTTTAAGATATTAAATAAAGAAATCATTAAACTCCGTTATCATAAAAGCGCAAAACGTTTTCATCACGCCGATTGAATTTTTGTTTAATTATTTATTTAATGCTGTTAAAAATGAAATAAAATATAAACAAAAAGCTACTCGAAGTCACTTCCCTTAATAATTTAAAAGCAAATTATTCGCTTACGATACACATCCTTGACTATAAATTGTTCTAATCTCGATGTGATTGATAAACAAAAGATTGACTTGTCCCGCTGGTCTCACAAATTAAATCCGCGTATAAATTAAATAATGCGAAACTTTGTTTGAAATTGTGGCGATTTGTTAAAAATTATAACATTTAATTAGAAAATAACACATACCTTCATATTTCTTGTCGTTTATAGTAAAACATATCTTGTCCATGTCGACAGAGAGCTGGATAATGAATGAAGCCACACTCATATCGACGTGAAACTATATAAAAAATACATGTATCCCTGCGCTACTCTCTACAGTCTGTTGTTTTTATAAACCATATACGGTATGTAATATGCAGCCAACAGTTTTCAAGTGAAAAATGATAGCTACATTACTGCTAAACCTGGTTTACGTTCACATTTATCATTTTTATCCACTGTAACTTAAACGTGAAATAAAAACTCTTGAACTAAGACGGACATCAAAAAGACGTGTCCTTGACATCAAAAAGACGTGCCCTTGTGCCTACAAGGAGAATTCGCACAACGAGGGTTCAGTATACATTCAGACGCTTATAAACATTTAAGGGTACATAGTACTTCTATTAAACTAAATTATAATCATAATTTTTTCACAGCGTTAATATATTGCCTACTATATTTTTCACAGCCGTTAAAACATAGGGGATTTTGAATATTATGGGAAGTAGGTTAATCACTATAGTTTTCCTACAACCCTTGTAAAGGTTTCTAAAAATTATATTTTACATAATAGTTAGTAGAAAACTTTCGGAAATAAGGAAGAGGAGGATATATTTTTTTCGCATATTTTTCAGTAAATCTCTGAAGATATATTGTCTATAATTATGAAAAAAATATTTTTACAGTCCTTATTATTAGCTCTTTCAAAATATAAGTCACACTATATATAGAACTTTATCAATAAATCACGAAAGCCGAACAAACCGATTGTCTAGCAAAATTCCTTCAAGCACAACATTCTTCAAAATATTCAAACATTCATCAAATTCGGACAATGTCTGAATCACACTACTTAAAATATGACATACGACTATTTAATACAAAATTAAACTACTACGTATTATATCACTAAAACTACATAAAACTACTACGTATTATATCACTAATACTAAATCAAACTACTTCCTATTATATCACTAATACTAAATCAAACTATTAGGTATTATATTACTAATACTAAATCAAACTATTACGTATTATATCACAAACATGGTTGGACGATTTTGCATCAACAATAACAGACTCATCCGAATTATAACATAAAAAATAATCTCTAGAACCTGAGCTGTAAAGCAACGTAACCGCATACATGCACCATCGGCATGTTCATTACTTTTTAAGTACATAAATCTAAAGAGCGACGATAGTTTCAGATACTTCGTTCACTCAATTAACAATACAAGGAAAAACTTCTTGAGTACGAGTAGAAATTGTGTTTTTACGACTATGAAAAACATGAATTTTTATAGTGAAAAATAAAATATTCGTAAATAATTTGATAAAAACACTTAAATGTTTAAATGTTTCTTTATACTTAAGTGTTTACGGAATCCTAGAAGGATGTGAGACTTTAAGACGTTTTTATTAAGATTTCGTAGCTGAACGGCAAAAACGAAACTCTTAGAATATCATATGCCACTTGTGATGAAATGTTATAAGCAGACGGAGTTATATTCTGTAAAAACACAGAAAATATTTACAACAAATTATGTTAAGTTCAAATAAGCGAACAAAAAATATTCGAAAACATTAACAATGTTATTATTACATTCCATAATGGAAAATTATTAAAGTAACAATTTTATACACATTTCAATATATTTTACGCTAGTTCGCATAAAATAAAACTACTAACCTAAACATTACTAATACCCATTTAATTACACCAAATTGACCGGAATATTTTTCCTTACTTTTAACATATTTTCCATTATTATTATATACAAATACAAAGATAATAATTTTACAGGACAGGCACAATGCTTATTATGTCACAAAATAGAATAGCAGAACGCCATTAAAATTTAATTTATTCTTAATGAAATTATTTTATTTAGTAGATAATGGATCCTTTGCCTCGTGGGACCAAAATGCAGAATAAAAATAAAGTAAACCTTAATGCAGAATAATATAAAGTTTAAAATAAAAGACTTCCAAATAAGAAAGAACTACTACTCAATGAGAAAGCCCATTATACTGAAAGAAAATAGCCAATAAAGAAAACGACGCAAAGGTAAGCAATTTAAAGATCAACGCAAAGAATGCTCCAAGAAACACATATTTGGTGTTAGTAATCAATTAATATACCAAGCGACTCAATGATCATTGTTATTCTTAATACACTAAAAAAAGTTGGAGAAATGCAAACAGAACACTTCATCTTCCTGGTAGAAAACTTACGTAAGTATAGCGAATTTGCTATTTAAAAATTTTAGATATATATTCACTAAACATACAAGTCGATGGTCGTAACATGTTTAAATATTTTAAAGACATAAATGTTGCAATATACACGATAAAGGCCTAAAACCAAATAGTAGATGCAATAATGACAATAAATGACTTTAACTTAGGTGATATCATTCTAGCAGATATCAACAAAACAGAAAAATATTCATGGTATATCTATTCTAAGGCCGAATGTCAATGTTTCAGAAAACTTGTAAAGGACAGAACTTGTAAATGTTGCATGAACTCTCGATAAGCCCAAGTTCACGAGATCGATGTTCTATTTGCACGTATCAATTTTGGTATGGATGGAATACAATTCATTGAGCCCAAAGCAAAGTTTACTACAAAATTTAGCTACGTAACATCTAAAAACAAATGCTGTGATTGATTTTGTCATAAAGTGCAAGAGTTGACAATGTAATGGTATATTTAGAGATACAACTCTTCAAAGAAGAATGAATATATGCAGAGTAATGTCAAGTGACATAAATTCCCTAGGGGGACCCAGGATCAAAGAATTCCATTGCCCCAAACTGACAGGTAAAAAGCTATGTAACTATTGATTGCGCTGATGGAACTCAATGGAATGCCAACCTATTATTTAATAATGACAACAATGGAATTTATAAACGATACTTGAAAAATATTAAACTACAGCTAGGGGCGTCCATTAGTGGAAGCGATTAGTATCGCCATTTGCGTGAAGCCATTGACTACATGATCATTTCAGACATTTCAAAATATAGCTCTTGTTTCCACTGCAGCGCACTAGGCCTTTGGGATGTCCTACTCGCATTTTACTGTGCTCACATCATAGAATTTGGTATTTTACAATACAAAAACTTATTTTGCAACTTAAGTAATAACTATTTGATTTCTGCGACTAAATTGGCTTTACTTTAATTGGAATACAATACTAAAAAGGGAAAGTAGAATAACACGTTTTGCTTTTTGAGTAAAATGATCTTATTTTATTCTGCGACAAAAATTACATTAAAAGCGTAATGATAATTTTCATGTTACATTAGTCCATAGTGGGATATCAATATTATTACACGACAGGATTTATGGAACAGGTACAACAATACACATGTAGTGCTTTTGTTAAAAAAAGTTTACGCTATTTCATTAGTAAGCAAAAAACTATTTCAGGCTGGTAAGGAGATTTACATATTTTGAAATGTTTTTAGATTTGTTTACTTTGGCAATATAATTTTAGACAGGCTTTCTATTTATTTACCGTTTTGGTAAACATTCTATTTTTATTTTGTTTATATTACCAATACCTTCTCATGCCTAATACAATATTATTTATAAAATTTCTCAATTATCCATCGGTGTTGAACACTACCAAAGCCGATACTCATAAATGAAATTTCAATCATGTACACTTGATCTCATCGGGAATAGGATCATGCAACTTCTGTTGTAAACTGTATTATATCATTTACATTTTTTTTTAAATGCTGTTTTGTTTATATTTGCTGGTCTGATATCACCTAAGTTAATATTATTTACATTTTATGTTGACTTTACTATTTGGTCTTCTACTGTCGTACCTATACGTCTTAGTTACGTTCGGAATTGAGTGCTGTCATTCTCTTCGAATGACACTTCTGTAATACTATCGTGGTATGTACGTATCATTGCAATGTCTTATTAAACCATAAATAAGTTAATCAGCTTTTGTGATAGAAACATTAAATACGTCTAATTAGGGGAAGTGGCCTGAATATTAATCTATGTTTTTCTTAAGTTATCGCTAAATGATAACTTTTATAATTAGTATATTTACTTTACTTATGATATTAGCTATATTTAGTCAGACAATTTCACTGGTATCTTTTACCGGTGTGTTAAAGTATGTTTCTTACTATAAGTAAATACAATTGGATATTATTAGTTGTTTTATTTTAAATATTATTAATTTTTATATATCATTGATAAACAGAAGCCTTTTTTAGAAAATATGTTTAGAATCGGATATGATAAACATTAATTACAATCCTACCGAAATATCCAAGGTATAAAAAATTGATATGACGGTATCCTTTCAGCAAACAAACATCCATATCATCAAAGCTACCAGTATTGTTGATATTGATTTATTACATGAGCGCGACAATCACATAAATACCTCTAATGCCCATCTTGCCTTGTATAAATGTGATAATAGAGCTAATATATAAAATAATATCTGAACCTACATTTGCATCCCACAAGTCGGATTGGCTTCAAATTCATTTATTTACTAAACAAATAACCCGTTTCATTGACTACATGATCGTTTAAAAGTTATTATTCGCAATAAATATAAACGTAGCTCATATTATAAAAGGTCCAGTTTAGGAGCCAAATCGGAAAGCTTATTTAAGAGTAGCACCAACTAAAATGTATATGAGACTTTCAAAACATATGAAATATGACCTTTAAACAATAAAGTACTTAAAGTGTTGCCAACGTTAAGCGAAAAAGAGGTGAAAACTCTAAAATATTTACACACAAGCAACTCTAAGTATCGGTCTGTGACTACTCTGCATTCAACTTTTCGAGAGGAAGTAATTATAGTCACAATGCTAACAATTATTAATATTTCGCGGTATGATTTTTGCAGAAGAACATTATATTAAATTAAATAAGCAGAAATTTTTAAAAAATATTCTGAAACTATTATTTTGCTAAAAAGTAATTAAGAGAAGGAAGTAAAAATAATGTTAAATTATTATTCTGTTAATGGACGATTCTCCCTTTCTACTAAAAACAAACTTTGGATATGGCGCATCACTTTTTCCGATGGCGTCACGAACTATGTCCATGGTCCAAAAATTGTCGACTTTATTTGTAATCTTTGTTTACAACGAGAGCTCTAATTACATTTTCGTCTGATTAAACAGTACGAAGTCCATTAGCATAATATTGATTAAAGTCAAATACAAAACTATAAATTAGACTGTACGCAATGTTGATTAGTTCTGTATTCGATGTACTTTACGCCAATTTAACTAATGATAAGTTTTTAAAACATAACGCTAACGTATTATTTTTGGAAATATTTAGGTTTATTGGTATTTTTGGGGCCATGAAAATATTATTTTTATAAAAAATTGCTCCCTGTTAATCCAGTATAGTGAAAGTCTTTGAAAAATTCCATATTGTTTATTTTTTTTTGTAAGAAATTAGAGAAACTAAAAGACATCAGATGTTATTGACGTATACATCAGATATTATATAAATGAAAACTTATTTGTTTCTTACATTTTAAATCAACTTAAAATGTATCCGATATTGGGAATCTCTCATCTGCTTGTATTTATTTTGCGAACAGAACTGACGGATTAATTTTATTGTGTAATAAAAGTAAATAATTTATGATAGGAAAATACAACTACAAAAATAATTAATAACTTATGATTAAAGTTATTTTACTTAGTTTACACCCAATATACGTCAAGTTAATTAGAATAGACGTTTTTGATTAGAATAGACGTTATATTTCTTGAAAAATGTCATTATTCATTTTTATGATCCTATAAGGACAGAACCCTCACTGTTTCGTTATGGCCGTCCGTCTATCTATCCTTGGCTGTCACAACCTTGCAGTTTATTCAGTTTTAGATCTATGTAAATGAAATATTGCAAATATATGCTTCCTATAGAAACCTCTAAGAATAAGTGCAATTGTTATTTTTTTTTATCTACCGCCCTTAAGTTAAGTTGGGTAAGTTGGATGTAGCTGACTATATGTTTTAAAACAAAATTGAAGTTTCATTAACCATTTTTTTCTATTTTAAAGCTAAACATCTTTTGCAAAATATTATCCTTCAAAATGACATGCAATATCCTTCCTAATTTAATTTTTCAAAAGTTGAAATCCGTCAAAAGGTGATTGGGGTCACACACAGTTCACTTGTGGACAAGTATTCAAATAAATACAGACCATGGTGCATTTTAAAACTTCTTGAGTCTTTATTCTTGTGTGATATATGTAAACAATTTACGTTTAAAAAATTAGACAGTACTGTAACTGAGATACAAACCTACAAACAATAAACGAATTTTTATTATATTTAAAAATCTAGTTATAATCAAACACATTAATTTATTTCGTGCGATGATCTTTTGATTGTAACAAGCACGCTACATATATATAAAAAAAAAAAATATATATACGTATATATATATATATATATATATATATATATATATATTTAGGTTACGTACTTGTCTTGCAAAATTAAATTAAATTTTCGAAAAAAAAAACAAAAATAATCTAATTTTGACATGTCAGAAGGGGCTTTTGAGCAGAATTAAAGGCAGGAAAAGAAAGGAGAAGAATTAAGGGTAAGAAATATGAAAGGAAATGGAAAGTAAAATTAAGGAAAATATTATTTCTACAGACAAATTTCAAATATTCGAATGGACGCTAAAAATCTGGTGTAAAAATGCATGTTATCCATTAACTTGGTAGCATGAACAATATCCGAATACTCACAGAAAGAAGTAATGTGTTTAAGGACAGGAGCGTGAAATGATCCTCTGGTCTCACAGAAAGTTAGTTACAATTTTCTTCTTTGGGGATGGCGAATTACAATAAAAAAGAGAAAAAAAAGGTTTACACAGATATATGGTTTTAATAGCATATCTTAAGTCGAAAAATAAATTATATTGGTGTTGATATTTATTTCTGTTAGTTGGTAAAATTATTCCAAATGTTCCTCTACTCTTACTCGTACACTCGATGAAACTGCAGTCTGTTAAGGATTGCATAAGCCCTTACTAGTTTTATTGATAAGAAAACTTGTGATTTAAATCGTAAACGTAGATACTATACACTGCAATTAAAAAAAAGTTGCGATAGATTCGACAGAAGTAATAAAGATACAAAGATAGATTCAAAAGAAGTAATGAACAGTGGTAGTTTAATCAATTGAAGATATTTATGTGGTACAAACAAAAGGCGTCAGAAGAATGTCAAGAGGTGTAAAATAAAACTGCGAGAAGGATAATTTGGTGAACGCTGCTCAGAGGATCAACTCAATTAAGAGAAATTGCGCACACTCTTACAAGCGTGATATCAATTCGAAAAATAACAACCCAGTAAACTATAAGAATGAAAGAAAATAGTCGAAACTTGGTAATAAAAAAGCATTGTTTTTTTCAACTTAAAATATTAACAAATGGCTCACCGACAATAAAACACTGCTCTTCGCCAATTGAATAAATCTCTGAGCAAAGCGCAAAAGCGAAGAACGAACATTATAGGGTGTCGATAAGGCTTTGAGTTGCAGTTTTCAAGAACAGTCTGTGACGTGAACATCCTCAACAGGATTTTGTTAATATCGCACCATATGTTGTCCCGTAACCGTGCATAAATTGGAGAGAAAAAAAACAATCATCACTAAAGAAGCATTAAGTTTCGTATAGAATTCCTTACAGGAGAAGAAGGAAGTTTAACCGACTAAATATAGTTGTATTTAAAAGATTATAAAGTTTTATTTTAAAACTTCGTTTTATAATCCTTAATATTATACGTTCAAATATAGTTATTTAGGCTATAAATAAAATTTAAAACTTAGAAAGATATATATGAATATCTAAGTAGTCGCCTTGATAATGCGTCTAAATTGCAATGCTCATTATATATACCATCAAATTACCGTAATTCTACATTACCATGAGACACGCCAATGACACAGCACAAGGTTAACAACTGACACATACTTACGTTAATTGTATTAACTATTTAAAGAGTGACTCTGTGACCATAAAAATATTTAGAAACACTTCTGGTTCAAGTTAAAATCGAGAAACCTATTCCACGTGAATTCGCCACTTCATTTCCCGGAAAAACTTACGGAATCTTAAATTTTAGGGGAAATTTATGGAGAAGGCGCCTATTTTCGGTGCAACAGTTTGTAACGAAAAGTATCCGCTATATTGTATGATGAAAACTATCAGGTTCTTTTACGCATCTATATATTGCAAATAATTTTTACAATATATGCGCCTCATAATTATATCTCCTGGTCTTTTAGATTATCTAATCAAATAAATAATTTCATGTGTCACAAATTCTTACTCATTAGATACTCCTATAGTTGCAGCTAAAGTTATATCAAAAATCAAATGTCTAAATTACATAGTTTCTGGAAAAAACAGGTTATAAAAAAATATAGATGAATCGATTACCGAATTTATTCCATAAGTGTTTTTAGTTGTGAAAGAGAACAGCGAAAATACATAGATACTCCTACAGTTGCAGCTAAAGTTGTATCAAAATCAAATGTCTAAATTACATAGTTTCTGGAAAAAACAGGTTATAAAAAAATATAGATGAATCGATTACCGAATTTATTCCATAAGTGTTTTTAGTTGTGAAAGAGAACAGCGAAAATACATAGATACTCCTACAGTTGCAGCTAAAGTTGTATCAAAATCAAATGTCTAAATTACATAGTTTCTGGAAAAAACAGGTTATAAAAAAATATAGATGAATCGATTACCGAATTTATTCCATAAGTGTTTTTAGTTGTGAAAGAGAACAGCGAAAATACATAGATACTCCTACAGTTGCAGCTAAAGTTGTATCAAAATCAAATGTCTAAATTACATAGTTTCTGGAAAAAACAGGTTATAAAAAAAATATAGATGAATCAAATACCGAATTTATTCTATAAGTGTTTTTAGTTGCGAAAGAGAACAGCGAAAATGACAATACTGCCAAATAATATAATCAATATGCAAAAATTAGCTTACACATGTAATTAGCTAACACGAATCAGTAACATTTTACCTTTTTTTTACACACTTCTCCTTTTTTTTACTTGCATACTCCCCGACGCACAAGTGATAAAACATTATTAGCATAATAAAACATGGTAATTGCGTATATTTTCTAACTTATTTATGCAGCTGATAGCTGTACATGCAATACATAAACAGAAAAAAAGTAGAAACACAATTTAACCTTATCTGACGCCTGGTATGTAATTTTAAAAACAACACAATACGAAATTATATGTGAGTATGTATAAATTTGTCCTGATAGTATGAAGCAAATATTACCATAATTCCACATAGCAATCAACCGACACTGGTAGTAAAAGCTTTTGGTCTTTAATTAATAGTAACTGAGTAGCAATGTACTTACCATTTATTCAACTGGTAATATGAGCGTAATTGGAAGTACTAGTAACACAGTAAAAAAAAATTAAAGGATTTGCAGTTCATTGTATTCTATTTCTGAATGGCCGCATTTTTACAATAAGAATTTTAAATTATACTAAATGCCATTGCTAAGAATGTAAAACAACGTCGGAATTACAATTCTGTGAATTACACAATATTATTTCTTTTTTTTTGGAAAAGAAGGAAATATCGAAGCAAAATATAATTTACCACCTAACTACAGTTAATACACACGTGCATCTCAGTATCTTAGACTTAAAAGCTCCTTTTACTGTATTCTGTTTACTGTTCTGTTTACGCCAATTAGGATATAAAGTCGTCGATAAAATCTATAAAAAATTCAGTCTAGATATAATTCCAATTCAAGAGCTTCGCTTACCTGGGCCCAGTTAACATGGATATGACAATTATAAAAAAATAATATTTTTAACCTTGTTGGTTGAAACGCCTTCATGGAACGTTTAAAACGTCGTTTCGTAAACGTTTAAAATTAAAATTTTCAAAGACGATGTCCTATTATATAAAAGTTCTGCGTTTTAGTGAAAGAATGTGCAATTAAAAAGTTCGTTCAAAAATTATACCTATGGTTATATCAGTATTACATATCCTATGAGTACATCATTCATGAAAAGAATTTCAATACCTTATAAAGAAAAAAATGGGAAATAACGACTAACATCATGTTTTCTGGAAATACAATCCTGGAAACGGTCAGAGCCCACCCCGGACTGAACTCTTAAGGAGAAGAAGATTGTAACCGAGTCCAAACTTCGAAAATTTACCAAAATTACTGATCATTCGCTCACCCATACCATAAAGCTTCGTGTACCCATACCATAAAACTCTGATAATTGCTACTGGTATTATTATTTTTTCACTATCGTGATGTTTTTGATAAAATAGTCATTATCTTCATATAGTACTATTCCCAAGCTACCACCCGGTTTGTCTCAGGGTTCTTCCCCGCACAATGAGACGTCTTTAAATCCTGTTGATTTTGTCTCCAGAAAAGGAGAACCCAGTTTACTTCAGTTATCAAAACTGTAAGTAAGTTGAGAGAAAGTGAATCTCAATGGCCATAATAAATTAATTGACTTACCATTGACTTACCAAAGATAAAGGTATACACAATATTAATCACAACATATACATTCAAAAGAATAATCCAATTCTCAATTTAGGTAACCATTTGAATTCATGTAAAATTATTGAAATCACTTCTTAGGTAAAAAGATTAATTAACAATTATACCGGATTTGTTCCACATTATTAACTCTTATATCAAATTAATTATTATATAACAAGCCTTGTTCGAGATAGGAGTTTCACATTTCACAGTTCGATATCCAAGAAACTTCTAATGTAATTCAAACTAAATTGAAAGACTTTCAGAAAGACGCGTTGCATGTGGGACTTAAAATCAATACATGGAAGAACCAAAAAATCTGATTGCATATAAAGAACAGAATATTGCTACTGCTAGGTAGGGAGCAAGTATAATGCGTGGCGGGATAAACTGAAGAGGATTTCATTTCGCAGTCATAGCTAGGAGACGACATTCCTACAACATCGCACCGTGCAGTAGCCACATAACAAAACTGATACTGAGAGTAAAACTCAAAATATGTCGGTCCCAACGGGCGTCGAAACCGCACTACTATATGGGTCCGAGACATGGAAGATCATTAAAAACCTTGGACGACGACTCCAAGTCTTTGTCAGATATAATTTCCAAATATTCTGAGCCAAAAATATATCTCACTATGATTTATTAAAACAAGTCACATCCGAACATGAAACAAAAGGCTGCAAATAAAACTGGATTAGTCATATACTCAGAATGGAATCCGTTCATAAACTTAATGAGAAGTGGATCGAAACTCTTAAGGGAAGAGGAAATGTGACCGTCCAAACCAAGTATGGTAGCAGACCGCGCTAGAAGATGAAGTCTATTTCGCAGTTAGCCAAAACAAATTTGAAATATTCGGGTGTGAGAGAGACCCACACGGGTGAAGCCATTGTAAAATAACTGGCTATACAATAACATCGATTTCAACAAAATAGTATTTTTTATTTCTACTCCCTTCAATTATATTGCTAAACATTTACTTGTATAAATTTAAAAACACTCAAGAAATAAATTATTAGTAAGAACGGTAATACAACGTAAAAGTGATAAAGAAATTATTGGGTCCGTAACTAATAACGTCGATGACAGAAACGTTTTCATGGTATAATATAATTTATTGGCTACCGAATTTTCATATTAATAAACAACATTTCTTTGAAATTCGCTAACCAAACATTAGAATATAAAACATTCAAACTCTACAACACTAACAAACATTTGGTGAACGAATATGGTCTGACGTATTAGCCAAATATTAAATATGAACAGAAGGTAAACACTACTGAACTGAACTAAGCATACTTTCAGATATATTATTTAAAATTCTTGTTTATTTACTCCTTCCAAATGTTATTAGTACTTTTATTTGTTACTAGCTGTACCCGCGACTTCGTTCGCGTGAGCTTTAGAACATTGTTCACTAAACTTCTCTGTAAACAATGTTTCCTGTGAACCGTCAGGGACATAAACAAATAATTTGTTGGCGTTGCTGACGTGGGAGAGTGCTACATACAGCTGTCCGTGCGAAAAGCAACTGATACTTAGGTCCACGCCAGCTACGCGCAAGGTTTGTCCTGTTTTTGAAAACACAATGACACCACGTTTTACGAAATTTATTTGCGACATCTTTCGTTGAATAGCATGCAACGAACAATTAAAAAAAACATATCGCGTTATCGAGTCGAGTAGAAATAAAAAATATATGAATTAATCAAAACAACTAAAGCGCGTTATTAAGAGTCGCATTTATGTCGTGTTGTTTATTTTAAATCCCTATTTGCGCCATCTATTGTAGAAAAGCAAAATAATATTACAAACTATAACTTTATTAAGCCGGAAAATATTTAGGGAGCATAGATATGATGTAAATTACATTGCATTGCATTATGTAATTTGACACGGTGCAATATAAAAAAGATCCAAATCCATTCAGTAATAATTGACTTGATGCGATTGATAGAGGAAAATCACTTATTTTAAAAACCTTGTGATGACATCTATTGGTGATTTTTTAAACTAAACTTGATTAAATATTATTGAGCCGTTTTACTTTATTAAATTTTTTCTTTTTAATTATAGGTATTTATATTTATTTACTGCCTCATTTTGTAATTTTTTATATTCACAAATATGTGTCGATATGTATAGATTAGCAAAAATATCTAGATTCGGAGTGATTTTTATACGAACCAGTTTTTGTATTTTTATTTAAGAATGAGACATTTTTCCAAAATAAAAAGTATGCTATATGTTGACCCGGATTAACTATTATCATCTTACCTAATTTTATCAAAATCCAATAAGTGGTTTTTGCGTGATGCGGTAACAGACAGATAAAATTTTAAAAATGGTAAATTTGGTCTTTGTATCGATAATTATGACTATTAGAATAATATTTTCCTAAAAATATTGAATGTACAGAGACACAACTGTTACAATTTTATTATATGTATAGATTAATAGTTACGAAAACATTATTTAATTTTTATCGAACTAAACTGTGAAAGACTTATGTAAATGATTTATTATAAAATAACATTCATTTTTTAACTGAAAAAAATAACATTCTACTAAATTGCACTTAAAATTTATTATGAGTAAATTCTTCGACTGGTTAGCCATGGTGCACCCAGAAACCCTTACTCTTAAAGAGTTATAGTAAAGCTGATTTACAATACATTTGATTATTAGGTATCCCTTCCGATAATTATTTTTTAATTCGAAGTTTAATTTTTATTAAAAATGCGATTTCCAACTAAAAAATTGAAACGAAATAATTTATTATAATTTCTAATTTTAATAAAAAGAGTTAGAAATTTATTCTAACACATAAAAACTTGATAATTGTCATTACATTTCAAGTAACACGTTTTTAGATACGGCATGATGAAAGAAAGTTTTGCGTAAGCGGCAAAGATTTTCCCCCAATATTGTATTAATGTGGTCGTATCCATAGTTATCAAACTTGTACAAATATTTATAAAAATCGTTCGTCTTCCTAGACATCAATCTATAAAATAACTCACTT
The DNA here is from genome assembly GCA_039881145.1 of Druceiella hillmani. Classification (NCBI taxonomy): domain Eukaryota; kingdom Metazoa; phylum Arthropoda; class Insecta; order Lepidoptera; family Hepialidae; genus Druceiella; species Druceiella hillmani. The sequence goes on from JAYKKI010000026.1 coordinate 18,554,511, forward strand.
CCAGTTTTTACTTATATATGATTTTAACATTACTAAAGACATGGTGGTTTGTCAATACAATTTTAGTTAAGAATTCCGAGTTCTCCGTGTTGGTATTCAACCTAACCTAACCTAACCTAGTCTTCTAATGAGATCTGCTTCCTCTAGAACATGCATGTAATGATATAGATGTAACCATACGGTATAAACGGTACAGTTTTCCATTACTATATAGCAAGATGCGAAGAGAGAAGGTCACGATTTTGGTTGAAGTAGCTGAATTTTTTTGAAAACAATACCTGTAGTATCTCCTTATACTTAGAAATGTAAAGACACAATCTACTAGCATTACTTTGATATTGCTAAACTATGCGAGTTTCCCACATGCGAATGCATTCGTAAGAAGTTGTCAGCAATTAGAGAACCTAGTGTAGCTATTCCCTTCAAAGGCAGTGTAGAGTCACATCGTCGTTATAGAGTTAGCTGCATTATTGTTGTCCTTTTTTTGGGGAAATCCAGGACCATTATTTAATCGGGTAGCTAATAATATAAGCAAGTTATTAAATTAATTTTTACGGTACGTCAAAAAAAATTTTTTTAAACGTTGGTGATTTACCACCATTTATGCAAAATTTTCAAATTGTTTTCATGGTGTTATGTGTGTTTTGATATTTTAATTGAAATATAATAATAACTTCCAGATTTTTACCCTTTAGAATAAATCATTAACTTGTTGGCTAAAATTATAAACTAAAACAAGTGTTAAAAACTAGCAGTTTTATATAAGTTGCAAATTTAATTTTACTGCCGAAAATAACAAAATTAAAACTAAAAATATTTCAAATTTGGAAATTTACTGAAAATGAGGTTTCCTACTATTTCTTGACATTCATAAGTCATTTAATATAAATATTTTTAGATTAATATTAATATTGATTTGAACGTAAGTGAGATTGATTCATTCAAATATTGTAAACTTTTTTGTTTTACTCTTTTATTGGAAAAAAAAGGCTTAAATAATAAAATAAATAATATGCACTTTTTAAATTTAGTTTTCTTACTGTTTAAATCACAATAGTTTATATGTATTACATACTTATAGTCCATTCAAATTGAAGATGGAATGTTTGTAAATAATCACTTTTGACAGTTCAGGTATTGCAAACCTTTTTCTTACATTCACGTTAGTAATTTAATGTGGATTTATTTGTGATTAAAAAATTGTTTTTTATTAGTGTACACATTTACACTGTATACATACGTAACTTATATAGGTTATATTTGATATTTAAAAGTAATTCAGATAAGTAAGATGCGTTTCGAATAATTTATAAATATTACTGTTACATAAATAATATATAATAATACCAACAAAATTCCTCTCATACTTAATCCAGGCTTGAGACTGGCAGTCTTAAAGACTGGCGTATTTAAAAAGTTGTTGGTAGCCATATCTCTACTAGTAATTCACCCTTGGCAAACCTTGATCAACTATCTGTCTATCTAATGAATAATATTCTATCATACTAACAGATAATACTTTATTTTCTAAGTATATTAGTAATAGTAGTTTAACGAAATGTTAGTTAGAACACAGAAAATGAAATTATTACAAAATAAAACAAGTATTACATAATTTTCAAGAAATGACTAAAATGACATTGCTCCAAGTAAAAATCTTTTGACATCGTTTAATTTAAAAGTAATGTTTTCTTTCGCTACATGCCATTTCTTTTGTGTCCAGAAAATTTTGATTCTGTTTATCTTACAGTGATATGACAGCTGTATAGGTACGGCTTTTAGAAGAACATTCCCCATTTTAATTACACTCGTACTTAAAAATATCACACATTTAACACAACGAATTTAACATTATTAAACACATAATAATATATTAAACCTAATATAATACGAAATATTTTTATGAAACAACAAAAATTTAGAGAGCTATATTGGAAAATGAGAGTACGGACATCTGCCGCCATTACGTTGGTAAGTGTTGCAAGCAAGCATTGAATATACGTTGTATAAATAAGTTGCCATACGTGGGCATACAGTAAATAAAAAAATATAATTGATCTCCTGAATCTAAATGCCTCTGGCAAGAAGTGTGTCCCTTGTGAACATATAAATAATGAATGTCGCAAATAATTATACTAGCTGTGCGCTCGGATTAATTAAGATTTTTTTGGTCCTACGTAAATTTATATATTGCCATTTCAATTCAATTTTTAGGTTTCGTGTTTGTGCATCAGGCCGACAGATAGATAATCATACGAACCCGCATTGGTTGTCCTCAAACCAAAGACTAATAAGTTAGATTTACCAGATATACATATAAATGTATATATACATATAGTGTATTGACCATACATATAGTATATTGACCATAAAATGTTTTTCAGTTTATTTGAGTAGTATAAAAATTAATATAGGAATGTCAGTATGAAATAAATATTTAATCATTTGTCGAATATTTTGAGATGAGGTAAACATTACATTTTCCGCAGCCATTGACATAAATATATTATTTTTTAAACTACTTGTACGAAACACTATATATAAAATAATATTTCAATTATTATATTATTTTCCGCTTAGTACACTATGCCGCTCATCATGCGTTTCCTTTTTGTACGACTATTAAAATGTGTGACAAGGAATCACTGCGAATGCACTATAATATATATAAATACAATCAAGGCTGAGTTTTTGGGTATTAGCATAGGTGATTCAATATTATATGGCCTGTTCGATGAAACGATCAACCAAAAAATTTTACTGCTGCTCTATATGTCGTGAGCTAAGATTGCTGAGCGATTGCTTCTCGAACGTGTAAGTCGCTGTATACAATTTTTTGTTGAAAAAAACAATTAAAAAGTGGTTTTAAACTTCTTTTAAATTTCTATTTACCTGAGATTTTTTTAGTACGTTGATATTTGATGTTGCAATGTTAATATTTTTAAAATTTATTATGTTTTTACTGTTTTTTTCGTTGAATATCGATAATATAACTTCAAATTGAATAACAAATTCATAAATGGTACTAAATTTAGATTCCGGTTTAATTTTTCCAGATTATGCTTACATATCTGATAATCTTAAAAATGACAGAGATATTGAAGCGATTTCAATGATACTTGAGGATCCTACGTCTGAACGGGGTCAAATAGAACTATCACCAACTAGACCTTTAACATAAAGATCTAATGAGGATGCTCACAAAAAGACCCGCCTTCAAAGTACCTGACTGATATGAACCCAGTTGTAGAACTGCTTACTAGCGTTCGGAAATTGTCCAAGCAAATAGCGAAGGTATTCGCATCCCTATATTATATTAGTAAAAAAAAGTAAAGAGAAAGTAAAAATAATGAGATTATGAAGAAAAATCTTAATTTTACAAAGCAAAAAATGAAATTACATTCAATTTCTGAGGAAAAAGAAACGATAGAATTAGCCGGTGAAAATTCCAGTCCCAAAGATAATATATATGATGCGTAGAATGCGGTGAAAATTATTACGAGACTGAAAAAATAAAAGATTAGCTACAATTAATTGCTTGTAAATTATGGCCGCATGTAAATTGTATTCCATTCAACAATTATTGCAATCCTTGTGGCAAGAAAATGAAGAAACAAGAAACGGAAAAGAAAAACTTACACGAGAAAAAAGAAAAAAGTAACGAAATATGCAAAGGAAGATGAAAAATGACCCGGAAATTAAGTGGCCATCTTATCCTTACATGAGTGGCCAACTTATAACGGATATTAACATTAAAGCTTTTTTAATGTTTTTGAAAAAAATATGTCTAATATTAAGAATAATCATTGAAAATATACATCAAAATAAGAGTAAAAGCTCAGTTATTATAAAAACATTATCCTAAAGTACGCATACAATTTGTAGGCTACAATGGAAAATATTTTAGTACCCCCACTTACTTGAAGAGAAAATGAGATATGTCACAATGTTTGTTTAATTGTCTATATGCCAAATATATCTTAAACTATATCTGCATATAAGGTAATCAAATGTAGAAATATAGCAGCGTAAGCTGACACATTGTAGCTATCTCACTCTAAGGCCTTATAAAATTAATGAATAGCATATATGGTCTAGATTTATTTAGCATCGAGATTTTGATTATTTTCACAAAATGTTTGAAACCCCTGACTATTTCGCAAAAAAAATGGAGGGTTGCCAATTTTCCCGTGTAAAATTTTAGAATTCGTATCAATAAAATAATGGTATAATACTTGTATTTATAACATTTTTTATAGTGAAACTTTCTGAAGTTAATATTTTGATTATGTATATACTTTAATAATACTCCGGTAATAATGAAATCAATTTTATAAATGATAGTCAGCTGATCGAATATTATATTTGTGCCAACTATATTTTAACTGTCAAATTCGATTGTTTACAAACATTCCATCTTCAATTTGAATGGACTATAGGCTTTGAACGTTTCCTTTCCAATTCTTTTTATGACATTTCAGTTTCAAAGGTCTAAGAAAAAAAATTAGTAGTTGCAAACTCAATCAATATTTCTTTATATGATTAATGCCAGTTTTCGGATTTTATTTATGTCACTTAAGTGATACTTTATGGTTCGCAACACACATGGCAATTTTCTTTCAGAAACACCTTGAGGTTTATGCATAACGAGACAGCCACAAAGGATACAAAATAAGCAGTATCTGTGAAGCTCTCAGAACTGTTCATGTTTTATAAAATTATTAATATTGCCAACTATATCCATATTTATCCATGGATGCAGAAGAACCTGGTCTTGTATCCTCGTGAAGTAAAAAAACTTCTACGAAACGAAAAAAGTGATGGTTTTGGTGGATAGCCATTACGCTTCTGAGTTGGCACTGGTACATACTATGTCCTTGCCTGAAGAGTGTTTTGTTATAAAGAAATGCCAATGTTATAAAGAAAGACTCGACGTCACTTGCCAAGTCCAGCACCGTTCGCAAAAAGCTCAAAAGGTACTGAATAATAAAAAACTTAATACTTATATTTAGATCATTTGCAAATAAATATAATTTGCTATGGACTACCATCAATAATCTATACCAAGACACCTTCCCAGGTATTCACAATCTTAGAAAAGTCAAAACATTGTACTATCCATCAGATGATTTCATTGAGGTGTTAGAAACTTATACTGAGATCCAACTCCAAACCTTATTGGACAGTTCCTAGAATTGTTGAATCTTAGGAAGATATTTTACGTCCAATATCTTCACACAAAGACTTTATGATGATTTATAAATGTGGATTTGACGGTAGTTCGAGGCATGTATAAACAACAATTCACAATCTCATCTAACACGGATGACTATTTACTCTACATAGCGTTAGTTCTCTTTCATTTCAAATATACTTTAAATGGAACTATTATCTGAAATAATCCACATCCTGGACCCACCAGTTATGGCAGGCCAATTAAATTCAAATGTATTTTAAAAAAAATTCAAATGAAGTCAAAAAACAATCTGCTAGGTTAAAACAATTGATTGCAAATATCTATCCATCTATCTAATATGCGCACCACTGAATAAGAATTAAACATTATTCAAAATTTGTACTTCATGATGGTCAATGGTGGTATATATAATATTGTGTCTAATGCCGCTGGTACGTCCAAGAGCTTTATATTTGGTGCAAAACCTCCAGACATGAATAAGCCTATGGAGAAAATTTGCAAATGTAGAATTTTATAGATTTGGCATTTCTCCTCTACACGTATGTATTCATTCTTTGAGTGTTTGCTCCATACTGCATATAGTCTTCCGATAAAACCTTGAGAAGTGTTGTTATCAGAACTGATAACAAAAATGTGGTAGAGACGCTGCAAAGAAACAAAATCCAATCTTCATTTAAAGAAAAACTTAGCCTCACTTTCAATAGACCTAAGCCAGGGTTTGATTCAAAAAATGACAGTAATACAGTCAGACTATTTTTCAGAAACGCAGGAATTTCCTACCATCAAGACTTGTTGAATTTGGGAACCAAACCAGAACCCGATCAAGACTTGTTGAATTTATTTCTTTTCATAACAGATCTGAAAATTTAATCTCTTCGAAAGTTTACCAAAGCTAGGGAAAAGTAATCAGAGGAGGTTTTGAGCTATTTAACTTGTCCAGAATCTGCTTCTCCTGCAACCAGATCCCAGGTCTCCAACTTTGAGGATGTGATGTTTTTAGATTCTGATGACTGACGATAGTGCTGGGCTATTATTGTGAATAGTAAACATTTATTATAAAAGTAATAAATTAGTTCTAGGTGTTGTTATTTAAAGATAAGTAAATTTTTATATATTATTGGAACTTTCTTCATATAAATATTTAAATACCCAGTTTATAAATCAGTTTTATCTCTTTTTTATAATTGCGATGCACTAATGCACTTTATTTTAAGTCATATTTTATTGTTTTCTTCTATCTTACCGTATTTACTGTGTTGATAAAATTTTCTAAACTTAGATCCGATCAAAATTTTTTTAACTAGATAATATCTCATTGTAATTTTTGCAATTTTCTTTGTATACAATATTATCTCTTCGAAAGTTTACCAAATATTCAATATTATCTCAGCCATGTTCTATGATGTTTTAAGTAGGTTTTCTAACTTATATAATTTTGAACAACCACTTGTACGTAAATGGACTACTGTGCGACTCTGCAACAACTCCAAATGGAAGCTGTAACCACAAATATTGGCGATGGGGACAAGGAGTTAATCAAGTTGAAAAAATACAAAGCTACAACAGGAAACGAAAGTTTCTCTAAAGAAAACACAACCTAGAATCTCTAGAGAAAACAAAACCTAGAATCTATTGTTTGAGTCGAATTGTGTATTTATGATAATGCTTCTGGCGGCTGATGCGAAGTATACCTAACAGCTGCGTACAAATATTTATTGTCTTTATCACCTACAAGTCTTGAAGCTGAACAAGTTTTTTCTTCCACTGGCTATTTTTGCAACAAACTAAGAAGCTCCTTAGCTATTAAAACATTGGACGCCCTATCATTTATGCTATTACATTTTCATGAGCAACAAAAGAAGGAATCATTTATAATATTTCCTTTTTATTGTAATTCATTCTCGTTGATTTCACAAAAATTGCACGTTAATAAAAATACAAATATATTATAATTTGATTCATTTGATTTTTAAAACACAAATACATTTTTTTTAATCATACCAAGTCAGTTACATAATTAAGAAGTTTAAACCTATAAATTTGTTACTAGTTAAGTAATTTTGAAAGCCCTGCTCATAATGTATTCACATTTGAATTTAAATTTGATGTAAGTTAAATTGCTTCACAATAAATGACCCGTGTAAATTTTTCGATTTTATGCAAAAATATTAACTCTTTTCAATTATCAAAAATTAATTGTGTACCAGATGTTACACCTATGGCGAATGAATATTATGCGATTGGAACTATAATTTTTTACTTTATGTTGTAGTAGTTGTTATGCATTAATGAACATCTAAATATACTTAATTTTAAGTGCACAATAGGATAAGACACACATTTTACATATATTGCACACTCTAAAATGATATCATTTTATTTAAACAATTTTTTTTTAACTTTCTGTAAAAACTCAAAAAAACAAACATAAGTTGTTATAAATTCCACCAAACAATACTTATATCAAAATGAGGCAATGTAACACGGTCACAATTTAATAAAAAAAAAAAACAAAAATGATTTGAAAATAAGAAAATTGTTATGTCAGGTTATACAAATTGTAAAAAAATGTTTTCACAACAAGAAATTGCATAAAGCTATTTAATTAAAATTATTACATTATTGGCAGTCTTTCAATAAAATACATTTTAAATTCTAAATTAATCTTTGAGCATGTATAAATAAACAAGAGTAGAGTACTAACAATTTATGGCCCATCGTGCTTGAAGAATCTATTAAAATTTTAAAAATTGATGAAGAAATCATCGCTATATTTATATATGATATTGCAAATGTTCCTCCAACTCGATCTACAGCTACCACCTACACCAAGATCTACTAGTAGACACCGAATGGAAAGCTACGAAAGAAAACTGTAAAAGATGTGATATCAGATATCAATGTTTTTTTTTCAATTACTAAAGAAACTGGTGTGATCGAAGAAATTGACGTTATTGAAGAAACTATGTGATATAAGAAACCAACATTATTAAGAAACAGATCATAGACATATTTTCAGAAACAGATGTGATCATAGACAGAAACCGACATACTATGACGTGATTTCATATTACATAATCAAATAAAACTTAAATTTATTCTTGATTTGTACCCAATTTTAGAATAACTATAGTTTATGATCAATAAGTAGATTACTTTTATTTAAACTATATATAGCAGATTTATTGCTACAGAAGCAATATGTTCCTATTAAACATAACTTAAGTTTGGAAAAATTGGTTTGTAAACTGGAAATAACGTTACAAAATAATAACAGTACACTTAAAAAAGACAAAAAAGTATACTACATTACACTTTACAAATATTGACATGCATTAGAATGGAAATAGGTAGGACTAGAGCACAGAATGACTAGAGTTTAACAGAACTATTATTTATTCCACCCTATTCACTTGATGTTCGTGAACATTTAGCGAGGATATTTTCTTGTTATGAGGATAGAGTCGATTTTTATTAGTTGTGGATCAGCCAATTTTTAATATCAATATTATTCTGACAGTACGTAACAATGGAACATAAAAAACGATTTCAAGTATTATGGAAACATCTCCTATTAAAAATATTTTTATTGATATAGAAGCAATATTCATAGAAAATCGTGGTCATGTTCTAATTATTGCCAATGTAGCTCTTAAGACATCTTTATAACCAGATATTTTTAACTTCTTACCTTGAATGTTCTATGACATGTTATGTTGAGAAAAAGTAAGCATCAGGCCATTAAGTAAAACATAAATAGAAGTATATAATACATGAAAGTTAATTCTTTGTAATAAAAATTTAGTTTCATTTCTTTTATTTTTTTAACAAAACCAAAATTAATTTTTTGGTACCCCAATAGATATATAATTTAATTATTAATTAATAAAAAAATATTATCTAATGTAAATATACTACATCAAAGAAGATTGGAAATATGTAATTAAAAACTTGATTATGTTTTTTAGAAATTACTTACTTGCAATACTAACAATTGTTATTATTAAGTAGGAATAATAATAATTTAGATAAAGATTTTGGTAATACTAAAATGTTCTTTTAATAATCATTATCTACTTTGTCAAATAAGTTCACATTTTCTGCGTCTATATTTTTTATTATTACTAATTTATAGCACACTTCTTTTTCCAGGTTTATATGTTTCACATGTAACGAGATTCGCTCTTCCAGCCACTTCTGGATAAAGAATTAACCAATTAAAACCTTACAATTTTTGACTAAAGATATGATCAACAAAGGGGAATTAAATTTTGTAAGCCTGCTTAGAAATCTTTCATTAATACTAGCATGAACATAAAATTGTTGAAAAATTTCAAATGGTCGACGTTGACATTTTGAAAATTTTAAATATTATTTTGTTTTGCTATATATTGTTAAATTATTTCCATTTTCTTCTTATTAAAAATGCCACTAGGAACTGGTAACGGTAAATACATACAATTCCAGTAATGATCTCTATAATTGTTGTCCAGGAATTCTAGCTAATTCTGAACAATTTAAATATGGTTCATCACTTTTTTTTAATAATTGAGAGATATATTTGTATGATCCCGAGTAATATGACTAATATATTTATTATATGCAGCATTTATTTCACTTCTAGAATTAGCTTGGGATTTATTTTTACAAAAAATTATTTACGTGTCAGCAATTAAAAACATTAAAAGCAGAAAGAAAACCTTTTTATTTTTACTGTTAAATTATTCTGTTATTCATTAGAATGTTGTCTAGCGAATTGTTTGCGTAAGTTTCTAATGAGAACTTAAAAGCTCTCCCTTATATTTGCAATTTGTAAAAAATTAACAATTTCTTTTGGATAACTTTGACATTCTCAGTTGATGCATTCAGAATCTTTAATGAAAGGTTTCAAGGAGGGTCCGAAAATCTCTGTTCCCAAGTATGAAAACAAACGTAAAATAATATTTTTTAAGTAATACCAAGATCCAGAAAGCTGTTTTTTGTTTTTTGTACGAATTTCTTCTCAAGAGAAATCTTTTTCTCTGTAATATTGAAGAGATTTAGGAAGAATCCAAATTCTCCGGACCCCCTCCCCCTTCCAAATATTTGTTTGATGGAATGCAACAAATACCATGCAAATATCACATTTTTTTAATCTGCGTGTATCACTGTCCATCACTGTGCACCACTGTCCATTATTCCACCTAAAATTAATTGGGATATCTCCTCAAATTTTGTGGAGAAAATAGTCCTGGGTGATAGATAAAATAAAAACCATTTGTTGTTTCTATGTTATGAAGTATTTTAGCAAATATTACTTTTCAATATTACATATTTCGCTTGTAGGGTAAAAAATTGCAAATGGTGCTGGGGATATAGGATAAGGCACATATAACTCTGTATCTAATTTTTAACATGAACTCGTCGCTAATAGATAAAATAATAGACATCTTGTTTCATTTCTTTGTACTTAATAAATGAACTAATAATGAAACATGAGTGTTTTTGTTTGTTGGTTATTTAATCACTCTGAAACCAAGCTCCGACCACCATTCACTATAAAATTTGACAAGCATATTATTTCTGTAATGAATAAGCTATGGCTTTGAGCTTCACTCCTTCTAAATACTAATACCATGAAAAGTATGTTTAAATGTTTTTAACTCTATCGCTTAAATAGTTTTAGTTACCAATTTTGATTTTCATGAAAATTTAATATGAACTTAGTTCATAATTCAAATTTACATAAAGATTACTTTTTAATCCGATATAATATATGTAATTCCTCTTTAGGCTCGGTCGTTTTCCCCAATAATAAAAATCAATACAATGTCAATAGTATATTTAAACAGTTACTTGCATTTCTTGAGAGTCTAATCCCCGTGCAAATCCTCTGTCTTCATTGAAAATCAATGTACGTGAAGCTGTAGGCAACAGTTGGTATTAATTAAGTGCTTAAGATGCTGTAATTTCCATCGCACCAAATTCTAAAATAAACTAATTAAACTAACTTCCACCTTACTCATTTACTAACCGATTAAACACAAAAATTATAGGTTACTTCAAAAATGCAATGCATGTTTAAATTGAAGTCACAAATCCTTATACTTGCTGAAAACCTGAAACATATATTCATAAATTTTATCTTCTTCTCTATTGTGTTGCTCTCTTTACAGAGTGGTCGAGGTCATCAGAGTTTTTTAGTTTAGGTGGTAGGTGGATATGATGTCCACAAATTCTTAGCTTATTACATTCAGGGATAATGATCCTACATAAAAATCATGGAAACGAATAAAAAGAAGTGTATTTTCAACAATCTGCCATTCAAGTTGAATAAAATTATAACTCTTTAAAAAAAATAGACTATATGAACTCTCAAATGCGGCATTCCGAAATCTGTAAAAGAATGATTTTAGCAACTTATTATAACAGAACCAGTTTTTCAGAGTTTTGATAGTTGCATATGGAAACAAGTATATTAAAAAACTAAATGATGGTTAATCTTTAATGGTATCTAATGGAAGATTTTCACTGATTTTTATTAGAAATCTGGTTAAAACTATTAAAAATTTCATTTGTTTCTAATAATTTTATATGGAACCATCTACTAAAGTGTTTTCAAGAAATGAACTATTCACAAAACATACAGTCAAGATTTCACAATGTACCAAAGTATCAGTACTACCACACAGTAATATATTTATCTAAAGCTTTAAAAATGGGCTTTAGGATGTGGAATTCACCTAATTTTATAAATACATCATTAATTGCAGATGTTATTTTATGTTTTTATAAGCCATTTTAACAACGCCTTATAAAAACACAATATAACATGGCCAAAATAAGACTGGTAGACTCCATTTATATAGACTTTTCAAAAGCGTTTGATAAGATCCATCATTCGATACTATGTGTGAAACTTGAAGATGGCATTCATGGGAATTTATTGAGGTAGATTAGATCTTACCTGAATAACAGTCAACTTGTGAGTATCAAAGGTCATCTTTCTGCAACTATAACAATCACATCTGGGCTTGCATTTGGGACGCCTTCTCTTTGTAATATTCATTAACAATATGATACAAATACTTACGAGTCCCTGTTTACTCTAAGCAAATGACCTTAAGATCTCTACCACTGTCAATGACGTTAAAGACTGTCTAAATTTACAACAAATCCTATTTGGAATAGCCGAGTTGTGTGCCTCTGATGGAATGTTTCTGAATGTCGGCAAGTGTTTTATCATCTTCTTCCTACTTTAAAAATAAATTTTTAATAAAATACATGATGGGGGGCTCGACTTAGAACGTAAGTCTGTTGTTAGAGATCTCAGAATTTTTTTGGTGAAAAACTGACCTTCCATTCTCACTACGATCACATTGTTCAAAAATGTACTCAACTTCTAGGATTCATCTCTTGTTCCATTAAAGAATTTAAAACCACAACAGTTTTACATATTTATATTGTTTACTAATCAGAAGTGTCCTCGAATATGGATCAGTTATTTGGTCTCCATACTACAAATCGTAGTGATAGAATTGAAAAATTACAAAAGAAATTCTTGAATATTCTTTTTTACAGACTTCATCTTGAACAAGATTATAGATCCTATGAAAACCAACTACAGAAATTTAATTTGTCATCACTACACGAAGAATAAGCGCCTACCTATTATATTTATACAAAATCATACATTCACATGTTGATTGTCCCTATCCCCTCTCTCTACCTAACCTCAGCACTCAACTCAGATTCCATGTACCATTGCAGAGATTATTCATACTACAAGTTTATAACAATACCTCTTTTTATAACCCCATAATCGAATGTGCCGATTGCATAACAATATTGTTTCCCAACTTCGTTCCTTATAAATTTTTTAACCAAAATAACATTTAAAAGGGAAATATAAAATATGTTATTTATAAATTAAAATTAACTACGTACTTAATGTTTTGTTCAGTATGTAGAAATTAACATAATTCTAAGTTAATAAAATAATTGATCAATAACTTTTGTAATATATTTAATAACAAAAGTAACCTGAAAAAAGTAATGTATGCATACGTAATTAGAGTTATAGTCTAGTTTACACTCTGTTCTTTTTATTAAACACTTATGGGACTGTAACTAATTTTGTGAACCTTTCAATAAATAAATGGAAAATTTTATATGATGATGTCAGGTGTTTAAATATATTCTCGACAGCTTATTAGGCATTTCTTAACTTTACATAGCTGACTTTAATTTACTATTAAAGCCAACTCATATTGCTGTCTCAGAATCATTCAATATTTGTTGACAAATCACCCATCTCAAATCACTCATTGTCTCCTGCATTTTTGTATCGGTATTTGCTTTGTAACATCTAATAAATAAAAAGTGATCGTAACTGTAGATTTTGAAACATACTATGATCACTTTTCATTCACTAGATATTACAAAAGAAATTCTGAAAAACCTTTCATTTTGTCTGTTTATTATTGACATCAATATCTTACTAAAAATGAAAAAAACGGGATTTTCATTATTTCAACAACATATAGAAATAACTGATAGAATACACTTATCATATCAAGCAGGGTATCTTGGCCGCTGAGATTATCTAAAAAACGGCCATAATCATTGCAATTATGTATAAAGCAAAGTGTGTATAAATCACTTTGAACTGTAATACCTAGTGGTATAACATGATTACTCTGATAAGTTGAGTATATCATTTCAGTTTTATATTCTTCAGCAGTATTGTATGTAATGAACTAATTTATTCAAAATTATTAACATTTCATCGGCTAATTAATTATAATTTGATTGTTAAATTCAGTAAGGAGTTAATTTTTACTTCATCTTTTGCTATCTGTCTTCGATTCTTAGGTCCTTTTATTAAGTATATTGTGGAATTGCAAAACTTTTAGGTATATTGCAGTCCCATTGTAATTTCATCTGATAGTATTGTGTGTAATTTTTGGTTTTTGTCCTTTAAACCGAATATCTGATATTAAAACACAACATCATTTAATTTTAATACATCTGGTGTTATTTGATTTAATTTGTCAGATAATTATTTATTTTTAATTTTATCATAAAACTTTATTTCATTAACTGAATATATTAATAGTAATATTATTAATGACATAATAGTTTAATTAATTATTATAATTAATGATATGAATATATTCAGTAAACATTTCTTTTTAAATATATACCGGTGTTTCAATGTGCACCAAAATCTTCAAATGATAGCTTCAGAAATCATACAAAGGCTAGTTCGTATAGCAAGGCTTCATATCTGAATATATGTCTAGATATAGTTTGGAAATACCTAACACATTTTTTTCCATTAACAATATCATCACATAAATCCTGGTTAAAACATGATGAATCCTCATTAGTTGACTTTGTTGTAGGACCCGGCCCTTCGCGTTCACATCGCAAGTTTGCAGAAGATTACTTAACTTTTGGTTTCACAAATACCATTGTCAACCCTGAAAAAAGACCTCATTGCGCTTTATGTACCGGCCAAACAATGACGTTATTTAGAAGCAAAAGACAGGGAATATTCTTCCAGTTGAAGGCTACTAAATTAGAATAAACTAAAAAACCATAAAAAGCCCACTATTGGAATTAACAATGAAAATGCTGTATTAGCTTCCTGTCAAGTGCGTTGGACCCCTGTGTCCGCCAGTAGTAAATAACCATTATATACAAGCCATAACTGCGTATATTACACAATGTGCTATATTTCGCCTTATCTCAACGTACTAAGGAAAAAATCAGGTGGTTTTTTTAAAGTTTTTAAAAATTTCTATGGCAACGAACATGTTAAATAAATATTCTGTAACACTGAACATTCATTAGGACATTTTATTTTCATTATGTATTACTAACTTATTTCAATAGTAACTTTACAAAAGTAATTACAATTTCACATGTAAAATTGTTTATTAGTGGTATCTAATTAATACCCTATACTGAATGTAAAAATTTTTAATTTTTTTAAGGGATTAACATTGTGCCCCTCTAAAAGAAATATCAACAACTTAATCTAATTAATTTCAGTATAACAAATCTGAACAAAATTAATCTCAGTTGTAAAATAACAAAATGACCACCTCAACATATGCCAAATATAAATAGTTGTTGTTAATCTATACTAAATGTAATAATTTCTTTAAACATAATTTAAAGGTTTTATATGATATTAAGTTAATTAATTCTAATATTGTGTACGCCCTCACACACCCCCCGCCCACCCCAGAAATATCTACCACTTAATTCAATTAATTTGTGAATAACAATTCTGAACAAAATTAATCTAAGTTGTAAAATAACAAAGTGACCACCACAACTTATGCCAAATATAAATAGTTGTTTTAATGAGTTATATTTAATTGGTACTGGTATTTTCTTTCACAGACTGATACAGCAGAAAGAAATAGACTCTTCATGAAACAAATGAATGAAGAACGTCAAATGAAAATTAAATATATTCAACGGCAGTGTGAAGTCATGCAGCTTAGATAACAAATGGACATAATAAATTGAAAAAAAATTGTTGTTAAAGAAATTGTTATATTATTTGATTCAACATTTTTATTTATTAATCCCTATGACAAGACAAACATCAGTATTCTAGTTTTCTATTGCATATTAACAAATATTGTCTTTTTAAGTTTTTTTTAAAATTTGTCTTCAAATTAGCAGCATTTGTCTCCACAGGTATATTTAATAATGGCACTGTATTGTCGTCTATTAAATCTTGATTTGGAGCATCGAATAAATCATCGTTCATATTTATGATGATATTGTGTAAAACTGCTAAAGCCACTATGTAAATTTTACATTTTCCAAGTTTGCTGTAAAACCTTGTAGCAAATATCTAAATTGTAGCTTTTATACTCCAAAGCATCGTTCCACAACATATTGTATTTGTGTATGCTTAAAGTTATGACAGTTCTTTCTGGTTAGGGCGATTCCAAACAGGAGTAAAAAGGTAAGTAGAACATCTGTATCTTGTATTGCCAAGAAGTCTATCTTTAAATTCTTTTTCAAATATTTGCAGTATTCAGATCTCAAGAAAAATGCGGTTGTCATGCTATCTCTCCAGTGAGCCACAATGCCTCTAATGCGGAGGGATGCATCACATAATACCAAGAACTATAAAATATTAGTAATTTCATTCTCAGATTACTTACCTAATTGGATAAATTTGGATGATAGGGCGTACATTGAATACATTTGTTCATTTCTGCTCCACAAGTGTCAATACTTTATCCAGGAGATTTTAAAAACTGACAAAAATTATGACCGATTGTTGAAGATCTCAGTAATCATCGTTGAAATAAATGCCAAGAGTATTAAAGGTAGCGATGTAATTAATATTCAAAATCAGTGTATGTATGGCAATTAGGTGTGACAATTAGGTAAGAAAAATTAGGTGTTAGGATAGGTGAATAAGGCATTCCATCATTACTGCTTTCTCTGCTTTGGAGGAGAATTAGCATTACAATGCTCTACATATTTTTTCCATCATATCAAGTCTTTTATTTTCATTTATATTTTTAAAACAAACCAATAATGTCAGTAATTTAATATCACTTACTTGAAGATTCAGTGAAAACTACGCTTTATGATTCACAAAGAATTGTAATGATCCACCTGAAACTTTCTTTATTCTTGTGTCAGTCAATCGCTCGAATCATACTTTGGAAGCCAAAGATTTATCCAAATCATGCTGCTGCTTCATGTTGCTCTTTGATCATTTGTGGCATTTTGATAAGTAATTGAAACCGTCTAGCTAATGCAATCGCAACCCCGCGGCAGATATTTGTAATTGACTTTGACTCAATCTATGAATATCTACGGAGTGGAATCTATAAAAATGATATATTTTATTGTGTATATGATAATTTAGTATAATTCCATGAATATATTAAATGTCGGCGTGAATTCAAATAAAATCGCAAGATAATACTGATAGGTACCTTATTACATGCCCATTCTTAAAGCGGTTAAGGGCGTGTTTACATTTTTAACGAAAACCTTCATTTTTGTCAAGTTTACTCTAAACTCTGAGAATATGTAGTATAATGATATTGATATGGAAAAACAGAACAAACCTTCATGTATAATTCCAGTAAATTACTTTTAATTAATTTCACTCATTTATTTTATGAAAATCGGCTTTTGGCAACTCGTTCCTCACCAAAATCGTTAGAAAGGGGTAAGTTTAGAGGATTCATTCCAAACAATTATAATTTAATTTAAAATGCGAAATAAAACAGTAGAATACTCATCTCCTCTTTAATTTGATGAACAACCAGTTTAGATTGACGCAGTAATATAAGAGAAAAAGAAAAATATTTAGTCAACAAAATGTATGCCATACACTTTGCAACACCAGCTTGTCATTCCGCGCACAGGTCATTGATTCCGCGCCGAAATGCGCCCAGAAGTAGTTGCGTCCGGCCACTCTGAATAAAAATATTCGCGATGTATTTTGACGGCTATAGGGCTATAGGAAAACTAAAATGATGATTCTAGATCTCGTATTTTTTTAAAGAACAGTGTGTTTTTACGTCTATGAACCTGTAATTGGCAATATATTTATGTTTTCTACATACAAGCTTTAAATTGGCTTTGCAATGCATCTTATTAGACCATATATTTTTTACTAACTTTTATTAATTTTGAAATAAAAAACTTAAAGACGAGGTAAACAAAGGCCTTTATTTTTTTGGCATACAAAAATATTTTAAATTGTAATTTGAAAAATACATTCCAAAAATATGGGAAAATTTAATATTCCACGCTTATTTACAAAACTACTGAATACATTTTTGTTATGAAAAATGAATATTTGAAAATAGTTTGATAGAAACGCTAGGTACTCTTAAATGTTTCTAACTGCCTAAATGTACACGCACACACATATATATATGTGTGTGTGTGTGTCCTCCCTCGTAGTGCAAGTTTTACTTGTGCTTGACAGATTTTTATGAATTTTTGTAATATGTGTACAAATAATTTAATGACATATAATTTAATGAATGAAATAATTTTAATGACTACTTAGAGTATATGTAGTCATTCTCTAAGTAATCATTCTAGCATTATATTCATAATCAAATTAATTATCTCTCAGCCTTATTGTCTGTATAAAAAATGAAATTGCGACACAAAAAGAGATAAATAAATATATTTTAGCATTACATTAGTTAGAATAATAAAACTGTAAAAATGGTCTGTCTGAACATGAAAGATATTTACAAAAAAAAGTAACATAACAAATTTAAAAGAACCCAAAAATATTATTACATGTATAAGCCTGTTTATTTGTTCACACGCCACCCGAGAGTAGCTAAAAGAATTAACAGCAGCTTTAGAAAGTATTAGAAAAATCAATTGTCTGTGCTTTAATTTTTATTCAATTAAGAATATGTGACATTTAGTATTTATATTTGACATTTATGTATAATATGTGACATTTAGTATTTATATAGCCGTGTCTTTAATTTATAGGCAGAAACCAAATAGACCAACCAAAGTGCGTGTCAAATGGCAAAAGGATTGTTGACACTAATTAGTAGTCACGAATTATTTCTGTCTCGATAAATACGCATGTAGCAAATAAAATGCAATGATTTTATCATATTTTGTCACAGCCATTTTAGTTAGCTGGTCTGGTGAATGACTGAAATAGCAATCAATACGGTAGTAATACTAAATTATTGTATTATCGACATAATTGTGTAATACAACATAAATAAAACTGGTTACCAAACAAATATTGAACACACATTTTTCACTTTAACCACGATCAAGATAATGCGAACATACTATAAATTTGTTGCACACAACAAGCGGCGTCGCCACGCACGTGTTGGTGATTTCGCGGCTAGAAATCCAGCAGCGGGATTTTGTAAATACGCCCTTAATACTTGCAACTGGTAATTGATAGCTATACTGCGTTTATCCAGTGAAAAGTCATCTTAAACAATATCTTTTATATGCCTTACATACTCTTTGCTAAATCCGTATTTTGATTTAAACTCTTCTTCGCCTAAATTAAAAAGGTCTCTTTTTTTTGTCTGTTTTTTAATGTCTCACTACACACGGAAATTAGTAAATTACTAAATTATTGAATATCCATAGTATTTAGTAAATTGAACATATCCATAGTGTTCATGTTGTTCAAGAATATAATAATACCAAATAAAACTAAAAATTAATTAAAAACCACGCGACAAAAAAATTATTCACTTGTACAATTGTCAGAACAGTAAGTCAATACCAATCAGCTGAGAATGCAGGCGGCCATTCTAACCCCATTTACACTCTTTAAACAAGGGTCGGTAGGTGTATAAATGGTTGTATATACAGTGCTTATACAGTGCTTGCTTATACACAGTTTATTAGTAAACATTTTTTGAAATCAATTGTGTATGTCATGTGTAATTCTTATACAATGTTTATCAGTAAAGCAGATAAGGTCAATACAACGCTAAACAACCTACAAAGAATACCTATGATATTGGATTAAAGTATTATTGATGTGAAACATCTATAGGCGCAGGTATAAACCGGATTGTTGGCGTAGCGACGCTTGCCGTGGCGACGGGTCGCCACGCTATACTAAGGTATATATATAGTCTATATGTAGTAGAATGTACAGTATGGCGACGTGTCGCCATGCGCAACCGACTACGCGATCCCCTCCTCACTCAGTTCGACGCTGTTTTTTACTATGGTACACATAACCTGTGCTTTACTTGAAAAAAAAATATTTCTTTATTTTATTTTTAACAATAAAATATGTCTGACAGTGATAATTTAGAAAGTGAAAGTGAACAACTTCCTGAAAAGAAAGCAAAATCACACTATGACACACTACCAAGTTATCAGTAAGTTGATTATATTTTTCAAGCGTCTATAAATGTAAAATCTTCTCTCTTGGTAGACTAAAATTTACACAATTTTTATTGCTTATATTTTATTATTGCATATATTATTGTATTTTTAATTAAATTCATTGTTAATTGATTTTAATTCCATTCTTATTATTGTTATTTTAAAAATGAGAAGAATAAATTTAAAATTTAATAAAAACTGACAAAATTGTATTTAAAAATCAGCTGATAGTGAGTAGTGCATGAATATTTTTATTTTTACTTGTCATTAATATAAACATTCAAAAATTATTTTAATTAATTAATTTTCTAATCATGGTGGAATTAATATTGAAACATTTATTAATAAAATTTATATTTGAAGATCTTTAGTCGTATACTGCAATAACTAGCTAAGATTCTTGAATTTATGAGTATATTGAAGCCACATTAAAAATTTTTTTTCTTGTGTATTTTAATTACATATTTTTATAAATATTTCAGTACCCAACAATCATCACAGGGATCACAAAATATTATTATTGAAACTGGACACCACCCCGATCAGTTAAACACAAGACATACTATCAATGTTATGTAAAACTTTGTTAATCTAATAGTACCAGAATATTTTAATTTTTATTTTAGCTTTTATTAACATTTTAAAATTTATTGCTTATATTTTATTATTGCATATATTATTGTATTTTTAATTAAATTCATTGTTAATTGATTTTAATTCCATTCTTATTATTGTTATTTTAAAAATAAGAAGAATAAATTTAAAATTTAATAAAAACTGACAAAATTGTATTTAAAAATCAGCTGATAGTGAGTAGTGCATGAATATTTTTATTTTTACTTGTCATTAATATAAACATTCAAAAATTATTTTTAACAATTAATTTTTTAGTTCCTGTAATAATCTTGTCTTTTATACATATTACTTGTACGAACACGATGTTTCACATCTGCCAAGCGTCCCGTGACGGCTCACTTTTTTTCTAATAAGAAGTCATTTCTATGAAAACTCATGTTTTGTTTAACAATAATTAAAACAACATTTAATGGTGCCGCAAACAATTTTATTTATTATTTGTGAAAACAAATATAAACGAAAATAAAATATTAATTACAGCCTTTATTAACAGACTAATATTTATTATAATTGTTACCTAAAACGAAAACTAACAAAAATTAATAATTATTATTACAATTTCTACAGTATGCAAACACAACACAATCATTTGACTCTTGCTACCATCAGTTGCATGTTGCTTACAGCTTTTTGAAAATGCTTTCATTAAAATAAATATTTAATAAACTGTCTTTGCCTTTTCATTAGTAATAGTAAAATTTATCTTTGTAGCAAAGTATTTTTCAGTTAAACTTTTAAACCTGTATGGTTTATGATAAAAGGTCTCTGTTCAATAAATATATTTTTTAAATAGGTTAAGGTAATAAAAGAAAATAAAAACAGTTTTTGAAAGCATCTTCATAGAATAAAATTGAAGAATTTGATAATTTATTTTGTTTTACCAACTTTGAATAAGCCTTTCTTAATTTTCAACCAAATCTTTTAACAAAAAATAACTTGCACATTAAGCAACTGAAAGCAACAAACTAAGAACACAAATTAAAAATTAAAATATATAATATAAAGAAATATAAACATAAGCCAGATTGCTGTCACATTAACAATATAAATGTGGGTGTTTTGTACAACAAACAAATTCTAAAACCTAATTTCGAATGAAGTTTTAGAATGTAAACAGGACTATTTCAATGCTTAAATATAAAATTCATGTGAAATCAAAATTAATTGTCACTTCTGATAATTTAGGAAAAAAAATTTCAGTATCCAAACATTATATTTTTTTACAAAAATAATATTTTATTATATGAATGAATTATTTATCTTATTTAAAATTTTGCTCATTATAAAGTAATTAAAATAAAATTTTATTTTTCTTTTTTTAATCAAACAAGCACTCTCGGACAGTTATGACATTAAAGAAAGCAAAACAAAAAACTTATGAGCGTATGATTCTTTAAAGTAAAAATTTTTTTTTTAATAATTGCAATGAAAGGAGCATCCACACCTGGTACAAACACAAAGCAATGTTTTTGGGCTTCCTGATATTTTGTAACCAAAATTTCCAAATTCCCAAAATTTTGTAACCAAAATATTGTATTCTATTGTAAAAAGCAACCTACATTCAAAGAAATGCAATCAGTGTAGCGCTTGTGCATTATATGCAGATTCAGTTAGTAGAACGCACAAAACACGTTAGCTTATGTGACAATTTATCAACTTGGAAAATACATTTTTTTTAAATCTACCTTTCACAAGTTAATGATGAAAGTAGCTTTTTTGCTTACTTTATAAAAATATTTCTGACCTCTTTTATGGATTTGAATGTCTGTATCCAAGCATTCTCATTAACATTTTAATTACTATTATTTGAAAGATGAAAGTAAGCCAGTAAATGTTAAATTTACAAGTACAATTTATGTTGATCATACGTCAAAGATTTATATTAGTAAATTAATGGCCAGCATTAAAAAGGCATGTACAATAATGAAAATGCAAGCTTTTTATTTATTATTGTCAATCAATCCTTAATCCCAATTAGCCCTGAAAAAATCCAATCTAAAATTATATAATTTGGAATAGTTGAAAATGAAGAAAATTATAGTTGAAAATGTTTACAAACTAAACATAATCAATTTCGTTTCATGTCTTACATCTGTGTTTGAAATTGCTTCAGAACTTTGTCAGTAAAAATTAATTAAGCTTAAAAATATTTGAAACTTACACAAAAACGGAAATTAAAAACATCACATGTTTTATTGACTACAACTTACATACCTAGAAAAGAAGGAAAATCAAGTAACAAGCAAAAACGGTTTCACCGTCCAATTATATCTAAAGGCACTCATTACATAATAGCTTACTATCTACAAAACTTCATAAACATCCATATTGCTTTTCATAAGGCTTCGTCTTCTCCTATACAATCCGACATGAGAAACAAAATGAAAACGAGACTTATTTTGAAAACAAAGTTAATCATTCAAAAATTTCCAAACCAGTCAGATTGCATTCAAAAACGTCAATTAATATATACATGTGTATATATATATTACTTTCACAATTCGTATAATTCATTATGCTCTATGGTCCGTTCAACTTTTCCCAATCCTAATATTTTATACACTAATGTCATTTTTTAAATTTTATTTTTAGTCATATCGATACAAAGATCCCACTTTTTATTTTAGACTAACAACTTAAATTACAGAGCAAGTTGACTGAATTTCTGAAATATGATATACAAGATGAGTTAATAACATTATTATAATTATTCGAATAATTTAACATTATTTGTGTTAGGTTGTAAAAGTGAGAATTTATCATGGCGGCATGCATTAACTTTATCTCTCTAAAAAGGAATTTTTAAAACTTGTTAACGAAAGATCTATCGTAGAAGTTGAAACATTTTAATATTTATTACTGACTTTTAAGCATTTATTGTAAGAAATATTATTTTAAGAATATAAAATAAAATAGCCTATTGTGACATAATAGGCTAATTTGGCAAATTCCCCTTTTTCTCAAATAATGCTAAACTCGTAAACTGCCTTTCAAATCTAACAGTTCACATTGAGCTAAGAAATTAATGTCAAGTTAGCTAAAATCATGATAAATTGATGGAATTAAGAAAAAAAATGAAAAAAAGGACAAAGGGAGAAGGTAGCTTTATCAAAGAACCCAATGTTAAAGTTTATTTGAAGATAAACCTCAATTGTAATACTTTAATTGTAATACTGGCCCTTATATGGGTATTTATTTTAAGAGCTGATAACAATCTTACATTTAAAGCAAGATACAAAAATAACAGATAGACCCTGTCCATACATTAAGTGCATGAAATACGTCCATAATAGATTGTGTGTAACACATAGAACTCGGTGCCAGTTCAAATCAGTTGCTTCCGGTAGCTATTGCGAGAGGTAATTTGAGAAAAAATAGTTCATAAAGCCACTATGACTTCATACTCCTTCCAGAAGTGCAAAAACACCAATAATAACCCAATTACAACAAAGGTATTAAATGCCATGCGTTACTTCAACATATTAAATAAATTTTAAGTTTTCAGAAATAATTGCACGATTTTAATGTTTAACAAAATAGCATAGACACTACGAGATAGAAACAATATGATGTGTCCTGAGTGTGAGAGAGAAGATATAAATGTAGATGTATGCTCGGGGTCTATCTAATATTGTTTAAACCAATGTTATAGGGCTAATAAAAGCTTGCTTAAATCTTACTTTAGAGGTCCTTTGCTTTAGTTAATAAGACAATACTATTTTGTAAATTATGATTTGACGAATTCTTATTATAAATGATATAATCATTGAAATATGGATAAATTGCCCTACTTAGATTTGAATCACATTTCACAAAAATTTAAAAAGGTAAATTCTCATACTGTCAAGGTATCATGAAAAAATTAACTTATTGTATTTGACCAATTCATTTTATACTTCAATTGAATTGTTATTACGGAAAATATACTATTCAGATACAGCCATAATTTTGAAAAATCGTTAAAAATAATTTTGCACAATTCAAAGTATGAAATAAGTAAGATATTGAAACTGAATGTCCTTATCACCGTCACAGAAATAAAATAAGAATATCTTTTTATAATGGTTTTGTTGCAAGAATCAATTTGTTAAAATAAATTTTAGTAATTTTTATTGATCTATAGGTAATCTATAATATATAGAATTATATAATAGAAAATTATCTAATGGTGATAATGAATTGAAAGCTATCAATCAGCATCAGAAGATTTATTATTATTAAAAAATCACATTGTTCAGCAAACAAATTTTGCAAATTACTTTATTTCAATCAGTTCCTTAAGACATTTCTTAAAATGAGTAAAATGTTATGTAACAATTTTATAAAAAGATGGAAATTTTACAATCCTGTGTAACGTGACGTGATATGCAAAAATATATTATATAATAATTGTTGTAAAACAATCAGAAATGTTCATACATTCAACATATAAACCAAACTTTGTTCACTTATTCTGTCCTTAATAATTTCACAGTTGAACATATACAAGTTTCAAAATGCACCCCATTTTGAAACTTTTTCAAATTTCGTTGTCATCATACACACGAAACAAACACATATGAATGTAATTTAATTCTAAATTGAAAGCCATTTCTAGATAAAGAGCACAAAAATCACAGCAAACACGAAAAGTTGATATGTACATTTCTACTTATAATAAAAGTTATATATTTTAATTAGATATTCATATGCCAAACGTGGAGTAAATAATAGTGCTTCAATGCATTCATAGAGCGGTTTCAAAAAAGATTACTTTCCATAATCTGCTTACATATATTTTTAATTATTATTTAGTTTATACAAAAACCATTTTTGTAACCAGTATTTCCTAAAATTTTCTAATTGTGAGGATTAAGATAATTAAATTTAAATTGGAGTATGCATAACGTTAAGAGTAAAAATACATTTTATAAAGATCTTTCAATCCTTATAACGTATAACAATAGCTGACAATACTTTATAACACTTCAAAATGTTAATCATTTATAGTTTAATAAATGGTGCGTTTTTTTATTAAATTTTTATTTTTTTGACAATATTGATAAGAGTCACATACGGAGTCATTCTCACAGTTAGCAAGGTTATTGATTAATCAGCCATTTTTATGAAAATTTTAAAGGTCTAAGAGATGAACTATCTTTTGAACCATTCATAATACAACAAAAATAAAAAGAAAATCAAAAAGTATAAATTATTATCCCTGAAAATAAAGAAATTCTGAATAATATAAATATTACTGCAATAAATAATTAAAACATATCAAGTTTATATTAAGTAGTGACCCGCTCCGGCTTTGCAAGGATAGACAAAGATTTTTCAATGTGTAAAAGCTCGTTCGTATGGTTTTGTTTATTTAAATTTACTGTTATAACTTTTAAACCGTTTGTTAGAAAACTACAGAATTCAAGTAAAATTTGATCTATATAAGTTGAGGAATATCACTATTAAATTTAATTTCAAAGAATTAAGACAGTTTTGCACAATAAGCTTTTTTAAAGTAATGTGTTAATTATGGATTTTATGTAATATATACACATAGGGACATCATTGTAGAACTTTTTGAGAAGAACGGTGTTTCTATACATTGTTTCCATTTTCTCAAAATATTTAAGCAATGCACATGAAAAGCGCTGTAACAAAGGCTTTTTTCCGACTTCAATGATATTAATCGTCACAGGTCGGGAAATTTTCACATATTATTCATTAAATTGTATATTTAAATCTTCCATGCGAATGAATCTATTGATTACTGAGAACAGAAACAAAATATGTTCAAAACCTACAGATGCAGTGGTTTTTCCTTTGTTTAATAATATATATGGACAATGATTTTGGAGATTACTGATAAACATTTTATACTTTGAAATGTAAAAAGGTTTTGATCATTTTTGTAGTAGTCTTAACAATTCACGAGATATTTATCAAAATACTTATTAACTTGAGAGACATTTAGCTTTAAAATTTTCATAAATGTAACAATGTGACAGTTACCAAAATTGTAAAAAAATATTGTCTCAACCTATCCATATATTACCATCCTATATTTTTGGACAATTTTACTGGACTATTAAATCTTATGATCAAGTAATCAAAGCCACTTCAAATGAAGTATATTTAAAATTTTGGTTAATATCAAGGCAACTTGTCTATTTGGACAGTGTGTGACCACAAAAATATACTGGTTTACACTTTTTCTATAATTTTCTTTCGATATTTTAAGAATTATTAATGTTTATAGCATATTATACGAAAAAAAATTCTAGCAACTCAACATAAAGTAAATTGTTTTAACTTTATAATTTCAGTAAAAATATCTTTTTAATCTCTTAACGCAACTGCTATTCATCCATAAAGAGATATTTACTCAGAACATTCTCATTGTACCAATAGAAAGAAAAATTGCCTGATCTTGAAATTAATCTGGCCACATTGATCCCAAAGTAACGATACATTGGCAACTTAATTAACACCTTATTTAATACAAAATTTATAACTTTATAGCACCAGCTTTTGTCTTTATATTCCAAATACCTTCGATACAATACACAGTTTACTGAGTAGGCCATTGCATTAAACAAAATGTTTAATGTCTTCATTTCTAAAATCTAGTTAAGTAGTTTACATCCCCATGAATGAAATATTCAGCCCTATCTTGTATAACATTATTTAAGGAATAATGTAAACATTATGGAATTATTAGTCTTTAGGTAGATAACTGCATGTTGTGTCACAATGAAACATTTATTTTGACAGTCACATACATTAAAATGGTACCTTATTTCACTTTAAATAAATGTAGCTAAAACAGTGGTAATTCTCGGGTCCATTAATGTTACCAAATAATAATTTTGAAAAATGCTTTCGACTATCTAAAAAAATAACAAAATTTCTAAATGACAATTTGAGGCCATGTTAAAAGTAATACGACAAATAAAACTTACTTGTTGTGAGCTAAAACAAAATAACTTTTAAAAATGCACCTTCTGTTTTTTCTTTCTGCTCATAAAATTACATAATACATTTCTTTTCTCTCAAGTCGGTGAAAAATAGCTTCAGCATTTGATATGTTAATGACCAATAAAGGCAGAGCCAAGATGAGTGTGATACAACATGCCAATTTTTAAAGTAGACATTAAGACAACTGTTAATGTTGAGTGTCAGCTAAAAAATCATACAACATAGGGCTGAGTATGGGTCCCATGAAATTTGTTAGGTCCATGGTGGAACCTCTCTGTGAACAAATTCATTTGCGTACAAGTTTATACACATATGCGTTAAAAGAAATTATATTTGAATACCCTTTCCCATTCTTTTTAAATCACCGAACACTAACAATACTAAGCTATTGGAAAGGTAAGGTGGTAATTTTTAATAATGTTTTTCCACAAACAGACTTGTAAAGAAGTCTTCATTGTAATCTCATTTAATGGATACTATCATTCAACTAAATAGGACATACTCTCAGCAGTTTTAATACATTTTAGTTACTTTAAACTTATTATATAATAATTACTTTAAATGAAGTTTCAGAGGTTATAATCACCTACCAATCGTCTCGCATCCTTTAAATATCAGTAAATAATTTTTCAATCCTTGCAATTTTATAACCTTACAAATTATGATGAGATCATATAACACAATCGATTTACAGCCTGTATGTATATGAATCAAATTGAATCTGGTGTACTGACTCATTGTAAAGTATCATGGGCATAACAGAAAACTCGCTATGTATTTCAATAATTATTTATGAATTGTAATAAAATTGTAATGAAAAATAGCTGTATGGTATTTTTACACATCATGTATGTATGCTATTTTTACACTGTATTTCAAGTATATTGTAGTAAGAAAAAAAACCACTGAAAATTTTCAGTATTCAATACTCGCTTCAATTTGTTAAAACTAAATAAAACTGCAAACAAATTTAATTTAAGCTGTAATAAAAAATAAACAATAAACTGTTAAATATCTACATAACTTAAATAAAGAAACACAAACTTGTACTTTTATTTCAGTAATAATGATATTATGTAAGTGTTCAACAAAATATTGGGAAACACTTAAAAATATGTATTGATTAAATGATGTCAAGAACAAAAATAATATTTACAGTACAAAAAAGCATAAAGTACTAGTAAAAAATATAATGGGGGAATAAAAGTAAAAACATTCAATCACACAGTATTAAACGTTATCAATTCAATTTATTTATCAATGACAATTTGGTCAAATACAAAGTTTCCCGAATTTAGCAATGAAACAATTTTATTCCTCCATTACAATTAAGTTCACATTATTTTTATCAAGTAATTCTTTAACTAACTTAAATGAAAATTTGCATATTCATTCATTAACAACATTAAGATGTTCAATTGAAACAAATTAATCTCAAGACAGAAAAAAACTAATCTCCTTAAATTTAAACAATGAATTTTAAAATTATATAAACGAAACTTGCTACTTTGCATGGATATTTTCATTGAAGGAAATCTCTATTTAACACTAAATTTAAGAAACCAATTAATTTAAGAAACCATTTAAGAGGCTAAATAAATTTTAGCTTGAAACTGAACTTGAGAAAGTACGAAAAATTTTAGTTTTTCTTATAACATTTGGCCCATAAAAATCTTCTTTCTTATAAAAATCATTCCTTTCCGCATTTACAAAGTTATATTTCCACGAAGAGTTCACAAAATATAACAATAAACAATCACTAAATTTATTGGATTGAATCATTATTCAAATATTTACTAATAAAAAATTTCAATTACAAAATAAAACTTGCAAAGTAGCATCTGCTCGAAAAACTCAGAGACTCCAAAAAATGTCTAACAAAAAAAAAGTAAAAGCGACAAAAACTAGAAAATGAAAAGATTTTAGAGGATATATCAATCAGCATCATATATATGATGTTTCTCAATTGTTAATCTCATCAAAGCAATATTAGTAACAAATTATTTACATAAAGAAATTTTCAAATGAAAAAAAAAACAAAAAAAACAAAAATTTCCAATTTCAAAATGATTCAATAATTTCATGTATGTTAATTCCGCTTCAATTTCATTTCACTGTAACTCCTAGAATAAAATTACCACAGTCATTAATTTTTTTCGTAATACAAACTACATTATCCAATATAACTAGGGACATCTTAACTAATCACATTTGTTACTGTTACAATGTTTTTACATAGCAGTTCAGTGAAAATATTAATTTTCACTTACAATACTCGTCCAATTGGTTATCCTCAAAAATCTTTTAAATATTATATATATTTCTAAAAATAGTAACTCATATCCTTTCATTTTTAAAGGCAAACAAATTAATTATAAAGTGTACCAGCATACTTGCACGGTAAAACGTATGCTCAATTTAACAAAACAAACTTCCTTCAATGTTCATACTCACTATTCTAAGAGTTATTACATGGTTCGTAAAGAGTAAACGTGTGGATTGGCAATTATGCTATTTAAATCTACTATCAATCTTTCTTCATTTAACGTTAAGAGGAAATGTCTCTGAAAATAGAAATTTCTAACTTGTTATTACAAAATGTGCAAAGAAATTATGGGTATTTTTAAAAAGTACCCTTTTAAACGAACGTAAGAAAGTTATTTTTACGTCTATAATATTTTTTATTTTTGTACTAAAGTTATATGCAGTATTGAAAATTTGTAATTTTTTATTGAATTTCCAAGGAATAAGTTAAATTTCAGTTTGTATAAATTATTAATCAATTAGTAAACAAAGTAATTAAATTATTTTAAAACTAAATAATGACGCATCAACTTCTCAAAATTTGTTCGTTCGCAATAATTGTAAGACTATATTTTCTTTTATTTTAATATATAACAGATAAAAAACTTGCTTCAAAATATTCCCGGTTGGAAGCTTTTTTTTTTAAAAACTCTTTTTTTTAATTACTGGCTGACATTTTGTTGACTAGATAACACAAATAAGGATCATGCAAGAAAAATAGAGCGTTCGCTTAAAAACAACAGAAATAAGAATAGAATGGTTACTGTTGGTCCAGTATTAAAATGTCATTGAATGTAAAAAGGTTATGTTATGAGTGAATATAAGATTCGATTTTTAAAAATTTAAACACTGTATTTTTCATGAATTATTAAAATGCTTTTATGCAACACACTACATCACATTTAAGCATTGTACATTATTTTGATTGATAACAATATGACAGCAGTTTAACCAAAATTTTAATAATTTTCCACTAGCTATACCCGATAACATCTTGCGTGGTCCCTATACCTGTAGGTTGTGTATGTAGTGAGCTGTCAAATTATTTATATTGAATGGATTTATATAAAGGAACTAAAGTTTTTCAATGTTTCAAGTTTAAGAATTGTAATTTAAATTATAATTGTAAATAATTATAATTTAAATTTATATAATTAAATAGTATGGAAATTACTGGCACCAACAATATTAGAATCCACTCAATTTAATTAACCACTGTACTCTTTGCCTGAGTGCAAAATTTACACTTGAACTACAGACCTCTTCTACACGCTGCTGAGACAAGATCAAGCCAAAGGCTAAGTCTGAAGTGCAGTCAATTGTACCTATACTTAGTCTTATTTTTTTTTCTTTCTTTCATAATTATGCATATGTACATAATTAGCATATGGTATTGTAGTCAAAAGATAAATATTCATTGAAAATACATTATTTTGATTTGTTTATTGGTATAGAGATCCTAAGAACTTTTTACTGGCTCTACTACATACCATAAGTTGGTTGACTATTACTAGTAAACTAGTAGAACCTACTCAGCTATAGAGCTGGGTTAAAAAACCATTACCAGTTAATGCTCAACGTTAACATGCATCAACGATCAATGCTGTTGACGAAAACGTGTGTTAACAGTTGATCAACACTTGCAGTTAATAAATGATCCCTGTATTAACAGGCGTCAACATGGATCATATTGGAGCATTGTTTCGTTAGCACGGTTAGCACGTTAACGCTGATCAATGTTAGTGCTAACTGCTAATTTCTAAGTGTTGACTATTGACTGTTGTCATGGTCAATTGAATATATCAAATCGACGGCTTATGCATTCAGTGGCCAGTTTTTCGTAGACGGTTATTGTGTAATGACAGTTAATGAACGAACGTTTAGAGATATGTCTGGAAGTTTATTAATTTAGACATATTTCAAATCATTTAAGAAATTAATTGTGTTAGCGTAAATATTTTATACTATATTACTAGTTAGTTATTTTTTTTACAGATTTAATATTGAAAAGACGTTTTATTTCAAATTAAATTTTAAATTTTTTTAAGAAAGTTAGAAATACACTTTCACTTTTTAGTGTTAATAATCCAGTAATTTAGTAAATATTTTTTTGGTTTACATTGTACATATAATTTCAATAATAGTAAGAAAGTAATTGTAACCTTTTACTGCAAATATTTTATACTTTATTACTTTTTTTAATAGATTTGTATGACACTTTTTTTTAAATTAAATTTTTTTTCTTTTTTAAATAGTAAGACACTGTAATTTTAGTGTTAACAATCATCATTTAATTAATGGATATTTTTTGTATATGTATGCTGTGTTTACGTAGTCAGAAAGGTATAAACAAAGAGACATTTGGAATTATTTTAAGACAGCGAAATTTGCTTTACATTAGCTTTCAAGATAAAAAATTTACTAATTATTCTTTTGTTATAGCAGTCTGATTTTCTAAAGGCTATATTCACGATACACAACTAATATTACTTAAAATATTTTAATTACCTTACTATGTTTTAATACTTGGAGAAAGAATGAAAATGTATAGAGCGGGTTCAGTGACAATCAGCATTGTATTATTTTAAATATTTAGGTATTCAGTGATTCAAGCTCCATACGATTGTCAGGGTTAATTTATTGTGTTACTGTAAACATTCGACAATGCCCGGGTACACTAGATTAGCGTAAACGCCCACCTCTACTCATAGAATCATGACCCTTTTTATTTCGTTATTTAAACTATTATCGTAAATAATTTTCAGGTGTTCAAAAATAGTGACTTAGCTAGGGAATGGGGATATGTAACTCAAAGAAAAATTACCACTTTATATCAATAATGGATCTCTATATCGAAAAATGTTCATGATGGAGTTATACACTTGGAGTATGCGAATATGAAAAAGTTCACCCCCACAATAACAATTTTTTTAAAAATTTTTATTATTTATAACTTTGTAATCATATCAAAATTCAATTTTATAGCAACAATAGTCTGTGGCTAAAACGGCTGTGATAAATAGATAGATATGGCGAAACTATAAGTTTCTAGTTTGGCTACAGAAGCCTAAAAAACGCATAGATTTTGAGAAAAATAATAAAATTTAGTTTACATATTTCTATCATCTATATAAGATAATGGAGATGTACAAAATAAATTATTGTAAAAAAAATATTGAGAAAAAAACCATTCAAGTAAAAAATTTAATTAAAAATAAACCCCTAATTTTTTTTTGTTTCTTGCGTCTTACTATGCCCTATAACATATATTTTTTAATTCCGAGTTCATCCCCCAAAATTAATCACTAATATTTGACTTTCAAACCTATTCAAAAAATGGCTGTTATTGAGTCACCAATTTCTGTCTTTGTGCCAAATTTCACTTTTCTATGTGAAATATTTCATAGAAAATTGGCTCTAACTGACAAGCAAACAGAAGACAAACACACACATAAGTGCATTCATTTTTTACATTTTGGTATGAAATATTAAAAAATCTAAGACATATGGGCCAAAGACACATTCAGCATAGAAAGCCGGTAATACCCTTTAATCCTGAATAAATAATACTGCAGTTGACTACCTTTAAACTTGCTATTTTCCATAAAATATTAATATATGATTAAAAAGTTACCAAGTTATGAGTTTCTAAATTATCTGACACAGATAGAGATTACAATTCATTATGGCCGTTTTTGTGTAAACCTTATAGTTTGATGAATTTCTAAGATTTATAAAATTTTTTTTACTTTTTGTCAGCTTCTGCCTTGGAATTTTGAATATTCATAAAACAAAAAAAAATTAATCAAAAGGTCTATTTTCACAAAAGTCTACAATGTACGAACTTGTAATAACTCTTTCGTAATAATTCTTCCAATATCTTATATTATTAACAGCTGTCTGTTAAATAATAATTTGTTAATGATAATATGAGTTATGTACACAGTCGACACTCGGATAAGTCTAATGAAACTATTGTTGACTTATTATAATTTCGTTGTAACTTCAATTACTAAGCAAAAAAAATGGGCTCAAAAGAATGGTAATAGTCGATGATTGATATAAAATCTCAACTTAATACAAGAAAAAAATGGTACATAACTCAAAATAACTTAAAAACAAAGGTAATTAGTATCAAATGTCTGCATAAATACTGCTAATCATAAACAGACATTTAATTATTTCACAGCTCTGTCAAATGTAAAAACC
This sequence comes from Druceiella hillmani, assembly GCA_039881145.1. Classification (NCBI taxonomy): domain Eukaryota; kingdom Metazoa; phylum Arthropoda; class Insecta; order Lepidoptera; family Hepialidae; genus Druceiella; species Druceiella hillmani. The sequence continues at coordinate 18,588,703 of JAYKKI010000026.1, forward strand.
GAATCAATAGTTTTCGGAACATATTTATACATATAATATACATTACAATGTAACATAAAGTATGTACATTTACAACGCTTCAGTTTAAGTCATACACCTACTGGAGCAGTACTTAATTATAGACTGATAATGAATTGCCAAATTAAGAACTTATAATATTGTGCTCACTTGTTCATATAAGTCTGAAAAATTATATGATTTATATTGGATTTTTCATTAAAACAACAATTTAATAATCTAAACATCTTTAGATCTGTATGTAAATATTTAGACTTTTATATACAGAATTTACATGCATATTTATAGACAATTCTTTCAGTAAATGTTTGCCTATGATTTCTATTGACTCTATGCGATTAGTTCCAGTCTATAATTAAGGTGACCCAGCTACAGTTTAAGTACTAGTGGACCCAAAGGTTGGATATGCAAAGCGAGAACATTTGGTACAGCGACCAAAGGATGTGTATCTGAAAAATGGTGTAGGTGATGAAGAAAACGTGGAGTATAAAATATCGTAGTGCATCCTGACGCACTATGCGTGGAGTGTTATCTCTGGTAATGCCATCAGGGCATTTCTTAGGGAAGCTGCCAGTTTTGTAGAATTCATCTAGCATCTTCTCCTTTTCATAAAACTTAGTATAAAGCCACTGCGTCATAGCTTCATGATCGGATGGGATCTGAAATTGTTTGATCATCTTCTTAATCTTATATTTCTTTGTGTATTAGTAAAATTTTTTACAAAAAGTGTTTTTCAATTCTATAAAGTTGAATATTCAATAATGGAACTAATAGCCTCTTTTAAAATATGTCTCTTAAAGTATATCTTTCGAGACTAGAATTTTTACATGTTCATTTTATCAATATCTGGTCTTACGAAATAGAAGGAAAGTATGCTATTACTTGGAAAATTATTTTGAATTTCAGTTGAATGGTTCAAAAATAATATCTTTTCATACTGTTTTCCACAAAAGTAGGTTACAATGAAACAAAGCCATGTTGCATAAAACTTTTATATTACACTTGTGTCTTTTATAAGAGCCAATGAACACAGGCACATATGATTAACTATAAACAAAGTTTAATAACTGAACAATACCTGAAATTATTTTATCAATAACTTTAGAAGCTAAATTTCTAAGACAGGGGAAAATATTGAAATTGTCGAAACTGAAAGATGCAAAAATTGCACAATAAAATTTAACATAAACAACTTCATTCACAGTGGGTTTCCCATTGTACAATCATGGAAAATCATATGAAAAAACAGGAAAGATCACTGGAATAACTCATTGAACACAGATTAGTGCTTCAGTAATTTCAGAATGGGGTAAAGCAGAAAGTTTTTGATCTGTGAGTTAAATACAACCCACAATTAAAGTGGCGATTACTACTGCCTGACTGTCTGAACATTTGTATGTGTGTATTACTGTCTGAACATTTCCAGATGAAAAGATCTCTGAAAAACTGAAAAGTAGCTTAAATTCAAACAAGAAAGTTATGATGAAATTTAATTGTCACTTAACTGCTAAAGTGATCATGTGGCTACAATTTCTTTAAAAGAGCGAAACTGTTAATGTCCAGTTGTACAATGAAGCAATGGAGTTGAATCAAAATGTGAAAGTTTCTTGACAGGATGCACATTTATACCCTAATAATAATTTCTTTCACAAGACAAATTAACCAACTTGATAGCAAATAACAGATGAAATCAAATACCTTAATTACTTCAATAACTTCAATAATCAATAAACAAAAAGAAAAACAATGATGGTAATTAACAGACAAAACATTATCTATTTTTTTGTATCCTACCAAGGAATTAGGCAGTAAAATGATAATTTTTAATATCATAAATAGACACGACTTCAAAAAGAGACAAATATTAATTTTAAATTGCACAAAGTATGGTGGATGCAAGTATTACTGCATAAGTCTAAGTCATCAAAAGTTAGCTTTCCATATAGCCATGTAAAATGGATAATTCAAATAATGTGGTAAATTTTTAATTAATAAAAAATATGAAATTTGTCTTAAAACTATAGTTAATCTAAAAATAACAAACTGACCTCGTGACTAGGATAGAGCCTGTAATATATGTAAGTTACGCATGGTGGTTCAATTCCGTAGACGATGGTAGACAGGTCCAAAGGCTTGCCATTGGGGTAGGCAATAGTTACATCGAGGACCCATTGGAGACGATCCTTGTCTTGTATGACAGGTTCATCCTCATAGCTTATGTTACTACCATTATTCCTGTGGGTGTCTTTGGCATTCTCTTTAGTATCTGGAAGTGTTTAAAAATAGTATTATGAGTTTAGCTGGCTGTCCTGTGATTCCATCAACAAAATTTATGTATGACCGAATTTCATATTTCTAGGTGGTTTTAGTATTATTATTAGTATCTATAGTATACTAATAATACTATCTTATATTAATTATACAACAGTGGTTATACTTTTTTTTCTTTGATGGTATGTTCATTTTTCTAAATAACGTTACGATAAACAATGAATGATCAGAGTCAAAGTATAATTCAGGTATATTTATTACTAAACCAATATAAATTACTCATAAAATAATTTATAAGAAAAATTTATGTCAAAAAAAATATCACTTAGATGTATTGTACACCTAGCAATTTTTTTTTTTTGAAAATTAATTTTCCTTACAAATAGAATTTTTTAATATTTTATTTATTTGTACTATTGCTTTATTTAAAAAAAAGTAAATGTCACTGACAATGCGATGGAAACACTACCGTTCATTTGTTTTTTATCATTAACACTGCTTGTGTAGAAAATAATTTTGACGTGAAAATGTCTATTCGCTTGTTAAGTACAGTGATAGCTGGTCGGAATATATTGAAAAATCGGTATTAAATTGAAAATTATAAAAAAATTAAAGATATCGTCTTATATGAATAATAAATATCCTTGGAATTATAGAAAATCAGAGGAAAGCTCGCATCAAAAGGAATCCAAGAAACGTAAAAAGTCCAGGGCTGAGCAAATGCATGAGCTATGACTGTATCAGAAACAAAATGAAAAATCAACGCAAAGCGATTACGTAGCTGGTCCATCTGGCATATAGCAACTAGTGACTGTCCTCGTTATACTACTCTGTGTAACTATTGTATTAAAGAAATTGGTAATTAAATTACATATTAATACAAAATACTTGTTATGATTTTATCTTAACGTTTTCATAAAAAATCTACTGTGTGACCCTGAACTTTTTTCATTGAATGAACAGTATAGTATTTTAAATGATGTGTAGTTATTAATTATATAATAATGTTAGTGTAGTATATATTAATTTTGGATAAATAACTCACAATGAAATACAAATTTTATAAACAACAGCATTTTGAAATACTAATTTTTATTGGTTATTTTATTTTGAAAAAAAAATAGCACAAACATTATGCCATTCGCAAATTGAAATGGAATTAAAAAACTTTAAAAGAATTAAAGAATTGGAGATCCTAAGTTTACAAAAGAAGAGAACTGCTGTCATGAGGATTTTGTCTTCTGGGTGTAGAATTTAATTCATCAACATTTGTCAGAGGTGTGTGGTTTCTGAAAACCACCAATTTATGTAATTAGCAAGCAATTAATATTATATATATATATATATATATATATATATATATATATATATATATATATGTATATATAAATATATATATATATATGTATATATATATGTATACATATATATATATATATATATATATATATACATATATATATATATATATATAAAATTCAAGTTTTAATTGTTTTAACTCTCAACCCATAATATGATTCTATCTACCAAAATAATAAATTGTTTTAAATTTCAGGTTTTTTGATTAATATTTAAGGGTCGCTACCGCCTCATAAGATTTTTAAGAATTACCTTAAAATTTGCACTTATTGCGATGTTGGCTATGGTTTACTTATACAATTTTGATGACAGTATTTAGTTGCAGTGCACTCTGTAGATACCCACAATTTAATTAATATAAACAATCAATTGCTTTTTTATACACTTATCCAGTGTGATTGTGTATGATTGTAAATGTGATTACTTTAGCTTTATTCTCATATTTGTATTTCTAAAATGACATTGAATATTATAAAAACGCGAGAAAGGACTGAAATATGGTTAATTGGACAATCTCGTTCCGAATTGATGCAAACAAAATTAACGTCAGTGAAAGTAGTGAAGTGTTTATTATTTCATTATAAAAACGTAATGATCAACACAAATAGAGAAACGGTGTCATTAACAGCAAGTGATGTGATGACACTATGGCAAAAAACTATTCCAACCAAAGAAAAACAACATGTTATCACAAAAATACTTAAATATTTCAAATAATGGCAGAATTAAAATAAAATAAAGAAAATAAAGCAAACCGCTCAGGAGCAATAAAAGAAAAAGAAAACATATGGCAATCAACTTTAAATATTTTGTTTGATATTGCTCACACAAATGCCCTTAATATGATAACTATTGAAGAAGATAAGCAATTTCTTTTAATACAAAGAGAAATGTTAATATTTAATACAAAGTCGACCAGGAAAAATTGGTAATATCGATAGAAGCCATGCGAAAAAACTTAAAAAACATTTACAAAAAGCTAAGTTGCAAAAGATGATAGAAAAGGAAAAAGAAGCAATGAAGAAATTAATTGAGAAATGTGATTTGCTATCTTCTTCAGCTTCTTCTGTAGGGAATGAAAATGACAGCGATATAAGTCAAAGTCATCCTATATCTCCTCAGCCAGGGCCCTGTTCAAGCTATGGTTTTACTACACCATAGAAACGAGACCAAAAAAGAATTTTAGACCAAGAACTTAGATTAGATTTTTATTACATATATTAAAAGATTTGGTTGATTTCAAAAAATATAACACAGTTGTAGCCAAAGTCAAAAAAATGTTGGGTTATTTTTGGTATCATTCCGAAGAGCTAATTGCTTTAGCTTTTTTTGACAAACGAGTTTCTATCGATTTAAAACGTAATGTAATTCTGGCTCTGGAAACTGAAGGAACGAAAAACAATCCAAAAAAGGCATCCGTGGAATATGATGCAATCGTAAACAGAAACATTGAAAATTTCATATCAATAAATACTATGAATTTTTTTCAAAATCACTGGAATTTCTTGCAAGTTTCAGAAAGATCCTGAGCTATGGGAATAGGAAGAAAGCTTCAAATCGCCTAAAGAAATTGTACAACATATGAGAGTCGTTAACGATATAGCTGAGAGGGGTGTTGCATTAATGGAAGAGTACAATACATTACATACTAATGAGGCAAAGCAAAAGTAATACTTAATGTTGTTAGTTAAGAATTATAGGCAGAAAAACCCAAATTGCAATAAGGCAAATCTACTATAATTTTTTTTTCTTTTTACTTAATAATTTAGAGGAACGATAGTTATTGTTATTTAGTATAATATTTTCCCTAAAACCTATGCGTAGCACTCATTTCTGATATCAACAGACTCTTAAAAATAAATGCTTTTTTTTTAAGACCTTTTTTTTTTAAGAAGCAACCCTTAAATATAAATTTTAAAAAAATTAAAAAATTCTGGCATGTTTTCTAGTGGAATATATAAAATTAAGGGGTTGAGAGTGAAAAAAATGTCGAAAATTTTTTTTTCTGTCTTTTATGAATCACCCTAATATTTATATATATATATATATATATATATATATATATATATGTATATATGGATATATATATATATATATGTGTGTATATATATATATATATATATATATATATATATATATATATATATATGTATATATATATGTATATGTATATATATATATATATATTTCATACTCTTGTAGGGTCATTGATTGTAGATTTTTTATTTCATATGTTTTAGGTGTGTGTTTCAATCGTAGGTTTATAAATTTTTAATTTATTGTTTCTTTTTAACTTTTTAGAAATCATCTCATTTCATTATATTTTATTCGAGAAATGGATAAAACAGTGAACTTAATCATTTTCAAAACTTTGACTTTTATAGTATCAGAAACTAATCGGTATTCAAAAAATAATTGATACGTTCATCTTCGATTAAATTTGCAGTAGCTGCAGTCTAATGAAGAAACTATTTTTAAGGGCATGGAAAAATGTGGATTGGAAAAAGAAAATGCATACGGATATGGAGTAAGGAAAATGAGGAAATCATTCCAGAGATATCCATTTAAATGTCTTTGTTCGCCTTGCCTCTCAAGCATAAATTTAATACTGTTTTAAGAAAAAAATTTAAAAAAGTAACTTTCTAGTTTATTTCTAAAAAAATTATTATGGACATAAATATTAAAAAATTTAATGAGAATTACCTTTATATCAGAAGCACAAATTATGTACTCAGAACATATTGGACTGAGATAACGGCAACATATTTAAAAGAATAACACAAACATAAAACTCAGAGTAAAAACTTAAAGCGTACAAAATTTTACTTTCATCCACATAATTCAGGTTTATTACTCCTGATATTATTTCCACCAATTTATATCTTATTAATTTATATTTTTCCGTCAATTACATTTGCATCATTCTTTCAGCAGTAACCTGACGTTCAAGGAAGATAGTTTTAAAAAAAATCTCAAAAGATGCCAATAAGTGAAATTGGAGTAAAATACATTAAAGAATGATATCCACAAATTTTAGATACTATATACATAATATATATTATATACAGTAGAAGTATTTATTACCTGAAAAAACTTATTAAAGTTTGTTTCTTAAATATGCTCAGCAACCTGCACTTAAAATTATTTCAATTCCAAAACCATTGAATGCAATTAGAGGAGTGGAATTTATTTAAAATAGGGAATATATCACTGAAACTACAGGTGATTTAAGAAATTAGATAAATCATTTAACCAGTGAATCATATTTTGATAACCACAAACGTTTTTAACTCAGTTCACGTTTGGCAATTCACTGAACACATTTTTCTTCTAAATCCTTTAAAGTACTTTTAATTAATAAAATATTGAATAAAAAACGTGACTGTTTGTCACAGTTTTTTTATTAACTAAAAATTAAAATTAGCCCGTATTAACATTTTTCCCGAATAAGTTTGTAGAAAGTTACAAAATTTTGTGCAAGTTATGCGATAAGTAAAATGTATGAAAAGATCAAATTTAACCATTTCCGCTTTTAACCTGTTTCTTTTATCAAATCAAATATTTTTCATAACGCTGGAAACACAAACGTATTTGAAACTGAAATGTTTCAAAATTGTTTAACACACGTGTGCATATACGTGAAAAATGTTCTAAAAAATGTGGTCTGAAAATACGTATTCCTTTAAATTAAGTATAAAAATAATATAATTGTTTTCATTCAACACTATATATTATAAATATATTACAAGCTGTTATATATTTGGCAATTACTTAATTTTTCGTTACCAGAGTTATTTAATTTTTAATTTGGAAAGAAAAAACTTCGTTAAGTTATTTTTAAGTTAATACCTGTATTATAGCAATAATAAAAATGGTCTTTGCAAATATCTAGTTACTCCTTAATATTTGCTTTTATTTTATATACTACAGGAACAATATATATTCTGGTCTTAGAAATATCAAAAATTAACACTCATGGGTTTAAAATGGTAAATATGGTACTCTAAATGTAAATAACGAATATGGTCTTTCAATATAATATAGATGATGATGATGGTTTTAATAGTAATGATGGTTTGAATAGATCTCTTTCTGATGATGGTTTCGTAATAGATCTCTATATCTGAACAAAAGTACCTCCAGATTTCATTGCATTATATTACTGCAACATAGCGTGTCTATTATTTTTTAGCCATAAATATTTATTTTTATCACAACACCTTCATCTCTATTGACATTATTTGTTCAGTAATGAAAGGTAAAACTCAAATATACGAGAGAGTATCTCTTTGCTATCTCTATTCTATTAGTGAACAGAAAAATTTTAGAAAGTATTGTTAGTTAAAACTAATTAGAATTCTGTATTAGTCATAGGTTGATCAACATCTGTCTATTTCACGTTGTTCTCAACTAGGAGGAGTTTTATAATTTCAAAATCGATCTACTCCATCTGGCGAAGTTCATGAACCAAACAAGACTGAAATAAATATTAATTTACATAATTATAAGTTTTTTTAAATTTAAAGGATGTAGAAGAGGTGCTTTTCTAAGTGAAACTACTAAAACGGGCTAATTTTAATTTTTAGTTAATAAAAAACTGTGACAAACAGTCACGTTTTTTATTCAATATTTTATTAATTAAAAGTATTTTAAAGGATTTAGAAGAAAAATGTGTTCAGTGAATTGCCAAACGTGAACTGAGTTAAAAACGTTTGTGGTTATCAAAATATGATTCACTGGTTAAATGATTTATCTAATTTCTTAAATCACCTGTAGTTTCAGTGATATATTCCCTATTTTAAATAAATTCCACTCCCCTAATTGCATTCAATGGTTTTGGAATTGAAATAATTTTAAGTGCAGGTTGTTGAGCATATTTAAGAAACAAACTTTAAAAAGTTTTTTCAGGTAATAAATACTTCTACTGTATATAATATATATTATGTATATAGTATCTAAAATTTGTGGATATCATTCTTTAATGTATTTTACTCCAATTTCACTTATTGGCATCTTTTGAGATTTTTTTTAAAACTATCTTCCTTGAACGTCAGGTTACTGCTGAAAGAATGATGCAAATGTAATTGACGGAAAAATATAAATTAATAAGATATAAATTGGTGGAAATAATATCAGGAGTAATAAACCTGAATTATGTGGATGAAAGTAAAATTTTGTACGCTTTAAGTTTTTACTCTGAGTTTTATGTTTGTGTTATTCTTTTAAATATGTTGCCGTTATCTCCGTCCAATATGTTCTGAGTACATAATTTGTGCTACTGATATAAAGGTAATTCTCATTAAATTTTTTAATATTTATGTCCATAATAATTTTTTTAGAAATAAACTAGAAAGTTACTTTTTTAAATTTTTTTCTTAAAACAGTATTAAATTTATGCTTGAGAGGCAAGGCGAGCAAAGACATTTAAATGGATATCTCTGGAATTATTTCCTCATTTTCCTTACTCCATATCCGTATGCATTTTCTTTTTCCAATCCATTTATCGGATGTACGAGTATTGCAAGTAATCGAAAAGGATGAATTTGTAATCTCTTCTTTCATTATAGAGAAAGATTCTGGTACTAATACATTATCTACTTATTGTCACATCTTTTGTGCAAAGCAATATATTTTTTGTTCTAATTTAACTTTGAAATTAACCGTGGAAATAATTTATCACCACAATCCCGAGATGGATCAGAAGTATGAACAGTAATCATAAATCAGCAGTATGTCAACAAAAACAAATAACCAAAATACCATTATCTCTTCTTCAATACTACCAGTTTTAGAACAATCATTTTAAATTTTATTTTTCTTACGTGATCTTCTATATTCGCTTGATACTTCACTATATTTACACCATTAAATTATACAGTAAAAGGAGTTTCGCAGTATACAGTTCAATCATTTTTCTTACACAAGGAAATTTTAAACTCATTGTTATGCAATCATTCGACTCGAAAAATACAATAGCATTTCTATATTTTCTTTGGTAACTCACTCATTTTTAAAGGACAAAATAAAATATTATTCAGTCTATTTACAATAGAAAAAATTAAATGACGACTTGGTAAACAATGAACAAATTGCTTCATTTGAATCAGCTACCTGCTAAACTGGGCATTGTCAATTTTAGGCATTAACAGACAGGAACAGTTGAATTTTCCTTAAGCAGCGCGACGGATGAACAAGGATAGACAGCAAGATTCACCAGCGAGATTCGTCGATTTGTTCGCCGTTTGGATGCTTTGCTAACATTTATGCGTCAGCACAAAGAAAATAACAAGTCGGGCATTCCCACATCATTTTTTTAAATATATAAATAATCCGAACGATTTGAATTCAATCGCATATAAGCGAATACATCGCATTAAAAGTGGACACTCTGGCTGAAAATCAGGTTGACAAAGCTGTTCACACGACATATGCTCTTTAACAGATCCCCAAGAGTTCAGTTTCCAAAGAACTGATTCCTTAACTATAAGTAGCTTATATTGTCTTCGTATGCGTTCGACCGTCGCTTATATTTCATTTAATGATACACATGTTACCTGCAAACTAAATATAGTGTAATTGTTTCATAGAAAGTCTCATCCGCAAAGGCTTCAAGAAAATTTGATGGTCCATTCAATTCACTTAAATAAAGACACAAAAAATTCAGATCATGACATATGATAATTAATTATACGATATATAAATTTGTAGGATGGTACAATTTTATCATTACTTTTATGAATACTTGATACATCCTTAATCACTTCAGCGCTGACCAGCAGTATAAGAGCTAAGTTCACCCACAAAGAACATAATTACCTAAAGTAAATTACATACATGTCTTCCAGTTTTCACTCTCCGTGCTATAAGTCAACGAAATGAAACTGACACAAGATGACCGAGCAGTATAAAAATATAATATGGTGTTAACAGCTGGTTCAAACTTGATGGAAAATCACAAAAATATATTTTAGTAGGATTAAATTAGTAAGAACGCTTATTTAAAAACTATAATCGATTGCTGAAACGATAAGGAAAAATTACACTAATTGGATTTTCCATTCCTATTAATGCTTTTCGTTTTAAGTCTAAAACAAACACAAGGTAATTCTATTTTCTCTGTACGCCAAAATAACATGCTGTTAGAGGCACTTGTAGTAAATGTACACAATGGAACACAGCATCGCGGGAGTGACTTGGAAAAATAATTCTAAATTATAAAGCGCAAATTTACACACCGATGTCGTTCTGCTGCGCGGTGTTCTCTGCTGTCTGCGAACCGGATCCCTGGGGACGGACTCTAGGTCCGACGACGTCCATAATGACCTTCAGCGCACCCGCTCGAGGCAGCGACACGTGCTCGAGTAGTGGCAGATTGTTCTTCATTGCGAATCTGAAATCGCCACGTGCAATGGTTTAAGAATGAAACGATAGTCCATCATTAAATAAACAAATATTTTGGAAAATTACATTTCGTTACGAATTTGTTTTCTTCATTCACAGGGTATAAACTGCAATAACACAACAAACGACGAGAAGGTCCATCAGTAATAATCCATCTTTAAATAAACCTCGAAAACCTTTTGAAAAATCAGACTTTTCTTTAACGTTTTAAAAAAATTCAAAAACTCATTTTTTTCCTCGGAATTATATATAAGGAAAGAGGTGAAAATCGCCAGGGATCAGGAGAAAACGATGAAAGATCAAGCTGCTCAAAGCCAGCTTGACACATGACAACCTTCGAAATTTCCGCTTTGAGAGCAAATGCAACATCTTTATGAACGAAAACCCCCGCTCGCAGCTTTTTTTTCTCTTTCCTTGATTACATTCCTCAATTTTCTTATTTACACTGCGCAGTCAGTAAAAATAAAAGTAATACTTTTCTTAATAACTTATCATGATTTTATCTTCTATAACCCATAAAACGCCGTCGTCGTGGTGTGTTTGGTTGATCACAAGGCACACGGCCTTTTACACCGAGGCGCACCACGGGCTGCACTGGCGTTGTGGTTGGCTGTAAGAGATTACTCTCGTAGCAATAAGTCCGACATGTGTATCAATTAAAGTGTATAAATAAAAAAATAAATACATAAATAAAAAATGAACAGCCTTTCTCGCCGAGATTGAAACAAATCTTTTTGGCGGCGGCGAAAACGGTCTTTGCGAATTCGTTAATTGCCGTTTCGTGTCAGAATCGGTGTAATGAAGCCAGATTTCATCCACAGCCGTAAATAGAGCCATAATATTTTTCAGATAAACTTGGCAAGATCTAATTAGTTCTTGACAAAACTTTGAAATATCAATTCGCCTTTTATTTCGATCCGCCATTCACATTTTCGGCACGCAACTTACAGTTACTTTTTTCATATGCAGTTCGCCGACAAGGTTCATTTGAATGGTGCCACGCGAGAACCCTCTGATCTCAATTAAATGTGTATTGATAACTCTTCGATATGCTGACACTAAGTCTTGAACTTTTTTGCCATTGTCTTCGGTGAGGGATGTAGGTGGACGCTGTTCACAATGCTCATATTCCATCGAAGTTTCCCCAGATTAAACTCTGGACAAGCGTGCAAGCATGGAATATGAAAAATCAAAGTCCAGTGTTTCCACATGTATCTCCCTCGTAGACGATTGTTTTGTAGATAATGATAGCTCTTACCTTTTCTCTGCTTACTTGTTATCCCTTCTATTGCTTGCATGCAAATGGACGTAATTCACATATGCTGTTTGAATTCGGCAAACTAAAAATATCCTTTTATAATATTTCATAATAGTAAAAGTAAAGATTTGCGCCAAATTACTTTCGTAAAAACAAACTCTTTTGAGCTGATCTGTATCAACACCGCAATGCTATGGTATAGGTCTTGCAAACTGTTTCCTCGCTGGAATATTAAATTCTTGTCAATCTATTAGAAGTAATTTTTTTTTTAATTTATCCTGCAATATCTTTCTTCGTGCTAAATTTAGGATTCTAAGTCAACGGAAAGTATCCTACAAGTTTGTATGAGCGAGTCGGTATTACAATAGGTCCTATTTGAATATCTGTTTATCGCACTGAAATACTCGAATATACTTGTTTTTTTTTTAAATATAGGTCCGCATACCTTAATATTTTATATTAATTTCTATATGATTCCTCTGGCCGGTGGTGAGGAAATTACTTTTGGCAGAAAAATTTTTGTTTTTTTCATTATGAGATACTAACACTAAAAATAAAATTTTTTTTTACAATTAACCTAAAAGTGTCCAGAATCTGAAAAATATGTTCGTAGACCAGAACAGCCTATAAATTTTGACGTTGTTCTTGGTTGTGGCGATTACATATTTAGGTATCATCTAGCTGAACCGGATATCCTAATAGTGCCACCTGTAATATACATTAGAACTCGTTTCGTTAGTGCTGCTTAATAATACATTTTGTCGTCACCGTGGTGTGTTGGTTTAATCGCAAGACATACGGCCGTTGAGTGCGCGGCGTACCGCGGGAACCCGGGTTCGATTCCCGGCCGCTCATGAAGCGGGACTAGAGAAGTCCAACCTTTCGAGGCTCTGACAACCATTTTTCCAAATGAAATCTTATTCATCTCATGACACAACAACAACAATAATAAATTTACTTCATTCCAATTATGAAACTTCCATTATATATTTTTGGTATAATCGTGGCAACACTAATAGTTAGAACTTAAATATGTAATAATATTTTTTTCATTTTCGTTATTATCAAACACCAAGTTGAATAAGATTCATGGTTCATCATGGTTTGGCCGATGTTTCGTTCGCGTGGAACTTTTGTTGTTTAAAACTTCCACAACCCACCTTGAAACTATTTCTGGTGAAATTGCTTTCCCACGAACGTATATATATATAGATATATATATATATATATATATATATATATATATATATATATATATATAACGTTGAAAATGTTATAAAATAATGAGAAACATGTACGAGATATGACATTAGACATACCTCTGACTAGTTTCTTTCCGCTTCCTCAGGAATCCACCTTCGGGAAAAAGCACCATAAACCTGCGGCCTCGTGGTATGTAGGAGTCGCGCAGATGCCGTGCTAGCTCTGCCAGCGACTCGTCTCGACGCGCCCGACCCTGAAATGGAATGGAACGTTATGAACAAGTCGCCAGGCCGAAACTGGTCGCGTTGTCCTACTTAGACATACGGGATAACCGGATATTATCGGGAAGTTAGAGATAGATATTATAGACTGTCTTTATCTTAGTTAATCAAAAATAAGGTAAGAAAGAAAGAAGTAAGAAAACGTGTGTATATTAAGTTAATTGAATATTATAACATCGTTACTAAGAAATATTAAGTTTCCAATTATTAATATTTACGCAAGAAATTGACGTTTTTCACAACAACCGATTTCAATTATTTTTTAACTTAAATATTTTAAAATACGACCAAGTGATTGCTCCGGCAGGTTCTGCCGTAAAATGGTTTATTTTACTGAGAAACTGAAGATGTTCTTAACTTTCTATATTAGCAATCATTTACTAAATCATTCGCAAATGCCATAAAAAAGAGTAAAAATTAGTCACTTTGTAAACCGCCATCTCATTTCGAACTATGTATATAATATAGGTACAACAAATTAAAAATTAAAAAAATGGGCAAAACTTAAACTTTAATATGCTTTCAGTTAATTTGAAGCCTAATTCAAAACGACCTGTTATCGCGATTTAGGAACCCAATTTATGTAATTCCGTCCTGTAAATGATTCTATTGTAACATTTTATTTATATCGAAATAGATTTATTCAATTTAACTAAATTTTTAATTAAAACTAATTTGTCGAAACAAATAGTAACCCGCATAGGCATTACTAGTGAGGACCAAACATTTTTTTATTAAATTATTGCATAAATATAACCCTACAAAGTGACATATTTTCAAAGATATGACCAGTCAAAGTAATAACTTAAACGTTATATGGATAAATGAAGTTTGGGTATAAATGTTCTTGGCATCTTTGATTTTAGAATTGGTCTTGATATCTCATGTTTAAAAAAAATTAAAAAATTTCAAAATGTAATATGGCGGATCTAATATGGCAACCCGAAATTGGTATGAAACATATTATTATATTTTTTCGATTATATTATTTTATAGAATATATTTTATAATAACTTTTATTGAGGTGTATTGACTAATTAGTATTAAACCTGCAATCATTTCAACAGGAAGTTTGATTAATATACTCGCAGTATACAAAAGTACGTTATTATTGACTACATAAATAGGTCATACTTTAGAAACTGTTTCTATCCGACTTTAATTGTTTCAGGTTTATATGTCATTGTAAGGTAACATTTAGCTCGCAAACGAATTAATTTTTTAGGCTCTCAAACGTAGGAAAACAACTCTATTTTTAGTGTCCCAATCTTTTTCAATAAATAAAACCTTAAAATACATTCACCATTGTTCTCTCAAATACACGAATCGAAATACGTTCACAAATACATACGAATATATGAGCACCACGGCGATCGTAGAGTTAGACTTAACGTTCGCAAAGTTCGTAGAATCGCTGTTGTACATCAGGCTGCACTCCTCACTGGTAAAGAACTTTTCGAGTACCTAACCCATTCTAAAAATATTATTTAACGTACGGAATATTCTTTTAATCTACGGAAAATATTCCAAGTGCAGTTTCTCGTTTTAATTATAAAGGACACGGGCGGTGCTTAAAATACAGGACATCATTAGTGCGTCGCGACGACAACTCGAAGAGTGAGAGCACTATGGCGAATGCATCCTTCGAACGCAGGGTTGAAAAATGAATTTTTGAAGTGAAAACTTCTTTAGGTGCACCTGCGCAAAATTTCCGAGCAGTAAACGAAGCTGAACCGTCAGGTTCGGGTCGGTGACGCTGCATCAGATGAGGCATCGGCCAAGCGGACAACTTTTTAGGTGTACGAAGCGCAATATTCACAAATATCAGGCGAACAACTTTTTTAAGCGTACTTAGCGCAATATTTACAAATATCAAGCGGACTACTTTTTTAAGCGTACGTAGCGCAATATTTACAAATATCAAGCGGACTACTTTCTAGGGGCGCACCATGCGCACTTTTTGATTAATATTTTATTTTTTAAATATAATTTAATATAACACGCGTATGTTATTGTATTGTAAAATAATAATCTCGCATTATTCCTGATTCGTCGAACTAACATCCATCATATTACATCAATGTAATTATATATATATATATATATATATATATATATATATATATTTTCTTTTTTTTTTTATATATAAGTATTTTTTTATACTTCATTCGTGTGGTCATAAGCACTCACTAGAAATGTTCATTTATCTTTTTTTCGTTTCCTCTCAACGAAGCACGTCGCTGTGTATATTTGAACGTGTGAATTTTCTCTCTTCTAATTTGAAGATAATTTCTTTAAAGTGGACGCTGCCCTACTAAGTGAGATAACATATAACATTCTTTAATGCTAGGTGATCATAATTATGGAAGTGTATTATTCATTTATAATGCTAGTTTGTTCATTCCACTAACTGAAACAAATTATTGTGTGCAATCGTCGTTGAAAAACAAGAGAACGAAAAATTTTGAGCAACCCTTACGACGTCACATCCGCCGCCGATCAAATTAAAAGTTGAACAAGAAAATGCAGTAGTCCGTCTCCCCCACTTCTGCTTCCTTTATGGGAAATATCTTTGATCGAGCATCTCCACTTTTATTTTAATTAAATACCTATTAATCATCGTTTTTATAAGATATTAAAAAATACTTTCGTTTGGAAGTTTTCTTTGGATTTTCGAGTGTACATATTCGGGAATGACGTGACTTTAATACTTGAACGATAGTAGTCAAGTTTTATGTATCAACTGGTTTTGTTGGGGTTTTTTAGATAATTTATGACTCTTCATTATTAACGCTTATTTATCCGTTTATTATTGTCTTCCAAGTTTTAAACCATTTGTGTTATATGTTTGATATTTTGGTTCATTTTATGGAATTATAAATAAAAGTCAATCTTTTCATCAACCGTACATTTACCAACCGGTGTTATATATTTCGAATTTCAAAGGATTGAAAGTTAAAGATTATCGTGGTAGTTCATTATTCTGTTGTTCATCTGTCACATTCTGAGAGATGTTTTGAATTATTTGAGGCAAAGACGTGAATTTTGTACAGGATACGATTTCGTCATTACCTGCAGATGATTCCTAAATAAAACAAATTACAGAATTATACTTAATATGCTATCGAAGAAACGCAGAACAGATAAATAATTTTTTTGAGTTCTGTACATCAGAAAAAGAAACATGAAATCTTTGTAATGTCACTCACGCGTCCGTCCGTCTATTTGCCTGCTAAAGGCAGTTTTCTGAGGAACAGTAATAACGTAGAAACTTGAAATTCGGCTTAGTTATAAAGCATAAAATCATTTTACATATCAATAGTTTATAAAGAATTTTTAAATATCTATACAGAATTTTTAGATGAGCGAATATTTATATAAAATTTTTAGATAGACATAATGTCAAAAATCGTTTTCGTCGCTTTGAGTGCTAATCGAAGAGCGTGTAAACTTTTTTTCTTTTCCGCCTTACGATAAAACGGCGTTATTAAAAGTTTACCTAAAATTTATCAGAAAACGTTAACCCTGACACAATCTACATAGTTCTTAAGAAATAACAGATATTTTTACACCTGTGAAAAAACATGTCACGCAATATTTTTATATGGCGAAAAATAACACTAATACTAGTAAATAGTTTAATAGAATTACTATACACTCTTCAATATTCACTTATGCCTCAGTCTTCGTAGTGCGAGTTCTACTCGTAGGGTTTTTACTTATTGCGAAACCTGTTAAAACTGACTATAAGACATTCATAATTTAATTACACAAAGTATTCATAGCGCTGGTAACAAAGGCCACGAAAATTTCACGAAAATTTCAAAATGTTAACAACACTATGCGAATAAAAACACATTATATCGTTCATGGGAGAAAGGTAAGCATAATAACAGATAGACTAGTTAATTCCTCATAACAAGCCTTTTCAAATCATATGGAATATGTGATATATACAAATCATATGGAATATGTGATATATACAAATCATATGGAATATGTGATATATAAACATTTACGAAATATTTGTGAACTTCATTTACCCCCTTTAATATTTATATAGATATCTTAAAAAAAGTGATTGTAAGGGTTATTTCTGTGAGGTATAAAGTTTTCAGAAATAAGCTACGACGCATAGTTTCTAAGAAAATCGGGCATGAAAGACGGACAGAGAGACCATGTGTCTCTCTGTTATCTTACAAGGGTTCCGTTTTCTCTTTTGAGGTTGACGAAACTAAAAATTTCTCCAAATTCGATATAGGGACAGGTTCCTACTCAAAAAAATTAAAAATATTTTTTTTATTTCCATTTGTTCACTTAATTACGTCTTAAACTGAAAAAGTCATGATGTGACATGCGGACGAAGAGATACCGAAATTATAAGGGTTCCGTTTTTGCCTTTTGAACACGAGACCAGAAAAAATATACCGATTAATCAAGAATGCTTGATTATTTAATCGAATCTAGATCAAATTATGGTAAGATTTATTTAACCAATCTGTACGCATATGCGTGGAGCATATTTGAAACATGATGGTATACGATACAGGACTTCCAGCAAAGAAAGCTTACTAAAAATTGCTTAAATAAGACACACACATATGTAATGTAATCTTAATATATGTAATCTTGTTTATATATAAAAACTTAATTTATTTTATTAGCATAAAATATTTTAGAATACTGTGTGTGTGTTCAGAACGTACGATTTTGTGTAGTAGATTATGATTCCTACTACTTCAGTATACTCGATTTATGCTTCGCCCCGTTACCGACTATCGCGCTTCATTCTACTTTCTTTGACCTTAGATACTAGAGCTCATATATTTAACATATCACGTAGACGTTCCACGTAATATCTAACAAACAAATATACGTTCATCCAGATAGAGCCACGAATTCATTCAAAATTCCCTTTGTTTTATGATTCAAATTCAGCCCGCCCACGCGGCTAATAGTCGGGTGGGGGCTTTGGAAGTAATTAATTAATTTTGAAGGAGGGTTTAAGGTTTCGATGATTTAGGCGGGGAGCAGATGCGCGGCGTAACGAGCTTTCAGTGAACTTTTCGCTCAAAGTTTCGCGGAGCTTTTGTGGCTCTGCGCCGGGCGCGCCCGCCTAGACTGCGTGAGTTCGTCGACTACACTCTACCGACAACGTGTATGCATGTTATATATCTATATATACTGGACGAATTAGCGATGATAGGTAATATATAGGTAGGAAAGAAAGTAAATAAGATCCGAGCTTTCGTAAACATCAAAGTATATCTATCAATGCTAGCATATAAACCATAAGATAAAACAAACCATATCAAGATATATAGACTTGAATGAGTCTCGAAGATAAACTCAATAGATTTTTCTTCGAGAGCATATCTTCCCATTTGAAGATAAACAACTTTAATTTTGCTACATTTGTTTTTCATTATTTTCTGCACGTGTCGTTTTTTACCTATGATCATTCATATGTCAATATCGTTTATACATTTGTGTTACTCGCGAATATTCCATTGTTGTCTTTAACTAAATTACCTCATATTGTGTTTGCCTTCATTTTATTTCTTTTTTCTAACATCTTAACTACATAAATGTTAAAGATAATTTATATTGTTTAACTGAATTTGGGCACGCTGAGCGTGGTTCAATTTTTTATTAAATAAACATTCAAACATTTAAAGTTTAGACCTTTCCCAATTTTGGACCTTTCAAGTTGAATATTTTCATTTATTATATCGTCCTATCTCTATACTAGACCTATGTATTTGTTATTCTATAGATATGTATATCTATTTATTATATGTCATCCAACTAAATACTTGTTACGAGGTATTAGGTCAGGTTATAGTCTATGTAATGGACTTATAGAAAGCCATGTTTTCTGGACAGCATGTTTGGCAACATCTTATGTGTTCACAGGTGCATTGTGAGGTAGCAACAGCAATCCGCGAGACGGCTTTCTTCGAAGTTTTCCTGACATCCCTCGTTTTTATGATATCCCTCAACTATTTAAGAAATGTAAATAGTATCAATTACTGTAATATTGTGCTCCTCAAAATTCACGAATATGTTTCCTTCCGAATCCCAAAAAATTGCTACTTTACTTTTTCTAGATTGAACCACTTTTTACTGTCTCGGAGCGAGTTTATCCTAGGACGAACCCCTTCACTGATTTTTTCAACAGAGAATCATAGCAAAAAACCATAGTTTCATCTCAGTTTAGAATAGAGTTGACAACTTTTTTCATCGTTCTTCAAAGAGAGATAAAAACTCAGTGAAATACTTTATATGTCACTCTTTGAACAGGCGAAAGAGTTTTCGTATTTTTTAAACAAGCAAAGGAGTTTTCGCTACCTTACACTGATCCTAGTTATTCCTAAGTGATCATGTATAATACTCAATATAATTGACTTCAAAAGATCATATAGTGCTGATAATTCTTTAGTCTTTAAAGATCTTACTCTCGATACTTCTTATTCCATCGGTTTGAGGTTTTCCTCAATGCTTGCATCTGACGGCCGTCTTGGACGGAGAAGTATCTGCGTAAACAAAACTGTTTTACTTGTTCTTCTACAATTAATAAGGTAGGGGAAGAATCTCCATAAATAATATCTAGGCGTTGATTTATTTCTTTCAGAGATTTCCCTTCTTTAGCAAGGAAACTTACCACTGCTTATATTCTTGAGCTTGTATAAACATGTTTTATCAATGATTATTTTAAAGTGAATAGGCCTGAAACTTTTTGATCCTATTACGTAGCTTTTAGTTTTAACGGTTTAGTTTAGAAATTTAGCACATTTAAATCAAAAATACTTCTTTGGTCCGATTTTGAGATCAAAAACGAGTTATAAAAAGAAAATCTGTAATAATTAATAAAATATATCCTAAAATACTAACAAACAAAACTTTCCTCTTTATAGAATTAGTATGAAATATGATAATTAACATCAATTAACTTCAAGAGCATACTATATTTAGAAACACGTCAATACAAAAACTTTGTGTATCACTCTCGAAATAATCCTTAAATTATAATTAGACAAAATATTGAAATAGCTCTGTCACCAAATTATTTCAACTTCCTTCATTCATTCATGGTTCACTTGTATCTAACATATTTCTAATTATACGAGTAAAATGAAATACATAGTTACAGCTTTGAGAGTAAATAACGTAAAACTGGGCTGCAAATTTAAACGAAAGAGTTATATTTAAACATCTTTCAAGAATTTTTAAATTTATATTTCTGTACGCGCATTATGAAAAAAATATTCCTATTTTGCGTGTGCTGTAAATTGTAATATACTTTTACACGTTTTTGTACTTTAAACGCCGTGATGCATGATAGATAAATGAAATAAATTTAACATCACCTAAACCCAATCTCTATTAATATTAATAGAGTTTGTTTAAACAAACAAATAATATTATTTTATTTAGTAATGAGCGGTTGAAAGTAGATATGAACATAAAATGTGAGAAAACTGTGAATAGGTAGAAGACAGGAAAAAAACATTACATGGATTAGAAATCTTGTTAACAAGTACTTTTTTTACATCTAAGTTTTCTTAGTGAAACAAGGAATCTTTATAATTTCGCCATTCGTCTGTCTGTCACAGCCTCATAATTTCTACATTTTAGACATACGTACATTACGTTTTACAAGTAGATGCTTGAGATGGATACATCAATTAATATGAACTTCCCGATACATTAATATTTTTCTCACAGCCCATCGTATGTAGCACAATCAATGCATCGATGGTCTTTCAAAATGTATTTGAGCTTTCACTCACCATTTCCAATATTAAATTCCGTTTACTAAATATTAAGCTTTCAAATGACATGTAATGTGATCCGCCCATCTTGTTTTTGTTCAATCTTGAACTTGAAAATTTGTTAATAATTATTGATACTTACATAAGATTAGCTAAAACTTAAAATTATTTCAGTTAATTTGCATCAACAATTTTAAGGAACACAGGAAACTACGTAACCGTACTTTAGGCGCGATCTGACCCACACTTGGCCAGATTTATTTATTTAATGACCTCCAACTAGAATCTCAATGTAACGATCAAAATAAATTAATAAGAATTGCGATAAATACAATAAAAAAACGAATGTAATAAAGAAAAGTACGTAGATGAAAATTCTAAACCATTAAAAAGTTTCTTTAGTGGTAAAGAACTTAAAGAAAGTAGAAATAATACTACATCACGTAGTTTCATTTAATTGTGAATAATGAATTTCTACAACATTAACGCTAAATATATTCAATATCTAAACTATTATTAAGTTTGAATATATCTGTTTATAAATTAATACACTAAGTAGTAGAGTAGTAATCAACGAGATCGTACAAAACAGTGTTAATCTTTTCATTTTATATTTATCTCACCACGATTTGTACGAGACATATTTTATAGCTGATTATGATTAGCATCCGAAAATTTTCATAATTTTCGGCACTACAAACAAAACTTGAAACTATTTTTATTTTAAAATATTTCCCTCGCTCGCTGTTAAGTTGTAAAATTCTAAATAGTTCGTATCATAAATAAATGTATTGAAAATAGCATCCCAATCTGCAAATCACATTACAGATTTGGTTAAATATAATTTCAGAATTTCACCATTTGATAAAGTACGACCCCGCGTACCATCCGGCCGTATCTCAAATTGAGCCAACAATACGTTTGGCGGCGACACCGAAATATCTGCGGAATTCCGACGCCGCACGGGCACAATGCGCAGAACTGCGAGCCGAGCGGAGGTTAACTTTTCACATATTCGAAACAATTAAGCTCGTTATAAAGTTCATTATTATTTGCGCGCTGCGTTAATTTATAGCGTCAAAACTCTGCCGATTGTCAATTGAAACTTTCACTCATTCCGCCCTCGTTACAGACGCGCGCACGAACTTTCAACTCATCCGCAGTGTGTGACGGATCTTCGCGCAAAGTCTCACTAGGAATGATTTCCGCAAAGGGTATAAAAGTTTTTTAAGATAACTTTGCCGCGGCAAACTTACGCTGTTCAGTATGCGTTTCCTGACAAACAAACACTGTCAGAATTTACAATGAACAGTGCTTCCTGTGATAATTCCATTCGTCTCAATTAGTTTTGCAGGATCGATAGACAAGCTGACGCGGCTCTTTTATCTCTGTCATCTCTCACCATAATGGGGCGTTTACGTTATCTTTTACCATATTGCAACTCCACCCTGATAGAAATATTATGAGCTTTTCCAGAAAGACGGATGGCAAAACTTGCCGCCTTATATTGTTTAGTATTATATACACTCACAATTTTGAGGCAATATTTCGTAAACGCGAAAATTCAGAATAAATCATAGCCTCACTTGTTTGCTACCAAACTAAAATTCGAATTTTGAATTTTATATTAAGCCGTGACTCGTAACGTGACCTTAAGAAATTATTTACGACCGAATTTGATATTCCATAGATAACGCTTTGTAACTATTACAATCGCACAGCGAAGAAATAAACAGTATTTTCCCAATGAACGAACAACCTATGCGTGTAGGTTGTCGAGTAAGAAAACTTATAATTTACACCCCATCTCCCCTCCCCTGCTTTATCGATGCCACTGATATCGCCTGCGTGTACACCATTCCGTGACGTAAAGGGTATGTAAGAGACGAAATGCATATAAGATGTACTCAATAATAGACCTTTACTCGCTTATTTATTTTCGCAATGTAACACTTTGTACGAATACTTCCTAAAAAGAGATATTAATGAGTTTTATTTATGTTAATTTTTTTGTATTTCACGCGGCAATACATTTCATTTCAACGAGGTTTTCGGATAATAAAAAAATATTCCACAATCGTAGGAATTGTCATATTGAATTTATGATATCACGTACTCTTTATTTTTTTTTAATTGCAGTGTTACTCCACTGCCAAATATTATTAAAATTTATACAGTAGTTTAGCCGTGGAATATTACAAACAGATAGACCAACAAACAAACTCAGTTTCGCATTTATATATATATATATATATATATATATATATATATATATATATATTTCAGGCAGTGGTCATTGGGAAAGTGAAGGCAATTTCGTATATGTTAAAGTAAAATACGTAAATATAATAAATGGTGTTATTTTTCTACATATTATGTTTTGAACAAATACGTCATAAAACAACACGTTAGCAAAATGTGCTTGAAGTAGATATACTGCACTTCTGTAAGACAAATGGTATAATAACGTTTGTTCTAAGCATGTCAGTTGTTAAATATACATCGTACGTATCGGGTTTATTATATCTGCCTTTCTATTTCTTATTCGGGTCTATTATTTCTGCATTTCACAAATTACATCACAAAGAAAATGTCGATGGACAACCACGGGGATAAAACACTAACTGTTTTATTAAGTGAAATACTTTACTTTATTTTTTGAAAATGCAGAAAACTTATACGTGAAAGGGAAATTTTAATCATTGTTTTAAAAAACATTCCAATTCCAATGACAATTACGTTATTTTAGAAGGAAGATTATAAAGTTTTTCTAGATAGCATCTTGACGATACTGTAAATATGAATTACGACAAAGCGTAGTAGCAGAGAAACCATGGTTCTGTACCGTTATTAATCTACCGGCGCCAGCCCCGACCCCCACATAACTTAAAAACAAAATACAACTCAACCCTTCTCCACCGAGCGATGTTATTAGAGAATTTAATATATTACACAAACTATGTCGGCACTTGGAAAGAATCCGCCGCTCTCGAATAGCGACGCCTCCGAGGGGTTAATTATGACCGCGCGCATGTTTCATGACGATAGTGAGGTGTAGCTTATATCGATATGACTTAAATGGCGATGTTATATAATGTAAATAACATTCCATGAGTATTAAAATAAACGTATTTTTGATAAAAAAAATTTAATTTTTCACTTAAAAATTACTTATAAAAAAAAATTCACTTAAAAAGTCATTAACAGGGAAAAGCATCAACCTGTGTCTTTCATTTTGATAAACATAAGAAATGGGCAATATTGCATAAATAGCGTCTGACTATTCTAACTATCCCTTTCCCTAGTATAACTAAGGAAAAAAGTTACGTAAAAGAAAAGTGTGAATGTTTTTAAAATTTGTCACAGTAACGGTATGGCACGATATTACGATTTAACAAGGAAGTAAAATGTATAGAGACGTTTTGTATTTTTTGTCTACGGTAACAGCATACAATGGATGACAAAACAATGTATGAATTTGGAAATAATATTGTTAAGAACGTTCAATAATACAATTTCTACATCAGAATCGGAATTCACGTTTTCCATTTTATTTTGAATAACTAATATTGTAAACCTACTGACTAATAATTAACTCTATTAATATTATAATCTCTTAATATTGTAAAGAACTTTTTAACTGAAATAATATGACGACCAAATAACAGTGCGGTAGAGTGATACAAACCTAAACAGCTGATAGACAGGCGGCTATGTTGGAACGGTTAATCTACAAGAGGAATTTAATAACAATTAGTTCCGGCAAGTAAACAAAATCTATTGTTTGAACTTTTACCGAAGTTAAGCGGTCATGGATCTTATGAATTTTAAACAAAACAGTCTTTAAACTCCAGCGGTGGATTAAATTTTTATTTTACCTTTTTTTCTAACAATTAAATGACAATTCATCTGTCATCGTGGCATTTGACAAGATATTACATATTGTTAAACTGATAATTGGCGTTATTCATAAAAAAAAATGTATACTTCAATTATTTTATAAACTTGACGACTTACACGAAAAAAAATTTCGGAGCATTAAATGCATAAGTAGTTGAAGTGGCGTGCTCAAAGGTGCATACTGTATATAATAGTTAAATTAAAAAAGTCATTTATATGAACCATTGTTTGCACATTACCACACAACTGATTTTTAATGTTACACAGCCTATATTTTCAAGAGAAAAAATCTATGAATTAAAGCGTACTAAAAAATTTCGAAGTAAATACAACTGTTAACCACGTTAAAAATGTTTGTCTAAATATAACGTAATTGTGTTAGCCTGAAATTTGGAAGACTATGTCGCTTGTAGGTCTGAATTTCACATTTCCAATTATAATTAGGAACGTGACGTTTAAACATTTTAATATGTTATTGTGAATTAGTCACAATTTGTATGCTTATTATATCAAATTATAAAAATATTTGAGTAATTTAACAAAAAATGATGAAAAGAAAATCCTTAAAATAAAATGTGAAGTTAAATAAAAGAGAATATAAGGTAAAAGTGGAAAGGAAAATGGTGTAAAAATGTTAATTAATTAGTGTAAACATTTAGTTAGTTGAATTAACTAAATTTGCATTTTTTGTAAAGGTATTAACTTTTTTAAAATTCAGGTAACATTCGATAACGCAAATAAAAAGGATTTAAAATAAAACAAACAGTACGCGTACATATAAAAGTAAGATTTATCTAACTGCTATCGACACCGGACAATCACATCCCTAGATGTCGACACACGCAGCGCGCTCGCTCTTACTCGTATTAAACACCCTCATTGAGTTTATTAATTTTCAAGTGATTTTTGTGATGTTTTATTTTTAATTAAGGATGTCTACGGGCGCACATCGTCTTTGTGTGGAACAGACTCCTTAATGATTCGTGGGTGAAGTTTAAATGTGTTCTGTTTATTTATTTATTCGACGAATCTGTTCGTCTTAATATTATACTTTCATTAATTCGAGCATGGCATATTATAAAATATAATGAGTCTCAAATTCATTTTTGCCTGTAAATTAATGACTTTTTTTCTACAGGAATATATATAGGACATACGTACGTATATACATAATCGTCTACTGCGATTTTCAAACTTTCAGCTTTTAAATAATTTTTTTCGTTTGCATATTCTATTATCAAAACGAATCAGATGTTTAAAAAAAACAGTTGTCTATCAATCGACATGTCTGTACGAATTAACTCAAACTAATGAAACTACCGAAATGAATTTTACACAGATCATAAATAGTAACCCCGGTACAAATTTATTTGGTTTATCGTGATATCTCAAAGGGTTTAAAAATTATAATGACAAAAAATGTTTTATAGAAAATTTTAAAAATCTCCACAATACGCACGGTAGAGACGAGAACAGGCGGAGGATTTAAGCTAGGGATATAAAATAAACGCACTATACCACTGCAATTGTATTTCGAAATTCCATACAATAATTTTGTTTTATGGATATAGAAGGAATAATATTCCTTAAAGAAATACGATAATACACTTTGCGTGCACAGTACATTTAAATACAGGTGAACAACAGTATGGTGTCTAACACATTAACTGTACGTCGTTTCGTATCGCCAATCACAGACAGTACTGAAATTTAACACGTAGTACGTATACAATGTTACAATTTGTTACATCTAATACATGAGTTTGAGACATCCTATCGGAACTGAAAATTAGCTTTTCAGAATAATCCTTCAGGACACACGATTTGAAAATATTAAATGAATAGTCTTCTTATATCAGTCCATATTATCGACGATCGTATATATTACCCCGATGGCGCATAGTTATAGGCACTTACTAATAGGGTGAAATTAAACCATGCAGCACCGTCTAGAATGGTTAAGGGAAATTAAATGCTTGGTCTTTATTTCCGTAACTTTTTAATAAAAAAAATATTTCCCATCAAATTAACAATTAAAGAGGATCACACTGTTGGTCAGCGTTTCAAAAAAAAGGAAGCAAGCGGCGTAGACAGCAAGCAGCAAGGTAGGCAGCGTTTCAAAAAATCACCCGTTGCGCCGTTGCAGCGTTACTTCATTTTTCGTTTGTGCACTTTTCCAGTTTAAATAAGAATTTTTGTATGGAAATGAGATTTCCCTGGATAAAAAGTAGCCTACGTCATTTCGCAGTCAGCCATTTATCCCTATATATAAAAAAATCACTGTGCTCTGTTACGACGTGAAAGAAGGACAAACAAATACACTTCTGCATTTAAAATATTAAATAAAAGACTGAATAGAACTAGCTTCAAAATAAAATTTAAAAACTTTGTAACTTATCACGCGTTTATATTATGTGGATTGTAGGCCTAGGGTAAGATTGTAAGCTGACATGTATAAATTGTATATTTTAAAGTGGCATGTATTAAAATAAGTACAAATTATTTTTTGCTTCGTTTATGTTTTACTCTTCACTACTGTCTTAGTCCAAAGGGTAACAAAACTATATGCTATAAAACCAAAAAAATTTTATTTGATAATCTGTCCGTTTGTTTTTTTTACCGAATAACTCTGAAACCAAGTGACGTATTGCTACAATTAGTTTCTGGAATGAAAAATGGCTTCATTTGCATGGAATACCATACCACGACAACTATGTTTGGGATCACGTCCAAGCGGCTGGACAAATTTGAATGAATCTTGGTAGACTTTGACTAAGTTTCGAATTACCCTACAGTATGTAGGTCATAATTCGAATAATTATCCACTTTTTAACACAACAAATAATGTGATTCTGAATTTATCGTACAAATTCGATGTTTCTATTTAAAAATTAATAGTACAACGAGTCAACAAATAGCGCAACGTGTGTGTTAAATCTATTGCTCAAGCGTCTGAAGGCCCCAAAACCTGTTGTGACAGTATAATTGGGCCATGAATAAATCGCGTCGCTTTAATCGTGAATCCATGTTGGCGAAGCTGCGGACAAAAGCCAGTTACATAATAAATAAACTATTACCGTCCTCGAGCTCATCCTATCTAAGCAAATGCATGCGCCTACAACAATCGTTTGCTAATCGATTTGAAAGCCAGAGGGCGCGCAATGCTTTAAAAGCGGATGTCCAAACAGCGCGCATTTCCATGAAATCCAATGGCTTTTAAACAAACCGTTCGTCTCGTTTTTGCACTGCAATTAGAGCAGAGTGCTTATCTATGTTGATTTAAGTGATTGCCGGCTGCGCTGCAACAGCGCCCGAGCTAATGGTTGCATTCTCTTAATGCACAAGCTGGAATGCATCTACTGTTGCATACGAATGTATACTAGTGTCGACATTATAACTTGGCGAATTATTTATAGAGGTGTGTCACTAATGATAACGCGAAAAAATGTATTATAGATTACAGATATCGGACTCCGCTTTTTTTATTAATTAACCCTAATTTCATTTTATTTGTTTACTGAAATTAAAAGATAAAATCATAAATGTATATTTACGAAATTCATAGTGTAATTCACATGTTGCCACTGTAAACTTGATAAACCATTAGGGTAACTTCGCCAGGGTTAACTCTCTTTGTATTGCAATAGTCGAATCATATTTAAGGTAATTTCGCAGCAGCGTGATGAATAACTTCGACGTGGACAAAACACTTTTGCAACGATTATTAAAATAAGTATCTTCACAAACTAACACTCGAGAGTCGGTATATTTCACACGGCGTTTAACTGTGATTTTGACTATCACATTAAACAGTTTCATTTATAAATTTAATAAGCCAAATAATGCTATACATCCTCATTTTATATATGAAATTTAAATATCATTAATTATTATAATATTATTTATTTTAGTATTTAAATATGTATATTTCAAGGCATCAGTCCATGTTATCATAAACCTTTATTACAGACGTGTTATTATTAGAAGTACAGTCAAAAACGAATTTGTTATTAAATTATTCATATTAACGATTAGTCATGTAACAAAATGTGTCCCCATATTACATACATAGGATTAAAACAAAAAAATGACATAATGCGTGCGTGCGGGCATGTGTACATGGGTGCGTGCGAGCGAGCGAGCAAGCATGTGGACTCGCGCTTTTATGCATGCGTGCATGCGCGCATACGTGCCTGCGTGTTAGTGTGCGTGCGTGTGAGTGACCGTGCGTGCAAGCGTGCATGTGCGCGTTATTTTAACAAAAAAAGTAATGTTAATTCCCATGCATGTTTTTTAATACCGTTCTCTGTAACTATTAGAGACGTAGAAATAAAAAAAAATATTTATCGGATTACGATTATTACATGTAACAATGTACTTGTAGGTGCAAAATTACATGAAGAATAAAATCAAGACGTAAATAGTAAAATCACATCGTCAAGAATCATATGTAGAAAGTCATTTATAGATAACTAACCAATTTCTCCAGTACATATATAGTATAAATCCGAAAGTTGATTTATTTGGCAGTTTGTTTATTATCCTGCAATCAAGCAACGACTCGCCACCAAATTTTTCATTCGTTGAGTTCGTGTGTGAAAAGTGTATTCATTACTCAGTCGCACCAAAACGTCTGAATAGATTTTCATGAAATATACAGGCTATTAAATCGAGATTAGGGAACCCAAAAGCCTATACGTAATCATTGTTATAATAAAAAATTCACGCTGGCCAAACTGCAAAAAAAAGTCAGTAAAATACAAAAATATAAAAATTAAATAAATGTAAATAGATGAATGGAACGAACAAAATAATTTACGTAAAAAGGATAATGCATTCGCAAGTACGTGTGTGAGCGAAGGAAGAGCAAAGAAATCATTCACACCACTATTTCAGTTTGAGTGTATTTGTAAAAATGTCGATATATCGATTCATTTCGATATATCATTCGTTGTTACTTTACAAACGAGCTACTACAAGTTCGTGACTGGAGAGAGGAAAGTAGGGCTCGACCTTCGCGGCTGTACAAACCTAAAACCAGACCTGTCAAACTTAACCAGTTGGTTAACTTATTAATTTCAGTTTCGAAAGCTATGACTACATTAGCATGCATTCATTCTTTAACTTAGGCCGTACCCGTTAAGGAATATATATATATATATATATATATATATATATATATATATATATATATATATATATATAGATTTCGCATGACTGACGAACAAATTAACGTACAGCAGACAGATAAAAATTCTAAAAACTGATTTTCTGTCTGCTAATATCATTCTATACGTTAAATCAATCAGTATTTTTAAAATATTTCCCATGTATAAAGTTCACTATGTTACAATTTTATTAATAGTATAGATAACAACAAACAATTTGTTCTGCAATATTAAGAAGTCATATTTAATGCATCTGGCTCCATATACCTTTCCGTTCCTTGTAGTCTCCTTTACCAATTTCCAACCAGCAAATCCTCAAGTATCACGATTTAAGCAAGCCGTATCACTGAAACGTCAAGCTGAGGAGTATAAATGCGAAGTTCAATGAAAGAGTCTCACAATTAATTTAAAAAGTCAGACGTTTAGGCAAGAATATACCTGCAGCGTATAAATTAAAGGACCAATGTTTGAAATTAATATAATTTATCATAGGACTAATTATGTATGCGAAGTTTCATGATAATTAGTTAATCTGGTTAAGGAGTTGTTGAAAAATCGATCGCAAGATTTGCATCAATAACAGCAACGTACTAAATTTCAAGCTAAATAAATCCATTTGAAAACGAAATTGTAGAAGGCAGTAGTTGAAGCTTTCACTGTATTTAGGTTAATACGTTTTGTTCTGATCATTAGAACGGGAGCAATCGGTTTTTAGGATGAAATTATAAATGTTCCAAAAGGAACACTTATAATTTCATCCTGCAGGTATGTCTGTCTACCACAGGCATCATACTCGAAGATTATCGGTATTCTATTAACCACTATAAAATATTAGGGGTACTCCATACATGTAACTAAGGGATGAAAAAATCTAGTACACATAGAGATGTGGGGAATCGTTAGATAGGTCTTAAAATGATAGAGATTCCAAAATAAATCAATAGTATATAACTGTTTCTAACTTTTCAATTAACGTGTGTAAATTCTGAAAAAAATTTAAGTAGTATAACTTAAAAGAAACTATCAACGGAAATTGCTTTGAATAAGACATGTCTTGTAATTGCTGAGATATGGGCTATATCCGGCATCGACCGCAGCAACAACTTTTGTTTCAGAGTATTTTTGAGAAATACAAATTTATAAATTAATATTGTTTCGTGTTACGGAACCCTTCGTGTGCGACTCCGACTCGTATTTAGCAGGTTTTTTTTAGGTTTAATTTATTTTAATTGGCTTAGAAGACTATACAATGTACTATACAAATTACAGTTACAAAGTCAAAAGTCGTCCAATATGCAAAATGCCTATTTTTATCAGAGCCTAAATACTAGTCTATAGAGCACTGGGCAATGGTAATTGAAGTAGCGTACATTAGTAGCGTTTAATTAAAACAAAAATGATATCGATTTAGATATTAGAGTCGTTTGAAGAAATAAAAAACGCTGAAAAAAGTCCTAAATAAAAAATACAGCATTAAAATCAGTGAGACACAACATAGCATTCAATGCCATGATACAATTTCTTCATATTTTAAGCAATATCGGTTCGCATTTTGAATAAATTGAGGAAGACGGCGGAAATGAATGAATGTCACATGTGTTTCTAAAATATTCTAAAATTTAATACGATAACGGGAATTCAATCGTTACACTAAATTCTGCAACGACATTTTCCATATCCCAATTTTTTTAAAAATAAAATTTTACATTTTTAATATCGAGCAATTAAGGTGTTTTAATTTGGGTAAATAATTTTTTAAGAGGTGACAACACCAATAAAAATAGCGCGCTGCTGTTGATAACAATCCAATTCGATATTTTAATATTGCATAGTTAATTGAAAACGAAATTAAGTAATAGTTTTTACGTATGAAAAGTAATCCCCATTTGTTTCTTTTTCCGTCCAGTGATATTTTTGCAGGTGGGAAAAGCACAAGCCGGTATTTTAAGTTTTATTGTCACGTAGAAAGCACCGTGACCTTTCATAGCTGTGTCTTAAATTGTACTGACAGCCGTGTTTTGAAACTACGCATTTTATGCGTAGTTTTTTGGACACACTTTTGCGCGTGTTCTCGCCTTCTGGAGTACTCTTTATTCTATGGTACCTATACTAACGAATCTAAGACAATATATTTTAAATCCGGTAACATTTTGTGCTAGCGGTATACTCCGTACACTATGCTAATGTTCAAGCATAGTCCAGACTACTTGTACGTCGCTTTATCACTGCCACAGCAGCGGGTACGAAGTGAGGGATAAATAGGTATCGCAGGGTACGCAGTAAAACAATATTCGCACGAAGAATGGGTCACAAAATGTTCACTGCGTGATTTAGACATATAAAAAGGGGAATAACGAATAAAGACAGTTTCGAATTGAGAGGAAATTCGTGTTGATATCGTATATTCGTACGCTCGTACAGACGAATGTTGGTAATATATAAGATCCGATAATCTCAAGAACTTTTTGGAGGGAAAGACCAAAACATTGCACACATTTTTCACTATAACACGAGATCGTTGATGTATTACTCATGTTTTTCAGTGCAACAATTTCAATGCAAGTTTTCTGACACTTTCTACAGTGCCACAATCCCTGATACAAGAAGTATGAATGAATAAGAATAAGAAAACGCTGTCCCGGAGCCTGTTACTGAAACTGTTAGAAATATATCACGATAACATTATAAAGAAGTCTTTATAAAATATCCATATAAATAAAAGTTTTAAGTAAAAAATCATAATACATTTCATTTAAATGAAAAGAATTTAAATATGTATTTGCCATACATAATTATGCAAGACATTTTATTCTGTTAAAATTATGTAATAAATTTAACACAATACCTGTATTTCTATTAAACAAATATTTATTCCCATAAAGTAAATATATTGCCTACTGTATATTTCACACGCGTGAATGTTGTACATACAAATAATATTATTTCTCAACTCGCAAATGTACAAATATATTGTCTAATATATCGTTCACAGAGATTATCAATACATATTTTAAAATGTCTAACTATATGTCAAAGTTGATCGACTGTTACTCGTAAACTAGCAGAGCCTACTAAGCTGCGATAATTTTCCTTTTAATTTCGTTATATTTTGAATATTTTTCAGATATTTAAGAA
Source organism: Druceiella hillmani (assembly GCA_039881145.1). Lineage (NCBI taxonomy): Eukaryota > Metazoa > Arthropoda > Insecta > Lepidoptera > Hepialidae > Druceiella > Druceiella hillmani. The sequence goes on from JAYKKI010000026.1 coordinate 18,622,472, forward strand.
TAGCGATTCGGTCTGCCGGGGATGGGACAGGTAATTATAACAAAAATAATAACTTTAAAGTTTAATATATCGTAAACGGATCCCTGTATCGAAAAAATATACATCACATACCCCAATATTTCTTAAAGACCTATTCAGCAATACCCAACCCAATGAGGTAGGAGAAAAAGAAATCACCTCCAATTACCATATGTTTCGCCATTTCAGCTTTATAGCAGTAATATTCTGCGAGTAAAACAGCTGTGATATACATACTGAGAGATAGACAGACAGACGGGCATGGCAAAACTAAAAGAATTCCCATTTCGGTTACGGAACCTTAAAACCGTATCGATTTTATTGTATAATTTTGTAATCGATATGTTCAAAGTTTTTATAGTTGCAATAGAGATTAGTGTTGAGGAGTTCCATTATATAGAAATCAATTATTTCTAATAGTTTCGACAGTACTTTACATTAGGAAATCTGTTATCCATTTGTTAGCGTATTGTTTCACCAAATCACTTTAATATGCCATTAGAATATAATACTACCATAATTTAGTCACATCACATAATTAAATTCAAATCAAATCCACAATTGTAGCGTCCCTTTCTTCTGCTTTAATAATAAACATCAAAACGTTAAATGACTAAAAAAACTCATCACCAGGAACAAAACAGAAATAAAAATTAAAATCTCGTAACGAATTAACCGCAATCTGCCCCACCGGTGGCTAGAACAACGTAAGCTCATAATTACGACCCCGAAAAAGGCCTCGTAATAAAAACAAGTGTAAAGAGTCGCCAGGTGCGACCGTTCGCGCGGCAGCGGCCGCGTCAAACAAACACGACGCCTTTGACGCGTGCCGCTGCGCGCGACAAAGGTGCCGCCGCCGCTGATCGAACGGCGTGCGCAATGGCGAACGCCGCGCGTGGGACTCTGTTTTTTTTTTGAGACAATTAGCGGCAATTTGTAGCGAGTGGCGCGCATCTCACTAATGATAAAAAGATGGTCGATTTATGTTTCGCGTTCATCTGAATTTTTAGGTTTTGTTTCATTATATTTTTATGAAGAAGAATAAGGAAACGCTCTCCCGGAGCCTGTTACTGAAACATTTAGAAATATATCACGATACAATTTTAAGAAGTCCTTAAAAACTATCCTAAATATTATATAAAAGTATTACATAAAAAATCATAACACATTTAGTTTAAATGAAAATAATTTAAATATGTATTTCCCATACATAATTATGCAAGAGACATTTTTATACAGTTAAAATTATGTAATAAATTTAGCACGGTATCTGTCAAGTACTAGTCGAACTCGCAGTACGGGGGTTCCGTACACATAAACATATGGGCACTTATAAACATTTAAGGGTATTTCCATTAAATAAATATTTATTCTCACAAAGTAAATACATTGCTCACTATATATATATATATATTTAATAGGCGTGAATGGTACACATATAAATAATATTATTTATACGTATGTAGGTATGTAGATATGTTTAAAGGGCGGCCACCATTCTCTAGATATTACTATAAATGATTGTATTGCGTTACAGTAAATATAATCTATGAATTATACCTAGAGCATAAAAGAATTGAATAAGAGCAGTATTTAGGGTACAATTAAAAAGTTATTATAACTAAAACTTTGCTATTATAATTTCAAAAATGAAAAATCGATGCGAAAAAATGTATGTGTTAATTCAATTTATTTCTTCACACTCTGTAGGTAATTATTTCTCATTATTTTCTTTTAAATATTCATAATTTGTTACGGTAATTAAGCGAAAAATATTTATATTTTAGGGTTACAAAATATTCATAACTTCGTGCAGAATTAATAAACGTAGCTACTCGCTGACATTTAAAATTTAAATTATTATTTTTAATAATTTTTAGCTCCAAAAGGAAAAGAATCATTGCCTCATTTGAATCAAAGGAAAAAAATAACAGAATATTTTGAATATATTTGACGTTAATTTTGTAGAAATCAATTGTCCACAATTAAATGAAACTACGTGATATAGTATTATTATTAGTATTATTATATGTAATACAACGATGTTGTAATACAACGAAACCTAGGTTGTGGTAAAAACTTAAAGAAAGTAGAAATAATACTACATCACGTAGTTTCATTTAATTGTGAACAGAATATTTGTAAGATCACAAACGTGTCCATACATCTGTCTATTACCATTGATTTTCTCTGGGACCGGCTGACGTAGAAACAAATTCGAATCAACCGCCACTTCCAAAAGTGCAAGCTACGTCACATGCTCGTATATTTCTTCACGAGTAACCTTTCATTATTCCATATTTTATCCCATCCCGAAATTCAATAAAAAAACGTGAAAATTGCAAAGGTTTTTTAAAACTGTTATCTTTCAAATGTCTATTAATTGTGTGCTGAATAATACAATTTTAATGAATCGTTTGAATCGTTAATATTACATTAGTTTGAAAATAGATAAACAAATTTTCAATCTACCAATTATTACATGTATCATCAATAGTAGAAAGCTATAATAACAGATGTATTGTAAAATTTAATATTATTTGTGGTAACTTCCAGACACAACGGACAAAACTTGTTTGTCCCAATTACTTATATCTTTCTTGAATAATTATGTGCGCGAATATAGTAGGAGACCTATCTTAACAATTTTGTTACAAATACATCACTTAAGGTTAGTTATACAAACCAAATAGAATTTTAAAGGCCCGTATAGACGACACTAATGTTTGGTCGTTCACACATTAGGCGGTTTCGGTGTCACAACAATAAACCAATTGTCGCAATAAATGTCGCAAGTGCAGACAGTGGTGTTCACATACAGACACTCGATGTATACACTGAGTGTATACACCAAAATGTAGTATAAACGAAGCTTAAGACGGTTTCGGTATCGCAGAAAGTGTCTGGACACTGATGTAGCTACACAAGTGTCTCGGCTGTCCACACACAACTCTCACGTCTCTCGGCTACCATGGAGAAAGGACGTGCGGCGGCAGTCGTAATTTTGAGCGCTTCAATTAAGAATCAACGTAAGTGAAATAGAATAATAAGGGTCCAACAATTGATACAAAGAAGAGAAGAACTGTGAGCGTATCATAGACTATTAAATTAATTGCGATATGAACGTTCTAAATCATATTTTTCAATAATTATTTTATTAGAAAAAGTGCTATTTTTGAAGCACATTTTCTAATCAAATAATTAGTAAAAACCTAAAGGGAACCTATTATGTATTAAAAATGGAATTTGTTCATTACGACATAATTATTTCAGAAGAAAAAAACGGTAACCTTATAAGTTAACTCCATTACTCTGAAAGAAGTCTTTCTCAAAAACCGTTTAAAAAAATTTATATGAAAATTTTAAGGCGAAAAAAGAAAAATTTGTTAATATAGCTAGAACAAGATTTGATTGCTATTATTTTAATTTTATTAAGATGCCAAAACCAATGTTTCAAATATACTACCACTGAACGCTTCAGCAGTACTGAAGCGTTCAGTGGTAGTATATATATCAAAAGTACTTATGATTAGTTTCCTTATGTATAATACAAATATAATTTAGTAATAATCTACACTATTATTATTTATACTAAGTATTAATAAAAAAAAATACAATATAACGCTTTAATTTCAATCTTAATGAAGTAGTCAAATAAAGGGCCTTTTTAATATAAGGATTTATTAGGTGGTAAATATATACTGAAGAATTCAAAAACGAAAATATTATATCTACTTAAAATCGTTATAGGCCACTCCTCTTTTTCCTCATCTTCCTTATTAAGCTGCATCGTTACAATTCGTAAATGCCATTTTTATTCAACGCGGGTCGTGAATGTCTGAATAATTTCGCGCCGGTTTGAAAACTTGGACACTGCGGCAGACACTTCCGACAATAGCGTTTACACGACGCTCAGTGCGACACTAAACCAAATGCCGTAATAAATGTCACAAGCACTGACAGTGGTGTTCATAGAAAAACACTCGATGTTATACATTGAGTGTATATACCAAAGTGTCGTTGCGTAAACATAACTTAAGGGTCCATAACTTAAGGACGCCGTGGTATTTAATAACGTGCTCAACAGTACTTAACAAAAGTCCAGAATTTAGTTAAATGAAATAAATTCGGAAGTACTATATTGTCTGTAGGTAAATTTTCGTACTGTTTTTTGCAATGATTTCTCAATTTGAAGTTCTTATAAAGATCAGGTTTAAAGGAGAATGATCAAAATGAGCCCACCACGAAAAAAAATTGTACGTAATTTAGATGCATTAAAAATACATTAAAAATCTTACCGTTTTGGCTAATTTTTCATTAAAACACATCTTGTGTTGAACATTTACATTTAATTAAAAAGTTACATCAACAGAACTCAAAAATTGCGTTTTAAGGCTGATTACAAAACATTGAAAGTATATTATTGTTGGTGCATCAGTGCCACACCGGACGTCAATTTACATCCGTGCTTGCTGTTTTATTCCTACCATAACTGCCATAATCCGTGCTCGCTGTTTTATTCCTACCATAACTGCCACATACGCAGCACTAATAGAAAGAAAATAATTGAATTGTGTAGTAAAACAAATATGAATAGTTGACGCACTTTCGTCAATTGACGAAAGTGCGTCAACTATTCATGGTTTAACAGAACAGTGGAAAGGACTGCGGGCTGTTTGTACAATGATTTGATTTGGTATTACCGCTGAGCACGTTATCGATCTCGCCTTAAACAGTTTTGGCATAATTTTTAGTGTACAGTGGAGAACATTAATAATTATTATGTTAAAACAAGTATTGTAATGTTAAAGTTTAAATATATTGTCTACTTACATTGAGTGTTTTCTTTATGTTATCTCTTCATAAGTTTAATTTATGCTTTATGTGTATATGTATTACGACGATTATGATAGATAAAATGACTCTGAATGAGTCGGAAGGAAAAATAAATATATTTATGAACCATAAAAAAATATTGTAGAGGTGTATCTGACAGCCCAATAATAAAAAAAATATAAATTGAGATGTTGCGCTTAACGATATTAGGTCACTCTAAATCCGTACAACCACAATCTATTATTGCAAACGCTTAAAAAATCCTTTCAAATTATGTATGTTTAAATATTAGAAAATGTGGCTCTGTGATCTCAGAGAGTGTAAAAATAACAAATACAACCTTGGAGCAGAACACTTGAAAGTCGAAAGGTTGCACTGAGTGGCGCTAAATATGCCCGAGAATGATCTTATCTTTTATTTTGTAGTGTTCTAATAGAGAAATTTAGCAAATAAACATGATTAATTTTTTTAAATATTTAAAACATGCAGCTCTATAAAATAGAAATATTTATTTAATGTCGTCATAATCATTTTAAGCTTTGAAATGACATAAGTTTCTTTTATTCACAATTAAATTTATTTTTGGGCCTCAAACCTGTTATAAAATTAATATTTTTTAATGAGATATGCGAATGTAAATTATAATAAATAACACAGATGCAAAGCAAATTTAGTTTTACTTCCATTTCCTACTTCTAGCAACCTAAGTTAAGTAATCAGCTTTTAGGTTAGTTTCGTATATTTCTCCAAAAAAAAATATAAAATTGAAAAATTCATATTAACAAAAAAACTGACTACTAACATTTTCGAGGTAAATATTTATGACTCAACTTTCTGATTGTTATTTTACATAAATTTCAGATTTCTTTATAAATAATTTAACGTGAGCATATCCAAAATATTTTTTAAACCGTTTTATTTGCACTTTTATTTTTAGTTGTTTTTTGTCATACAACGACCTAAAACAGTAAACAAGAACAAGATAATAACTCTGTATGGATTTCTCTTTTCCTTTTCCCACGTTTATAGAATCGCAGACAACTTGATGTTGTGTACACTATCATTGCTTTTTTGTTTTCTTCTCTTAATTTTGGCCCATTGCCTTCGCCAGAGACGCATTTATACAGTTGCTTCATGACTCACGATGGATAATCGTTTAATACCTGAGCTGTAACTGTATTTATGCTTTTTGACATGATGTTTAGTTCGTCAGTACACTTTAAGTTATTTCAATAATCTCATAATACAATTCAAACGCGCAACGTTCAATTATGAGCTGCACGTATTCCTAATGCATACATATTTTAGAAATATATTAGGCTTTTATGTAGTATTTGTTTATATTGAACGAATAATAAAACATTTGCAGTTATGGTACATTCAATGCGTCTAATATGAAAATATTTTAATTATACCTACGAGTTGAATACCTATAGCATATTTTCATACGATGACATTATATTATATAGATATGTCGTTAGTGCTTTAAAAGTGGTGCTTAAAAATAGAACAATCTTACTAAGCTGTCATTAGTATCCGATATATTTATCAACCTTGCAAATTACAGTGCAACTTAGTCTTGTCTTTGAGATAGAATTTGGCTTTAATGGGTATTCACTAGCCTAAACTTACAAATCGAGACAAACATCTCGTGTTCAAAATATTGGCTTTAATTGTTATGTGATTAAATAACAAACACTAAAGAGATTTTATTTAAAAATAAAATGACACAATAAATCAAATACAGATGTATAGTATATGCTTGCTGGACATATTTCAGGAAACAGCCAAAATAAAAGATTTTACTACACATTTATTAACTTAACTTCAGCAGTAACATTAAGTTTATAATAAATTTATAACGACATTTCATAAAACAATATACTCTACACAAAACAATTTTAAATTATATTATTATTATACCGTTTTTAGTAAACAATTAAAAAAATTGTGATTATGGCATTGATAACTTTTGCCCGTTGATTCCCATTTAAAAATGACAGTGAGCATTACGAACATTTTGTTCGAACAAACAAATTTTAAAAAATTCATAATTACATATTAACCGCACTTTAAAAAACTGTTTCCTTTGATAGTTTCCAAACATTTTTTTGTAGATAACACATATTTAAAGCAGATAAAACTTGATTAGATCGCAGACGACATTGTTGAAATATGATAATACTCGTAAATTTTAGGGTACAATTTTCAGGTTTATTGCGCATGGCCATTCTATACAAAAGGGGAGTGTATGCTTCTAACAAAACAACGGCGACGATCATGTTGACGTAGCCCGGCCGCTTCATGAGCGGATGAGCTACGACTGTTGTTTATTTGGACGTGGTATTATCACGGTAACTAATTAAATGTTTCATACATTGTCATTTTATTCTAAATAGCATTAAACGTTCCGGTCAGTAATTCTGATTTGAAATGCAATCAGTTTATATTTACACAGTATTTATTATTTTACTGTTATTTTATAACTTTTTTATTTTACTGTTATTTTATAAATTTGCCCTACGCCTAGCGTTGCCTGATGGCCGGGAAATCTGGAATGATCCTGGAATTTTGCGTGTTGTCCCGTGTCCAGTAATTTCACTTTCCTGTCCCGGAATACGGTTACGTTACGTAACTCTTGTTTTTGTTAAATTATTATTATTTAATGAATCAATCACTTTTATTAAAAATTGACTTAATATTTGGTACTAGAAGAACATTTTTATTTGATTTTGTTGGTCTGAAGGTTTTCTTGGGTCAATTTAATTTATTTTCGCTTAAACCGCTGTGGTTATAGTATGATGACTTTTAAAGTGTATTTGTAAACAAAAAAGAATACATAATAATACATCAATGAGGTTTCATTTGTTATATATATATATATATATATATATATATATATATATATATATATATATATATATATATATATACGTGATAAATGTACACATAAATATATCACTGTATTTTTCCATTTTAAATTCTCTTTAATTTCATATTTAGGGGTAACAACCGCGAAATCAACTTTTTATAAAAAAAATGAACATTAATTCATTTAAATGCTAAAAGAAGGTATAATTACAATAATAAAACAAAATTATATGTAAAATAAAACAAAAAAAACCAAAGGACTTAGTAAACTACGCTAGAAATGTAGATTTTTTGTAGTTTAACAGAAAGCAGTAGTAGTTTAACAACAGAAGACATTGTTTTGTTCATCGTCTACGGTGATTAATTAGTTAAATTCTTCAATGAACGTTACTCCTCGTTTTGAGATATCGTTAATAACTCGCATAAAATGTCTTGTGTCTCTGGCCATCTTCTTCTGAACGGCAAGGTTCCTTAATAAAAAATCGTGATAAAATTTTAAGTATATTAAAAAATTTGAAAGCGTTGCCGAAAATAAAGTCCTCAGTGTTCTTTTCAGCTACGTAATTTTAACCTAAGCTGAAGTGTTTAGGACAGTAGTCTGGACTTTCTTCCTTTAGCGCGGTCAATATTTTCTATTTGCTTTCCGAAGAAACTTGTTTGTCGAGAAAAGCTAGTGCGGCAAGGTCTTAGGACAGGTACCAAAAATAACTCAAGATCATTTTTTAAGGCCATTTTCGTTAAGGTTTGTTTATATTTTCTAAGCTTTTATACTCTTTAAAAGGCACAAATCATTTCTCGATTATGCTACAGAAGCTTGAAACTAGGATCGCATATAAATTAAAACAAGGCAAATTTTTTTCCATTTTCTGCTCTAATAGAGCTCTATTTTTATATATATATTTGGTTATTTTTCATATATATATTGGTATTGATACTCGGTCGCTTAAATTCCAAACACAACAGCTTTAATATCCACGCTAAAGCACACAGCTACAGCCCTGTTCCATCACTATATTTAGAAACTGACAAAAGTTGATCTACGCTCTGTCCCGACTCTTAAAATAGGCAGACGAACTACAAATTGATTTTCTCCAATATCTTCGAACAATGTACTACCTAATCCCACTGAATAATCCTGCAATCTTTGAGTCATCTTCTATAGTCGATGAAGAAACAGTGCCCTTTTCAGCAGGGCGTTTCCCATGCTCTCTTTTTAAAAGCCGTTTAACACCAGCTTCTTTCATAGTTACTTTTTTAAACTGACCTTGTCTATACTGTCCATGCAACCAGAGCGCCCTTTTTTATTGCTGAGCAATTAAAAATTGTCTGTCTTCCTTAGTATCTTGTTTAAAGCATCGGCATGATATATATAAAAAAAAATATTGCAAATTATATTGCCATTTCTCCTCTTTCTTTGAAGACTTTCGTAGCATTTCTTTTTGGTTTCTTTGTTTTTTTTTCAACTTTTAACATTCTGTAACGTATTGTTCTACTCTTATTTATATGACATATTTCTTTCATTAGTAGGAATATCAATACGTTTCCAAATTGTCATGACATCGCACGTAATTTGCTGAACTACAATTGGTTTGCCTCATTTCAATTTTATAGTGCAAAAAACAAACTTAGCACTTCATTTATAGATCGCAACATGTTTGAGTCCGATGTTCATTCTGTCACTCGTTTTAGTCCTTGTCTATATAGAGCAACTACGACAAGACGCCATGACGCCACGGAAAGGCGATGCGCGGTAACAACAATATACACGTTGCCCCTTTTACAGCGCTCGCTTTACTAGCAGTGTTGCCAACTCCAATAAATCCAAGTCGCTAAATTCAATATTAAAAGTCGCTAGAAAGTCGCTAAAACGGATTCTACCTATTTCTATCAGGGGGCGAGTCATATAAAATATATATATATATATACATATATATATATATATATATATATATATATATATGTATATATATATATATATATATATGTATATCTATATATATATATATATATATATATATATATATATATATATATATATATGTATATATATATATCAGTTTAAAAATAGTTTTTATGCGAAATGCATAACTGAGTTTAAAAATTATTTTTTTTATTTTAAGTGAATAAAATTATATGCCAATTAATTGCTTCTTACATACTCTTTCACAATCCGCAATTGCTCCGCTTCTATAATTATTACTTAATTAATAAATAATTTTTTAAAATATTTTTGATCAAAAAACTAATTTTTCTATAAATCGAAAAATATTTACATTTTATACATTTTTTGGTTTAAAAAATTGCTCTCGACAATATTTTAATAATTATCTTACAATATTTTAATAATTATCTTTATACATTTTTTTGTATTCCACTCCATTAGTCGTCAGATAAGTCGCTGAATTATTTTTGTCGTCAAAACTTTTTTTTGTCGCTAAGACTTAGCAACAGTTGTCATTTCTAACGACAAAGTCGCTAAATTGGCAACACTGTTTACTAGTCACTGTGTTTCGAGCAAAAGATTCGTGGTGTGGAGTGGTACGAGGTTAGGGGACGCAAGTAAGACAATAGATAACAGTCCGCGTTTTAGGTTCAAATTAGGTATTTTAATCATATGCGTACATACAAAAATATATTTTAATTCTTCTCTTATAAAATTACGAAAATAAAAAAGAAACGTTAAGAACTACTAATTACATTGAACCTAATATGTCAAACATTTCATATTTAACAAAGATGTAAATTTGGAAAATTTCAATGAAAAAACGAAGCGTAGAACATTTCAAAAGAGTCCAACATAAGAAATACAGATGATAAATAATACAAGAGAAGTAAATAGAAATCTTTAATGATGTCTTCGTAGTGCCTAGAGCAAAAATATCGTATCGGGTCTTTAGATAAATAAAATAACATTTCCAAAAAAAATTCATTCATAGCTCGTTTACGCTCCTGCTACATCTCTCTTGGCAGTCACAAAAAATACCATTTCGCAGTATCAAATTTGGAGCTACTCTAATTTTAGACATCGCCGTGTCCCACGCACACATTCTTCGGCAGATTTCTAAGAGCGCGGATATGGTATATTCACGTCACGCGAACGTTCGCCCGGCGGCTAAAAGACTTCACAACATTGATGAGCGAATCACGATACGAACCGGTAGCCTTATCGAGCTCGTTTAATCGACAGCACACTATCGGCCGGTGAATCGGTGCGGCTGAACGTAAGGATACCTTATTACGCGATTTTATGACCCCGCCGTGGAGAAATACCTATGCAGATGAATGATTATTTCGCTTTTTGCAAGTTACGAGACGGTATATTGTAAGACACTGACGAAGAGGACAGTGGTTTTCAAATGAAACTTTAGAAAATTGATTCGCATGTAGAAAGAAAAAGGTATTGAAATCGTTGAAAATACCGCACATTTTTATTGAATTTAATATTTTGCTCGAGGTTTTTCATAGATTTTAATATATTGATAGGTTCAAAAAATTTATTTTGGAAAGTGGCCATATGACCTAGTAAAGGTCGCGGGAAGCCATAGGAGGCAAGCAGCACGGATGCGATCTTTGTGGGGATCTATGGAGGAAAACTATGTTCAGCAATGGACGCCTTCCGGAAAATGATGATGATAACGCATAAAGATGAATAATTATAATAAAATTAGTCTTTAACATTATTCTCCAATTAAGTAGTAGATATTTGCTTTCCTATAAACGCAAAAAAAGTTTCCGACTGATAAACATTGCCGTGTTGCCAGGTATTACCTGCTAGACTTACATAGTATATTATTTATATTCTTCAAAGAAAAATAGTGAAAAAAGATTTGTTTTTAATTTCTAATATTATCCCTAGATTTTTACTTTTTTAAAGAAGTGGGTAGCAAATCTTCATCCTAACGTCTCCATGAATATTTTCATACAATTAAGTTCCGTTTAGGAAACCCTAAAGTTGAAAATCTGCAATCGAAAATAGCCTAATTTCAAGAAACTTTTAAATTCTATATCAAGTTTACGTCTCAGAATAGTGCGATATTTTAAAACAATGTATGAATATTTACTGATATTTATATATTTTCTTACTTTAGTAGATTTATAAAGCAGAACATTGAAATATAAACTCTGTGTCATAGTCGCTATTATTAAAGTGTCCGTGTGAGTTAAAACAATGTCTTGAATTATTCAAAACAATGAATAGAAGACGGAGAGCATCTTGATTGCGCCGAGCACGCACCTCCACCTACGCGAGGGCTCAACTATATTCAGTAACTCGGTTCTATATTCTGAAGGTTAGGATGTACGTGTTTTGGAGTGACTCAAGCTTACTTAATAATTCAAAATAGCACACGTTTTTGCGAGCAAGATTAAGCAGTTGAAGTGTGTGAAATAGCTGGGTAAAATTTTTGGGGATGTCTGAAGGAATGACTTGTAAAAAAATACTCCATATCCGATGGCTACATCTAATGAAATTTAACAAACAAAATAATTATTTGGGACCTAAAAATTTTCCAATGTCTTGGAGCATTGCTTATGTATGATTATATTCCATCATGTTTATAACATCAGTCGGAGTTATTGAGGTATTCAAGTAAATATCATGCACGCGAAAATTACATAACTACGAGTAACTTGTACTTACTCCTGCACCCGCCTAATGTATACTACCTCGTTTTAGTTTAATTTTAATCATTATGAATTTACGTGAAAACCACATTGCGAGGTTTACAATTCTTGTTATTAATACGTATTATTTGGTGCTTTTGCGAACCAAACCGCCCCTTATATAATTCGCCGCGAGAAAACACTTCTCTCAGGGATAAAATTATATACATATATTTATGACCAGCAGCCTTGCAGATGTAACTCCATCCACTGCGTCAATTAACATGCTCTTACAGGTGCGTCTTGAATGATGCATAATGTGTATTTTTGTGTGGTTTCGTTTTGTGTTTGTGTAGGTCACCATACGATAACATTAACCCTAAATAATTGCAGATATTTTAAGGAATAGTGTTGGTCCCGTTTTTAAAAAATAAATACGACTCTTTACATATATATAATGTAATTGATTTACATAATTAGAATGATTGCTGTTCTTTGCTGATATCGAGCATCATGTCGAACAGACAGACGCATAGAATAAGGTAATAATTATATTATTCACAATTAAATAAAACTACGTGATGTAGTATTATTTCTACTTTCTTTAATTTCTTTACCACGACTTCGGTTTCGTTGTATTACAACATCTTCAGGTGGGATATTAGCAAAGGTGGGATATTAAAAAAAAAAATTAAAAAATATTAGCAATCTTTGCTAATATCCCACCTGAAGATGTAATATAACGAAACCTAGGTCGTGGTAAAGAACTTAAAGAAAGTAGAAATAATACTACATCACGTAGTTTCATTTAATTGTGAATAATAAATTTCGACGAAATTAACGCCAAATATATTCAATATTCTACTAGTTTATAAATAATAGTAGAGCAACTTCCGAATGTCTAGTTGGTTGTGTAAAAAGTTCATAGAAACCCCATAAAAATGGCTTAAATGGAATCCAAAAATAATTTTGTGTTTTAAAATCTACATTCAATTATTAATTCGTTAACTTTAAAAGACTTTGTAAGAGTTTAGAAGAATTTCTTGTAAGAAATAATGCCGAAATTTTTTAAACTATGGGTACTATTTTGATGATAAATTGGAGCTTAATGTGGTCATATTTTTTACTTGACTGTGACAACTGATTATTGAATATTTTAATTCATCAATAACACAAGAGGTTTACGAGCTTTTAAATAAGAAGCTTATACAGTTTTCCAGAATCCCCCTAAATAGTTTATTAGACAATTCGAGATACCAATCCGAGTTTCTTTGCAAGTTCTAATTATATAAAAAAGGTTAGTTTCTGATTGGACAAAAGTGGTCTGGTTGTATAAGCATTACTCGCCTGGAATTCATATTACTTTTTAACTTGAGGTATTTATTCTATTACTCTGACATAACTCATTATGCTAAAAAAGGACGGATTTAACGTGAGATATGAAAATTAAATAGAAAGATCTAACAATACAACCATATATCTGAACGCAGGATAAATTTAAACGGATGATCGTTCGTGATTGATGCCATTTTCACTTACATATGCTTCTTACCAATAATCCAATTTCTAGCCTAATTCTAAAGCAAAATTCAGTTACTTGTCTGCTCATTGTCTAAGCTTTGAGACCTTTCTCAATCCCTTATTCATGTTGTAAAACTTTCAAATCAACTGGATCTTGACCAGGAAACCAGAAACTTGCACCACATCAATCGATCATCTAAAAATTCCCTACCTTTCCCAATCCTTAACTCCTATCCCTCCGTATCTTATATAATTTCTACAACCAAGTCAGTATTACAAACTTTATTGTATTATGTATATTACTTTTTATTTATTTTTTTTTATATATATTTATGTACATATATAGTACTCTTCTTTTGGCTTCATTTCCACTGACGGTTCAACAATATCAAACGATTGTCCATAACGATATAAGTATATATATTTAAAAATGAGAAAACTATAGAAATAGTAATCGATAATTTTTTTCATAATTCAGAAACTATAGTTGAAAATATCTCCCAATGAGATTAATAAACTTTACTAATGATTATAACCCTTATGAAATACAAAATGGAAAATTAGGGGCATTTACGATGTCAATAAATTTATAGCTGTCAAGTATTCAAAGTGATACATATACGGCAATCAGATGACATTATTGATAAAGGAATAAATATATTGTAAATTATATAACAATGTATCAATTTTATATATTAAATAAAAATTAAGTTTTTAATATTAGATAACGCAGAAGTGAAAGAATAAGTTTTATTCTAGTTCACCGCATTGCCCATCGTTTCCTAATAAAAGTTCTAATAAGAACTTAACCAAGTAAAAAGTATATTAGACCATAGTCAGTAGCAAAACTTACCGAATTAAAAAAGATAGATTGAACGATTTCCTTAAAGAGGGAAGTTAAATTGACATTCCGCGCGCAGAGTCGCCGTCTTCGCCTCAGACGGCGACTCATTACAGCTCCAATAGTTTCGCATAAGTGTCCCAAAACGCAGGGCAAATGGTATTTAGCGTATTTTTATCTTCCGCCGAACCCCAGCGTCACCGCCGGACCGCATTCCGTTTATCGTCCCATAACTTTAAGTTAACCGAAATTAGTTTGCAATGGGCATATTAAAAGTTTTCCAATCACGGCCATAGGTTGCGTTTTCCCCCCCGGTATCGGGGATCAACCACTGCTCCCGGGGTGAATTACCTTACTGTTCACGTCCGGGTATACATATACTGTGCCTTATATACCGAAATGCCACCCCCTACCCTCTAGACGAAGCTGTGCTTGGAATGACATATCAAAGTCGTTTCCTTTATCGCTTGTAACGATGTACATTATTAATTTTGGTCTTTTATAATTGACTTTTTAATTCTCACTGAAATTTAATAATTTATTTTAATATTGACTTTCATCTTAATAAACTGAAACTTTAGAGAGCACGAATTCACATTTTTCTGTTTAAATGATTATACCTTGACGAACTGTATTAAACACGCTTATTTGACCTATCCCCATCGTTTAGCATAGACATAAAGTCGTTTATGTTTATGTACTATATTAAACAGTTATATAGATGATATACATAAATATCTAGACCTATGATACAATAAAAACTATGTTTCAATTTACGTGAACTAACCAATGATTTATCTACGTTACGTTAATTCCTAATGTTTGTGTAACGTTGCCATAATTCACAATATCTCTATTTAGTTCCACCGAATCTTGCGCGGTCTGTCGTGTTTTTCTATCATAATATATTCTATATACGTTATGTGGATAATTATTCCTTATTGATATAGACACCTTTCCATTTTAAAGCAAAGCGTAGTATGTGGCCATGATGCAAGAGGTTTATTTATTAATTTATTTCTAATTTTAATATACACCTTTAAATATTATATATGTACATAAATATATATAAAAAAAATAAATAAAAAGTAATATACATAATACAATAAATTTTGTAATACTAACTTGGTTGTAGAAATTATATAAGATACGGAGGGATAGGAGTTAAGGATTGGGAAAGGTAGGGAATTTTTAGATGATCGATTGATGTGGTGCAAGTTTCTGGTTTCCTGGTCAAGATCCAGTTGATTTGAAAGTTTTACAACATGAATAAGGGATTGAGAAAGGTCTCAAAGCTTAGACAATGAGCAGACAAGTAACTGAATTTTGCTTTAGAATTAGGCTAGAAATTGGATTATTGGTAAGAAGCATATGTAAGTGAAAATGGCATCAATCACGAACGTTCATCCGTTTAAATTTATCCTGCGTTCAGATATATGGTTGTATTGTTAGATCTTTCTATTTCATTTTCATATCTCACGTTAGATCCGTCCTTCTTTAGCATAATGAGTTATGTCAGAGTAATAGAATAAATACCTCAAGTTAAAAAGTAATATGAATTCCAGGCGAGTAATGCTTATACAATCAGAACACTTTTGTCCAATCAGAAACTAACCTTTTTTATATAATTAGAATTTGCAAAGAAACTCGGATTGGTATCACGAATTATCTAATAAACTATTTAGGGGGATTCTGGAAAACTGTATAAGCTCCTTATTTAAAAGCTCGTAAACCTCTTGTGTTATTGATAAATTCAAATATTAATAATCAGTTGTCACAGTCAAGTAAAAAATGTGACCACATTAAGCTCCAATTTATCATCAAAATCGTACTCATAGTTTAAAAAATTTCGCCATTATTTCGTACAAAAAAATTCACTCACGTACAAATTACTTCTAAACTCTTACAAATTGTTTTAAAGTTAACGAATTAATAATTGAATGTAGGTTTTAAAATATAAAATTATTTTTGGATTTGATTTAAGCCATTTTTATGGGGTTTCTATGAACTTTTTACACAACCAACTAGATGTTCGGAAGTTGCTCTACTATTATTTATAAACTAGTAGAATATTGAATATATTTGGCGATAATGTTGTAAAAATTCATTATTCACAATTAAATGAAACTACGTGATGTAGTATTATTTCTACTTTCTTTAATTTCTTTACCACGACCTAGGTTTCGTTGTATTACAATATCTTCAGGTGGACTATTAGCAAAGATTCCTATAGGGTGCAGGAGGTATCTTAATGAAGAGTGTATTACCTTTAAACATAGGTTTATGTTGTCTCGCTTGATGATTGCTTCCCTAACTAAGAACTAGTAGAACTTACTTAGCTGTAATCATTTTCCTTTTAATTTCTTCTACTATTGTGAATACATCACGTATAATAAAAAAATAGCGGTTTTGCGTGTGGGAGTGCGGACACGTAACTCAAACGCAAATAACTAATTTAAAGTTTAATATTTCGTAAATGGATCTCTGTATCGAAAAAGTGTTCATGACATACACGCAATCAATTTTTGAAAGACCTAGTCAAAGATACCTAATACAATGGGGTATGCGAATAAAAAACCTACCCCGACTTTATATATAGGCGAGGTACCGTCAAAAATTGTTTTTCCAAAAATGTTATTTCATAACTTTATAGGCGTGTAATATTTACAAAGGAGCTAAATTTCAGTTCATAGCGAGTAGTCTGCGAGTAAAATAGCTATGATATGCACTGGGCATATGGATGGACACGGCAAAATTATAAAGGATGTATATCGTAAATTGGTCCAATGTAATATTTGTTTTTAAATTTTGTGATGGAGTATAAAAAGAAACAAAATTATATCCACAAACACCCGGTGTATAGTCGAGGGTAATAACAAACGAAATATTGTTAAAATTTATTATTCTGTGTCTTAAAACGCCACTCTCTATGCGATCCAATAAACTCTAAATCATTTTGAAGTCCCAATACCGAGACGCGACTATGATTTCTTAACTATATGAACTATAATGATCGAATTTATCATTTCCATACTCGTAAAAGCAGCCCCCTGCTTACCAACGCCGCCCCGCTCCCCGGGCTTTTGGCAGCGCCGCCACCGCGTTGGCTTTTATCGAAATTAATTCCCAGTCATTAGAGAAATAGCGTCCACAAATTTCCCGATACTCAATGAAAAATGCTTTTATAATTTTCCTTCCACCCCGTCGTATCGGCGGACGCTTTCTCGAAATATAATTAACCTATGGGAACGGCGGCGTGCTTGGGCGGAACAGATAATTATATAAGTGACCATTGATTAGAGGAAATTGGGTAAAAAAGGTGGGGAAGCGGTTTTGAAAAGTGACAAGGAATTTCGTGTGGGTTTGAATGGTACACTAATATCGTGCATTGATTTTCGTTTACACTTATAAACCTCGGCGGTGTAGACGGGCAGAAAATACCATCGTATAAATGCAATAATTTCAAGATTTAAAGCCTTCTTTTTTCTCCTAAAACTGAATGATTGTGAAAGAAAAGCGCGCTTGTCGGGATAGTTTGGATTCTTAAACTAAGGTCTGAATATAGGGTATGAGGAAAAATCGTTCAATATTTTCCTACCATTATAGAATGTGTGCCTTTCCAACTTAAGAGCAAGAAAAAAGATGGAGGAAAATTGAGTAATCTAGAAAATCGTTGTTTTTTTAATAAAACTTATTATTTGCAACTTTGTTCGCAGTTAGTGATATTTATTTAAAGTATATTAAATTAAATATCACTTATTGAATATATTTGGCGTTAATTTTGTAGAAATTAATTATTCACAATTAAATGAAACTATGTGATGTAGTATTATTTCTACTTTCTTTAAGTTCTTTACCACAGTGGTAAAGAACTTAAAGAAAGTAGAAATAATACTACATCACGTAGTTTCATTTAATTGTAAATATCACCTTATAGAAATAAAATAATTTATATAAAAATAAAAATATGAAATCCTTTCCTTCTTCAACAATTTTGTTGATCATGTAATTTATCAACGGATGTTATTTGTATTGCATGTATACTCCTATAAATACCAATATGTGCTTTAAAAATCATGGTGAATATTAAACATGAGGAGTATACGTGATTTTTTTACCGCCTGGCGACGCCATTGTAAACGGAAATATGTTAGTTTTGTCAAAATCTCCATTCGCAATAGAATTTAGGCGGTTCATTTACTAATAATATTTAAGGGAAAAAAATGGTAGAAATGTATACAAAATACGGCATTATGATAATAAATCATTGAAAGAATAATTAAAAAGGAGACAGGAAAATATACTTTAATAGAAAGATTGTTAAAAACTAACAAAATTATAAAAACATTTTATGCGTGTGTAATCGCACTTCTGGGTGAATTATAATACTTTTTATATATAATTATGTATAAAATATATACAATACTCCATAAAAACTTAAATTTCAAGTCATTATTATTTTTTGCATACTGGAGCAAATTCGAACGAAATAAAACTCTTTTTATTACATTAAACCACTTGTCCTGTAGTTTTGGGTCTTTCGGGAAACATCAAACAACGAGATGCCAAATATTTTCGAAATAATTTATTTGATTCATAAACAACTACAACAGGTTAGCTACGATGTTTGTTCAACTGTCTACGTTCAGTGACATCTTACTAGCGCCAACATTGGGAACATTAGTCAATACTCCGCTAATAGGGAATTTGATTTAAATTTGGTAGGTTCTCAAACAAGTGTTTCAAAAATAAAGCCACTTAAAAAAATATCATTTTGTAACCGTAATTCCAGATTTATTCACTGCAATGGAATAAATTGATACTTATATTAATCAGAAATTTGATTGAACACGTAATTATGATTTTTCTATAAGTAAATTAAAAAAAATAGTTTAAACTCGTACGTTCTAATATCGGGTTCTCAGTTATTACACAACTTTTATATAATTTTTATAAATCCGCTTACGATATTTTTGCAAATATTATCGGAGTATATTAATGCCATAAAGAGATTAAGGATTATTTCTTGAAATGAAAATCTTCATATTAGTGTTACTAGATGTCCTGATTATTGTGAGACGTCCCGATATTTACGACTTGTCCCTTGTCCGATTTTTCGACTCTATTGAGAATTTAAAATTTAGCGCGTCTTGAATTGAGGGATATCTGGCGCATGAAAACCGCCGAAGCGAGCGCAACTGCGATATTTAGTGCGAGTGCGCACAGAGCATTTTCACAATGACTAAATAATTTCCCTTTCTTAAAACTAGCCTACGAAACAAAAGATGACAAGTTGTGAGTGTAGTATTTATTCATGTATTTATGAAGCCTAAACAAAATCGTATAAACTCCTTTCACGAAATGTGGTTTCCTGAACTTAGCAATTTTACATTTCTTTACATAACTTAACAAGCTAGTAAAGTTTCTTTGTGTACGTGTGCGGATATATATATATATATATATGCACACACACACACACATATATAGGCCTAGTCAACATAGTATATATATATACATACACACACACACACACAGATATATAGGCCTAGTCAACATATGCCAATGGCAATGAGTTGAAATATTTAAATAAAAATAATTACCGCCATATTACGAGGATATTAGAATACCTATCAATCTTAACAAAATCATAAAATTAATTTTCATGAAGTTGCTCAGCCATTGTTTTATATAAACAAGTATCTCTGGCGCCATTACAAATTATAATTTATTGCATAATTAGTAATTTTATGTTTATTTACATAATGAGAATAAAATAACTGAAGCTTATAAGAAATCCGAAATGTTTAGATATCTACGTAGCCAGCCTAAATTACTATTGAGTCAATTTACGTTGATTGTAAAATATAAATACAAATATTAATTCAATGATTCAAACGGTTTCAAGTTCATGGTTTCAAGGTTCAACAAGTTTTTTTCATGTTCCGATTTTTGGTTTCTTATATCAATTTTTTAGTCACCGTTCCCAATTTCCTTAAAATTGGAACCGGCAATACTATTTCAAATGCATCCAGGTATTATCCAATATAATATTATAAATGTGAAAGTGCTTTCCTTCGTTACATATTACATAGTTTTCTGAAAGAAAATATAATTCCTTAAAAGATAATATAAACCTTTCTTAGGGCGACGCTACGAGTGTCGCTGGTGATTTCTATATAAAAAAGACTTTCGCCAGAGACGTAACAGTCAAAGTTTCAATGATTAGTTGTTCTTGGTCCGCAAATTGCTATATTTTACCCCTCCAGAGTTTCAACGTAGCCCCCACCCTCTACTGCTGCCTTCGCTTGCAACTTAAAATATATTCGATTTATGTATTCGCTAGTACCTTAAAATATACTCTCGGAATGTGAAATCCGGTTTTAAATGATTTCTCAAACACTTCGACAAATAAAACCAAAAATAAAGCGATAAAATTTCCATCTTTTCTTTTGTAATTTTCAATTTTTGAAGCTGCTGATACACGGCTCAGTTAAGTCTCCCATCTCATTTCAATAAAAGTTTGTATGCATATTTGTATGGTTTTTGATATACACTTATTGCAAGTAGGTGAGCATTTATGTAAAAGGATCTTAGGCTGAATTCAATTAAACCTTACAAAATTTTCCGAATCACTAATTTCTTTTTTCAATAACATTCCCATATATATTTTTACGTCTCCACTTTTTAGAGTTCCGTAGCCAAATGGCAAAAACAAAACCATTATAAATTTGTCCTGTCCGTCTGTCTGTATGTCACAGCCATTTTACTCGGAGACTATTGGCACTATATTGATGAAATTTGGATGGTAGGTGTCTTCAATAAACCGCTACACAATGAAACAGGAATTGGAATTATGAAGAAAAATGTTGGAGTGGTAGTCCACACATGTAACTGAGGGATGAAAAATAATCCAGTGCACATTGATATGTGGAGTATCGTTAAATAGGTCGTAAAAATGGTATAGAGGTTCCAAAATAATACTTTTATTTAAGTCAATACTTGGTGAGATATACGCTTGTAGTCTTAAAAAGTGTGTTACCACCCCCTTCCCCCTCTTCCTCTTTAAATAACGTGTGTCAAATTCTAAAAACATTTAAAGTTGTAGAACTTAAAATAAACATTCAACAAAAATTGGTTTGAATAAGATATGTTGTGGTGTAGTTTTTAGGATAGGGATATTGAATATATTTGGCGTTAATTTTGCAGAAATTCATTATTCACAATTAAATGAAACTACGTGATGTAGTATTATTTCTACTTTCTTTAAGTTCTTTACCACGACCTAGGTTTCGTTGTATTACAAAGATCTTTGCTTAATATCCCACCTGAAGATGTTGTAATACAACGAAACCTAGGTAGTGGTAAAGAAATTTTAAAAAAGTAGAAATAATACTACATCACGTAGTTTCATTTAATTGCGGACAAAAGTATTTATAAAAACTGGGAGACGACTTTAACTATTTAATTGATAACCATATTATAACAAATGCCCTTGCTTTTGTATAAATATATTGTCGATAATAACTTCCATTTAATTTTATTACATACACCGTAAAGTTTGCATTGTATAACCTCACATAATAACAACAATTGAATTTATTACCCTCACTAAAATACTGGTATATTGTATAACTCTCGGAAATATAATAAAACCTACACTGCGCCCCTGCAATAAACTCACTAACATAAACAATGGAAAAATCCGCACAAACCGGGCTTCCGCTATTGTGTTTGAAACATATAAATACTGTTGGTTGTTTCTAAGAGTTAATCTTTGCTAATATTCCACCTGAAGATGTTGTAATACAACGAAACCTAGATCGTTGTAAAGAAATTAAAGAAAGTAAAAATAATACTACATCACGTAGTTTCATTTAATTGTGGATAGGGGATATTTTAGCGACTGCAGCAATTACTTTGTTTTTCACAGTGTTATTGAGAAATACGAACTTATAAGTTTAATATTATTTGGTGCTACGCATCCTACGCCAGCACTAACCCTTCATGAGTGAGTCCGACTCGCAATTAGTAGATTTTTTGGAATATACATATATTTTCGTGGTTATTAACGAAGTCAACCAATTAAAAATACAAATAGATGTTCCTACCTAGATCGCGCAATACGATACGTCCTATCCGTGGAATGATAAAACTGCCTTCCCAAAGGGCCGCTCCTCATTCGTGGGTGAATGACCGGCAAGTTACGGTATGCCCGTTGGAAAACAGCATATCCTATATATTGGCAACGTTCGGAGCAATACTTTAATTTTTTTGAGAAAATGTTCGTAATTTTTTTTCATTACTTCGCCAACGAAGTGGTAAAAAAAGAAAACTAGAAATGTTAAATTACTGTTACAGTTCTGTATTGACAATTTCTTTAACCACATTAATCCTCATACATGGGTCTAAATAAAATCTTCTACTCCAGTGGTTCCGTGACTATTAAAAATATAGATAAAACACTATAATATTGCGAAATTATTTAAATATAGAAAGTGAAAATAATTACTTTTACTTTCTATATTTATCGAATATTTATTTTCTTTGTCACTTTTTTGCAAGTTTTATCGTTGTCGAAATTATCTCTTTAAACTGTTCCTTAAGTCTATATCTAGAAGTTAAAAAGTTAGGTTTCAGTTCCATTGAAGGATATATTTCTTATCTTTGAAGTGGGAAACCGTAGACACGAAAACAATACTTGTAAAGCACGATAGAACTGATACGCCGCTTTTGTTTCATTAATTAAAGAGCTTAATAACTCAATTACACAACAAGATTAAACTATAAGACCAAAGAAGGAGGTACCGCCGCGCCGGCGGTAGTAACATCAAACACCGAATACCCCGCGCGAAATAACTCGCTAACAACTGTTAATCTGGCCCTCTAATTAAACCGGGATTATATTGTTGATTATCAGAATAAAGCGACGCAACCAATACGTATCTCCGGCCGTAAAACGTAATAACAGAAGCGCGGAGAACAGCTTAGCGATCTCGTAATTTCGATTGCATTAAACTGGCGAGCGGTAGATCTGCGCTCCTAATTACGTCCATTAACTTAATAGTGCGCTCTAATGGTTTCCAATGACAACAATCTGCGGGCCATCTCGTCAGGCTGCCTGCCGATAATTAAATCGCGCCTCGCTTCCTCATTTGTGTATCTCGCTGTTTATTTAAACAAAGGCGCCACAATATCGGCCGGAGCATTTGTTCCTCAAGGTAGTCAGAAGGGTGTGTGCTACGACGGTAGCCGAACAAATGCGAGTTGTATATTCGAATAATCAGCATATAATCATACAAATGTAAGGTCAAATTTTGCGTAACAGGAAATATATTTCATCGATTTTGCGTAACAGAAAAATATATTTCATAGAGAGAAAAATGTTTGGTCTCAAAAATTCATTTTTTTATTAAAAAAACTCAAACTTATAAATAGAACCTAACTTAAGCATAGCCTAGTTTCTTTCTATACGTTGAATCACAATTAGATATATACAAACATGACTATAGTTGCACAAAGAAGTACAGCGATACAAAAAAACATATACTTATGCTGTGGCAATAAGGCGTTTCAAAAGTATCGTAAATTTATCGTATTGCGTTTAGAATTACATAAAATATGCATTCTTAAACTTACAAATTTTTTTCAAATATTTCCAGCAAATTTATTCTGTTACAATATTTATATACTCTCTATTAACCAATTCGATCATGATAAAAAATAATGCCACGAAATCAAATAAAGTTGTAAAAATATCATTATATTAAAATATACTGTGACCTAGCGCCGTAACACAATATGTATCAAACCTCCATTAGTCACAGATACGAAATATTGAACAGGATTGATGACAAACTATTTTTCAAAAGTCGATTTAAGGGTAAACTGTGAACATTTGAAAAAAGAAAACAATGCAGTACACAATCTCTCACGGGTCATTAGGTTTCACCGCTCAAATACAAGAAGACCTGGGGCGCCACCCGCCCTCGCCGTCGCCGCTACCAAACTTTCCACCCGACACCTCCCGAGCGTGCCAAAGCTTTTACATACGTCCGCTACCTGTCCAGACTCTACAACTACAACTATCCGCAGTCGGTATTTCTTCTCCGGCAAGTCGTCTGAACATTACTTGCACGTGAGGCGTCGCTTGTAAATGGTAGTAGAGTCGAAAGCTCCTTGGTTGTAAAAAGGTTATATTAAAAATTCTAAGCATAAGATAGTATCATGAGCTTGAATTTTGAGAGTAACAAACTTTTCTACGCCAGCTGGTAGCTTTTTATATTATTTATGATGGAATTTGATTAGCATTTTTTAAGCAAGGAAGCTTTTTTATATACTTTCTCATGTACTCGGATGAAAGGTGACAGATACAAGCAAATGAAATATTAAATAAATGAAGTTAAATTAAAATTTTACACTCTCTGTTAATTAATTCGGGAACTTTTTACTATAGTTACGTATAGTTGAAAGTTTGGTAAGCTGTGACTCTACAGGAGTCATTGTAGTTTATTGGATATTACGTAGGTGAGAATCCATATTGACGAATGTACATTATATGTTGTTAATACGCTGTGTAACCTTATTTTTCCATAAATGTTCTGTTTCAGAGATATAATGTTGTCAAACTCACATAAGTTTGAAAACAGAATGCCGATATAAACTTGCAAAATCGTCTAATGTGATTTGGAAAACGTCGGTATAGAGATAAAGATTTTCATTGCCTTGAAACATGTCACTGAGTCAATAAGGAGTAAAATTTGCTAATAATGTTTGCTTTCAGAAAACTTAATATTTTATATTCACTACCCCTATTGATTAAAAGATTTCCACGATTTATTTTCTTTTTATAAAGACACATAAAATAAAGTTTGAAAAAAGTGCTATAACTTACATCTACTTTGAAAAGGCCTTCACATAAAAAAGTCGGATTAATTTTAGTTAGATAACACTTCTGTTTAATGAAACTAAAATTAACACAAATACAAAAATGCCTTTTCTAAGAGATTTCAGGATATTTTTCGAAAACTCGGCTTGATTATATTATAACAGGATTGCTATAATCAAAAAGTGTAATGGAAAATTATATTTCTAAATTCGTGTGCCCATTCAAAAATTATCCGTGGATATAAGGTATTTTACTATACAGTAAGCTGTATGATATAATTCGTTCACATGAAGAGACCGCAAAAGTACTTATTTTTTACCTTACCTGATAATATTTAATATTAAAAAATAAAATATTGCTATTTGGTTTTCAAAATAAACTGAATATTGATCATTCATGGGGTATCATAACCAAGCAATCAAGTAAAATAAAGCTTAAAATGAAAAAAAAACTTATTAATTATAGATGTCTTAAACACCATAGTGTGATTAGTTTAATTCTAAAATTATAACGATACCTACTTTTTAGGATGTTCAAACTGTCTATCTTAAGTTCGAGTTTACTACAAAAGCAAAACTATTTTTAAATAAAAAGCAACCATAATCCCTGAACTAACTCAACTTGCTCGAACGCGAATGGATTTCAACCCTCCGAGCGTCTACACCGTCCGCTTTCGTCGACCTCAGAACTCGATTGCGATTCTAACTTATCTTGTGGGTAGAGTGAGTCTGCAGGACAGCCTTCGTTAAGATTCTTGGTGTTTTTTGATTAAAGTTTGCCCCTAGCTTTCTTTTTTAAACTTATTAGCCATCTTCTTTCTTTATAAATTGGGGATTTGTCTCTTTTTTACTTTTGGGAGAATCTGCGTTATATCCAGAGAATGAAGAAAAGAAATAAGACTTAAATTTGTCAATTTAATTTCCTCACATGGCTCTACGCACGCTATTGCACGCTTAGTTACAAAAATAATGGAATGAATAAACATCTATATTTATGTAATAGATTACATAAAAAATTCAATTATTATTAAGTAATAAAACTAATTTGTATTTTCAAGAAAAACAACGCATACGATTTCAAATAATAACTTTTTTTGAGTAATCTATCGATTGGTCGGAGCTTAATTTTCTTTGAGACATCGTTGTAGTGTTTTAATCATAATTTTTTCAGTATTAAATGGTTAAATGTTAAAAATGTTTTTGTAGAAAAATCATACTTAATTTATTCATTGTAAGACTATTTACTGCCTTATAATATATGGCAAAGAACGCAGTGCAATGTCCTTTGCGCTCCGACAAAGTAAATATACGTTTCAAAGTTTCTCCGCACCTGCGCAGTAACTATATAAATTACGAGTTCAACTTTTAGTTTCAAAAGTATTTGTATCTGGGGGCGACCCAACTGATCACGATCGCGTGAGTGCGACCAGCGCTCTGCGGGTCTACGCCGCTACGGGTCTTCGACGCTACGACGCGCGATGCTACATCGCCCGCCCTGCGCAGACAATAAAACGAACTAACTGAGCGATAGGCCGCCGGGACCGACCTTTTAGCGATAAATAAATAAGGCGTCTCGCTCTCCCTTTTTATATTTTTTCCCTCCGGACGTTTTGACATTTTTTCGGCATTTTAAGTATGTTATGAATGCAAATTTGGTTGACTTCGAGGGCTCGTCGATGGAGGAATGATAAACGTCATTTAAGTGAATACAATTTAGAGCAGAAGTACGCAGAATACATACATATGTACATTTTTTCCTCAGAAGGACTAAGATGAGGGAAATACTCGTCAATCCAATATTCCACAGAGAGAGAGTGTGTGTATGAGAGAGAGAGAGAGAGAGAGAAACTTCGTAATGTTATAAAATGGACTATGTGATAAGGTGACAATATTTTTCGAAAAATGTTTTATTTTATAATATTCTAAGGTTTACACTGATATGAATAACAGTGTAAACATTCTAAGGTTTTATAATATTCTAAGGTTTACACTGTTATGAATAACAGTATAATTTATATCATTAGATACATCGCTAAAGAAATTTATCCCCATTGCAAATTGGTCGTAAATGGTCGTTAATGGGGTAAACCACGCTAAATATATTTTAGGAATTCAAGCGATAGTGGATAATGGGATTTTATTAATTATAATATGGATATCGTCAGTACCGCAACTGAAGAAAGTGAAAATTCCTTAAGATTACGGAATTCCATACAAACGTATTGAATGCGATAAGTGGATTCGAATGTTTTAACAAAGGATTTTATTAATTATAATATGGATATCGTCAGTACCGCAACTAAAGAAAGTGAAAATTCCTTAAGATTACCAAATTCCGTACAAACGTATTGAATTCGATAAGTGGATTCGAATGTTAAAATGTGTGGTCGAGAAAATGTATATAGTGTATATTAGTATTGATAAGGGAACAGAAGATATGTCGATTTCAACTATTATGTATGGCTTACTTGTATGTTTGACTGTTACGTGTGATTCTGTTACTTGTATGTTGGACTGTTACGTGTGGTTTGTATGATCGATTGTTGCGTGTGATACAATTATGATTGAGAGCACACATGTCATATAAATCTCTTTTGTTCGAAAACTATTCTACTAAATCACATTAAATCGGATATGGAAGTAACGTAGTCATATAGCAAGTATGCATTGAGCGATTTTTGTGTTTATTCTTAGCTTCTGCTATTGTTTGAAACTTTACGTTGATTTTTTTCTGTTCCCAAAAATACATTAAAAAATCACTGTCGTAAAAGGATATGGTGATACTCTGACAGAAAATCTTATGATGTAATTATTGCAACTTCTTTAGAAATTAAGATCATGTGCACTAAATCATTAAACATAAAATGTGAAATTTTCGCCACAATCATGAATTTTAACAAAACTATGTGCATTTCTTTTCAAAAAGCATTAACTTAATTCAAATTTAACTCCATTTCCAAATTTTTAATAATAAAAAGTAATCAATGTTGTGAACGTGAGATGTAAGTTGAAGACTGACTACAAAATAAGACAGCAAAAAATTAAATTTTCACTAAGTAGTTAATCAAAATTCACAAACAAAATTTAGTTTCTGCTTTGTTTTACAATACACATACGATATCGGTGTAAAAGTTTTTTTTTCCACCGGTAAAATGCCTAAATCATTTTTGAACCACTGTAAACGAATAGCCCTGTATATTAATATAGATAGATTAAGATAATTGTAATAAATGGTTTGGAATGAGGAAAACATATATGAAAGAGAAAAAAGGTTAGAGATATAATTGACGCAAGATCAGGCTATGCCAAATACTATTTTCTATCGGAAAATATACATTCGGATGTAATAAATAGGAGGTGCATAATTCAATATGTAGTTAATAGAATCACTATCGATGGATCTTGATTGCACAACTACATAGAAGATAGATTTGATATAGACCAAGATAAGAATTGAGCCGTTCTAAGTCAAGAAAGTATGAAGGATAATTGAAATGTGAAAATGGTTATGAAAGAATTTGAGGGAATGTCGCATAAAAGTAGAAGTGCGGAGTTGGTATTGTTTGAACGAGACTGATAAGGGATGAAAAATCGAAGACATTCTTTAAAAGAGATTTATAATATAACATAATGAAAAATGAGAATACGATGATATAAAAATTAAGTATACAAATTAGAAAGATTGTTGAAGAAGGTAGAATAAAAGAAAAAAAAATTTTGAAGAATTAATAATAGGGTGTTATACGAGCACAATGGTTAACAGACGGACTGAATTAATAACTTATACGTTGACTAAGACAAAAAAGTCTACAAGGGAATTGAAAAATCTATTATATTTTTATGGATTTACTGAAAGCATACAACATGTTGGGTATTATAGTGATAAAAGATATTATTTAAGGTATTGACAATGGATGGACAATTGACACGAATAATATAATTACTATATAGGATGCTTACGCCATGTGGAGATGAGTTTGAAACCAATACAACTTTTAAATAGGGCTATGTAATGTTGCCAATGTTCTTAAATCAGCAGATTGGATAAAAGATATTACCAAACTTTAAAATTAAATCTTAAACCTCCAAATCTTTCTTCAAAAGGCCTCTCTAAAAACTCGGCACTTTCAACTCGGGTCTCTCCTGTCTCATGCACAAGTTCGCCTTTCCATGCCAAATTCAACTAGACATAAACCAGCAATAAATACAAGTCAAACAGCGCGCAAAGCCTTCGCGTGCAAAAAGAATGAAGCGGAGGCATAAAAAGCTCTCAAACGCCGCCCGCCCAATCGCTAACCCGCCCTGGCGGTCGTATTTTCACAGCGGATTATTGGGGCGCTGGGCGGCGCTTACCTGCCGCGATAAAGTGTTTCCCTTCGACCGCCACCAACGGGCCGCTTACAGTCCCTGAGCAGTATTCATGTACCAACAAGCTAGACTTTGATAAGAATATTGCGTTTTGAAATGAAGACAGGATGGCAAAAGATCACTGCTTTTTATTGCAAGTTACAATACTTCGTTCAGCAATAAATACCACTCAGGAAAATTTACTGAAAGGAGTTACATTTTTAGATACATAAAGTTTTAGATACATAAAAATACCCTTTTACTTTCATAAAGCTACGTCTATTCACTGTTTTGCACCGGTTTTAACATTAAGTTGATTATTTAAAAATATACTAAGTTTTAAAAGAATACTCGTACTATACAATTTTCGTCATAAATTATTGTGCCATTACAAGTTACACATGGTCCTTCTATTACTTTTTTATACCTAAAAATAATAACAACTGATAACAAATACTTTATCTATCTTTAGTGTCAATCAGTTAATATAACAACAGTACGTGAGTACGTAGCGTAAGAAGACTTTTCATTTTTATCAATTCATTGTTTATATAAAGTACAGATTGAATTTGTTTTTATCTACCCCATACTATAGACCAAGATTCACAAAAATTCTCTCACAACGCATTTTTTAAATTAGGTTTTCTTAATCCATCTAGGGTATAATGTCTGAATGAGTACAACACTATAAATGTGTGAATTTGCTTTTAAAATTTGAGATTTTTTTTCAATTTAAACCTAAATAATAAGCTCATTGCGATTGCGCGAATGAGTATATTACTTTAACTTCGTCTGAATTTCCGTATGTTTTCATATATTTTCCATTAGCCAGTTTGCGCCAATTTAAAACCTGTCAGTAAGAGCTATGGAAATAAAAACTGACTTTTTCAATATTATTTATACAGATGTCGAGTGAGTCTGTGAGGCCTATAATAAATTTTTTACCAAAAAACACAATATATGCTACTTATGACACTTCACACTAGATTCATGCTTTAAAATTATTGTCCTGAAATTAATTAATTAATTTTTTTTCCGAAGATTAATTTTAAAAATGAAATAAATGCACATATAAATATTTACAAGTTATTGACTGCTTAAAGCTCGATATAAATATTTTGTTACTACGGATATGGAATATATCCTATTTTAATTAACTTTGTAGAAAACTGAATTTTAAAAGAGTTAAATATAAAAATAAACTAAAACAAATGTAAGCGAAACCAGCGTAAAAGAATGCTGGACTCACGTAAACCACAAGTTGACCGTAAATTATCTAAAAAATATATTTTTGAAATTATGAATCAGATAATGAATAAAGCAGAAATATTAGCATCTTTAACATAAATTTAAAAAAATGTTAAATCATCGAAGACCATAAATATATATTTATTGAGTATAAGATCATTTACCAAATTGGCCAAAAAATTATTTTTTTATGAACGTAAAATAATGGAAATTGTTTTTAACTATTCTATGCGTCTTTAAATTTATACATTTGAAAAATTTATACATTTGAAAAAAATCGATAAACGTAATTACGTCCTCGTTAGATCCCATTATAAAGCGGTAATGTCTCTAAGCAATTCCGTTGCAATTTGCTTCGACTGACTGTTTACCCAAGTTTTCGTTTCGCTATTTAGAAAAGAAAATAAAAATTGGAAAGGGCATAAAAATAATTTCAGAAACTTAGATTCGGGAGGCGTCAGTTAAATGAAGATGACTTTTAAAGTTTATTAGTAAAACGTTTATAGTTTATGTCATTTCGAACCAGCGACAAACCTTTCCCTCTACTATTGTCAACTATCAACAACATACCCCAATCCGTGTGCTCAAAAACAATCCTCGAACCATTATCGTGCAGGAGGCCTTTGATCGAGCCACGGCGCGCACCCTAACTAAATTGTCATTTGCAAATATAATGAAATGTTTATATAGCCCCGGGGCGCGGGCGCTAAAAGTGCGCCGCTCTTTTATTTTTATTATTAAGCCCTACCTGAGAGAATTACACGAGAGCCTGATCAAGTAGAAGAATGTAAAAGTTCGCCGCCAAGAAACCACTTGCTTTTGTGTTGGGAGCAAGTTTTGAAATTAAGCTATTACCACTTCGGTCCTGTAACGCGTTATCAAGTATCTCTCTTTGTTTCAACTTGTTGAGTTTAGGTCAAAATCTCACTTTTTATTCATTTACATGATAGGATTATTATGATTAGTGCCAATAATATATAATGTATAATTATGATTAGTGCCAATAATATATGGTAAAATAAGATCATTAAGATAAAAAATCCAGACATGTTGTTGTCGTGTCCACATGAGATGAAGAATATCTCATATGGAAAAATGGTCGCCAGAGCCTCGAAAGGATGGACTTCTACCAGTCCCGCTTCGATGAGCGGCCGGGAATCGAACCCGGGTCCTCGCGGTGCTTTTTAATACCTGAATTAAAGTTATTTTTTTTTCATATTTTGGATAAATAGTGGGCGATCTAGTATTTCCGAAATCAAGAATATAATCATGACACGTCAAAATAACAAAATATTACGTGTATATTAATGCTGAAAATATGGTGAAGGGAAATTTGCGTTAAAAGGATGTTATTGTAAATATAAAAATTATAACATGTTATCTAAGATTGAATATATATTTGGCGTTAATTTTGTAGAAATTCATTATTCACAATTAAATGAAACTACGTGATGTAGTATTATTTCTACTTTCTTTAATTTCTTTACCACGACCTAGGTTTCGTTGTATTACATCTTCAGGTGGTATATTAGCAAAGATTAACTCTTAGGAACAATCAACAGTATTTATATGTTTCAAACACAATAGCGGAAGCCTGGTTTGTGAGGATTTTTCCATTGTTTATGTTAGTGCGTTTATTGCAGAGGCGCAGTGTAGGTTTTATTATATTACCGAGAGTTATACAATATACCAGTATTTTAGTGAGGGTAATAAATTCGATTGTTGTTATTATGTGAGGTTATACAATGCAAATTTTACGGTGTATGTAATAAAATTAAATGGAGGTTATTATCGGTAATATATTTATACAAAAGCAAGGGTATTTGAAAGTAAGGACAAGGTAATACACTAATTCTACATATCTCCGTTTTGTGTATTCATATATTTATTTATTTATTTCTTTTAATTTTTTTGTTTTTATTATACATACTTATATTTATATCTGTATTAGTGCTGAAACTTTTATTTGTAGATACGTGAATAATAGAAAAGCTGCCACAAGTATTCCTTGTATTTCGAATTATTGGTATTTCGTACAGATGTGATAAAATTATCACTTTCGCCGCAAATTCTGAAAATTGCTTTGGTTTCTCCATTAGAGATAGGTTCATAACTTCATGGATAGTATCACACAAGTATGTTATTATAAATATGTAAATTAATACGTATTATGTATCACATGCTGATAAAGAATTATAAATGTAATAAACGTATATTGTTATAATAAATTAAACGCTTATGTAAAATGCTGAAATTTCGCTGTTTGCATATGCCACACTCCTCTCACTTTTTCGCGTCTTAACAGTGTTGACTATTGACCGAATTGCTATAATAATATTCGTTAATTTAAATTTACCGAAAAAACAACGATATCATATCAGCTGCATATCTAGTAGTAAGTTATCCTTTATGTTATACCTAATGTTTTAAAATATCTCTAGACTCAATTAAATGTCTTCATCGTTCAGCCACAGTAACAGTATAATTTACTACGGCGAAAAAACATGATGTTTCAGTACGACATTTCAACAAAATAGAAATCTTCATACGCTCGTAAAAGTTATCTGATATCCATTTCTCTTCTTGCCTCATGCCTTCGTCATATACCGATCAAAAGCACCTCCCCAACCCACATAATCAGCCTTTCATTATTCATACGACCAAAATATGCCCACCATATCCATCGCGCCTCTTTCTCGGCTCCCACTATCACACCTTACTCCGCCCCGCGTCCTCGATATGAATAAATAACTTTTATCTGTTTTTGTTTAGTTCCGAACGGTGCGGCGGGCAATATTCCGTTCAGGCGCGGTTCTAGGGCGGGCGTGTAGCGAGGTCGGACGACTCGCACGCACACTCCATATTGGATACGGAAATGAAGGCATGAAAACGGAAAAAAGTGCGGAAGTAAAGCATCTCTTACGGGCAAATATATGACTTCGCCGATTGCTTGCGATGGGTACAGGGATGGTGTGGGGCGAAGGTTGCGAATGATGTTTAAGTTAATATATTATTGCTTCACTTGTTATCCAGATAGTGAAATTTATTGCCAGCTTGTAGTTAATTGAACAACATTGGGTAGTATTTTTGTTGAAACGCTTTTCATCAAATTAAATATACAATTTGCTACTAGCTTATTTCGGGCGTTGCTCTATTTACAAGGTAGCATATCAATAATGTAGCATATTGTAATGATACACCAAGTACTAAAAATTAGTTTCATGTCATCCGTGTATTAGAATTTTATTAACGTGTAATATGTTTTTCACCAAAATAAATTATCACTTTTTATAGACGTGAATTGGACTTATTATATAAAGTATACCTGAGTACTTACATAAATATATGCATGTAACATGTAGTAATATAAATATAAGTGGTTGAAGAAAGGATGATAAATGTTCGAAAACGTCTTGAATTTTCAAAAGGAGAGAAATCTCTGAAGAATATAAACGTGTAAAAAGATGCAGTACTCTATCATAATTAATTTATCCGAGGGATGACATGACGTTACATACCAATGGCATACATTTTTGATATTTTAAATTAACAATTGATGTTCCATACCTTGTATTTGCCCTTACCTAGCAAATTTCATTGCCCCTGCAAAATAAAGATAAGTTTGGCTTATTTTCTCCAGCTTGTTGATAAGAAAATTTCTTCGAAAGCGCCGTGGGGACATTTTCAATTGATAAGTGCTGAGGCGGAAATAGGACGGGTCTTCCAATAATAAAATTTTACCACAGAAAGAAGCGCGGAAATTTGAAAAAGGAAAACACGAAACGATTTTATTAGGCAACTGCGCCTTCAAAACGCAGTATAAACCAGTTTATTTTATATCTTTGTGTTATACTCAATGCGCATTGTCAATATCCGGATTAGTTACTACTTTCGGTATTTCGTAAAGAAATTTAAAAAACAAAACTATGCCAATTAACGTTTAATACTATGTACATAATAACTACTACAAATAAACTACGGTAAACAATGACCAATAAACTACGGCAATAAAACCGAATACACTAAAGTGTAGGACTACAAAAATTGTTTATAGATTACCGAGTACAAAGGGGCTACGAATTACAAATTGGACGACACTTCGCCATCGTAGATGTAAAGTTGTGATTCGAACCGTTAAATACCTAATTATATTCTCGTAGCTCCAGTTAACTTTTAAAAAAATTTTCACTCTTCTTATTTCCAAATACATTATATCCTTCCATGAAATGCCCTTTTCTGTTTCAGACTGTAGGTTTCAGAAACACTAGAAATTCGTCCATAATCCACAATAATTATTTTCAAACGTTGACTGGAGAAGTTTTATCTCCCATAATATCTAATATTTTTAACCTATTACCAATTATTACAATTCTAAATAAGGCTATATCTTTAAATTATATTTAAAATTAAATGAATTCTTTGTTACTTTTAAAAGATTTTTCACAACCTACCATATAAATAAATAATTGAAAGGGGTCGATAAGTGGTAGCGTGTCCAGTAACTTATTAACATTCTGGTAATGATCATACTAGAAAAGATATGGTTTCATACATAATAATCTTTGTGAAATTAATAATAATCTTTGCGATTTAATCTCTGTGAAATGTTACCTCTTCTGTTGATAGTACCTTATTGTATTATTTACCAAATAAACCATCACAATATTTATACTTCAGATACCAGTATCCTTCAAAACTAGACGGCGGCGAGCCTTCGAAGTCCCAAAATACATTGTTTCGTAATAATTGTATAGGTTTTTTTTCTTGTTAAAACTTATACAGATATTTTTGTATTATCATTGTTACCTGACTTTGAAAATATTAGAAGAGTTGCTACTTTAAAAATATTGTCAATATAGATACTTTTAGCTATGCATCGTGATAAATCTTTACGTGTGCAAAAATATCTAATATCTTAGTAATATAATACAAGATATTATGCAAGACAAAGACGACACTCTTTTCCAAGGGAAAGGATTACTGAAGTTTAAGTACCTTGCTCAAGCATGAATACTTATATTCGATTAAGTATCAAAAATCTCGGCAGTCAGGAACATATTCTTTTAGTTTAAACTGATTGAATTAATGAATTATAAGAACCGAATTTTTATTTTTGTCATAACTC
This sequence comes from Druceiella hillmani, assembly GCA_039881145.1. NCBI lineage: Eukaryota > Metazoa > Arthropoda > Insecta > Lepidoptera > Hepialidae > Druceiella > Druceiella hillmani. Next base: position 18,658,765 of record JAYKKI010000026.1, read on the forward strand.
TAAAGCGAAGGGATTATTCTAAAATAAAAAAGATAATCAAATATACTCTTGTGTAAAAATGTCAGGTGAAACTGTAACCAGTGTTAGTGACAAATAATATATTATTTAATTAACTGTGACACATAAGTTTTCAAACCTCATGCTCGCAACGGCAATCGCTGTCCTCTCAAAACTACTCACGCTTTTATTTTTGAAAAAGGAAATACACTTAACGAACCTTTTTCCGATTCTCTTCGATTCGAAGCTCGTAAAGTAACTTGTGTAATGAGACTTGTAGTTAAGTGCTAATGAAATAAAACAGAAAATTAAATTCCAAACAAGTTTAAACATAACTCACACAATCAAACCGCTCACCGTCCGGGTCAGCCACGTGCAGTTCGCAATTCGCTAATCGAATTATTCAACTCCGCGACGCTCGTAGCTGTGTTCGCAGCGTGCGTGTCCGGTCTGCTCGAGGATAGTTAAACAAACTATGAGCGAGCGGCTCTGGGCGGCCGATACGTTCCTCGCCTGCTCCTAACTAGGCCCTTTTTTATCGAATTATCTTGTTAGGGCGGCCGCACGATTTACGACGTGAACGGACACCGCCGACTCGCTGACGGGACGATACGTTCTTGTTACAATTTTATCTTGTTATCTACAAGCTTCAGATATTCTCGGAATCCGGCTACGTAATTAGACGCGAGCCGAATTAATGGTCGATTCACGTGATGTTTGCAAATAAGGTTAGAGCAACGAAACAGTATACTGCGGGCAATCAGTTTAGCGGCTCAGGTCAAGCGGTAGTTCGCTGAAAGAGGGAGGGGCGGAAGGGGTGGCGATGTCGCTTCAAAGTTCAGGTAGATGGAAGGTCGTGCCAGGGGTGGTTCGAGAGCGGTTCATTTTAAGTTGGAGGAAGATACCGTGGAATGTTAATTACTATTGTGTTAGCGAGAGATCGTGGTCTGTGTTTACTCAGTCGAATCTAACGTTGTATTTTATTCCTTTTGCATCTTAATTTTACTACTGGAATGCACTTTGTAAATAATAACTTTTAAAACGAGAATATAGACTTATGCAACTATCCGCAAAGGAGTGGATTAATTTACTTATATATTAAAAAATACGTACATATTTGCGAAGATTTCAATTTAAAAATGTCAAGAGGGAATTATGTCACCGTGTCAGATAGATGAATTTGCCCAAGTTAAAATCCTGTTAAGTACGCAGTTGCGTGGTTGCCTGTCACACTAAGAAGGTTCCTTACACACTTGGGCACATATAGACATTTAATTGTGCATAATATTTCTATTAAACTATTACCATATCCTTAAAATATCTTTCGATATGTTAAGTAGCCCAATAATAATGATTCGATTTTCATGCGATTGTTTGTTCTACGTAGATCATCATCTTTCAGTTTTCCGTGTTTTCTTTTTAGGTTCCGTGGCAAAATTACCATAACGCGACACTAATGGAATCACTACGCTGTTCGTCCGTTCATCTGTCGCAGATGATTTCCTCGGAAACCATTCGTCGTAATTTTAGATTTAGCACAGGATAGAGTATGGTGGTTCAATTATAAACATGAAGTAAAGTTAAATTTTGCTTCTGGGGGTTCAGTTCTGGAGGTAAATTTCTAGGTTATTATTCATATTATTAATTATTTCTAGGTCATCGAGTAGGGTATTATCAAATGAAAACTTACTGCAGCACAAATTCAATTTATATTTTTATTTTTGTATTTTTTATGAATTTCTATATACATATTTTTGGAAGAAATGCTTAAAAATCGCTGTTCCATGCCCCTACCACCTAAAGGATTGTCCAGAAAAACAAACTGAAAGAAAATTATCAATATTAACAAATTTTATCGCGATTAATTGTTATAAATTTAACTGTTTATTTCCTTATAATTGCTAAACCATTGGTTTTAGAAAAAAAGTTTACGGACAAAAAATATTTCACGCGATATAAGGAACAATTTCGCTTTTACAAATTTTTCAAAATGTTTAATTTAACTTTATGGAAAGGTTCCCACTCAGTTCTGCGCATGCACGATTTAACATGGCACTGCTACCATCGGCGGCGGGTATCGCGGTCTAGCAGCGCTGCATATAGTTGGAGTGCATTACTATTAATAATTTAATCGGGAGGGCTGATGACCTGGAACACTAATTGTAGAAGTACAGCTTGCAATTGATAGCTTATAATTGATCTCTACGACTATTAATACGTTATTTTTTTTCGATTATATATACATTTTCAATAATGGGAATTAAAGTTCAATTAAAATGAATTAAAGTATTTTTTCAATTATTAGGGATATTTTCCTCTGTGAATAACAAGGAATATATTAAGGCTATATTCGGATCATAAGTTTCAATTTTCTTTAAAGCTGAAGTGAAACATTTCGTTGTTATACACATTGTGTTGGTACTCGTATTAAAGACGCCCGATATAGATACAGGTCAGAACTTAAAGAAATTTTACAATAGATTTCGTGATTACAATGTTATAGCGATTTCACTTTGAGCGGACACCAAAACACTTCAAGAACTTTTATGTATCGAGTTCAAACTCTGGAACTGCTGATACGATGACGGAATACATTAAAAAAGCGATCAAAACTTACACACCTTTTTTTTTTAAATGAACCAATTATACGCCAATTGTATTGAAAAATGTTTCGCCACTCCTAAAGATCCTTAGCATAATATTTGATCTTTATACTATTTTGTGCAAATTAAAATAGTAAAAATTCTGTACACTTACATATATGTATGTGTAAGTATGTATATATATATATATACATATATATATATATATATATATATATATATACATATATATATATATATATATATATATATATATATATATATATATATACATATATATATATATATATATATATATATATATATATATATATGTAAATTTATATATCAGAAACTATATTTGAGGGTCGAATCATTGTGACAAATTAAAAGGCATCATAATCGTCTTAAGAAAATTCCGTTTTTATTTTCATACTGAATCCTAAAAATGTCTAAAAATATTGGAATACACCTCTGTAAGTTTGAAATTCTATCAGAAATATTACTGTAAAAAAGGATATTTTCTTTTTTGAAAAGTTAGCTTGTAAAATAGCCTAAAAGTTTGCTAGAAAACTTTGCTAGAGAGGTGTAGATAAGTGATTTAAAAACTTTGCGTTAAATTTAGTGAATTTTCCATCCATTACAACTTTGAACTTGGCCGTATAAATAGTGAATAAATCGTTTTCAGATATTTATTGCTTTAATAGCCACAGATACACAAGGAGATAATCCTAATAATTTTATAGATACCCAAGGCAAAACCATAAAAAATAAATATTTATTATGATTTTATGCAACATTTATGGAATTTAATGCATTCGTTAATGAAACTACCACGAATTAAATAATTTTTATTATTTCCCGCATGGCGTAGCTGGGTATGCTAACTAAATTAGATACGTAGATAATATCGAACAACAAAACTATTCTCTTATAAAATTTCCATCAGAATATGTCGCTGTATTTCAATTATTTTTCATGAAAATGTTTTTCTCGAATCAAAGTGCCTATTCCCAAGTATAGAGCCGTTGATACCTACTACCTATATATGAAATTTAATAGACACAATAAAATTAATGTTATGTTCGTTTCTAGCCGACAGTTTCCAGACTTCCGAGTTATTACTTTATTGGTACATATAGTGGCCTTTCAAGTTTATAATTCTTATGGAGGTGACTTATATGGCGTGGTTTTGACAACCGAAATGACCGAATGAGCTATGAAATTACCGATTTGTTATGTCAAATATCTGGAAAACTACTATTAAACATGAACTTAACATTTGGAATACATTATAACCTCGTATTCCTCGTCACCTGTATTTATATATGTATATAGATTTTCACCATTTGCTGAAGATAAGTTACGGGGTTTCAAAATAGGTAGGAAATCCTTCCAGTATGGGGTAGAGCAGCACTGGACTTGGAGGTGCACATTGTTGCAGTAATATCGATTTATCAAACCTTTTACTTCGCTCTATACCAAGGCAATAATCTACTCCGAGGAATAACAATGAAGCAAGTAAATTAATACTAAATTTGTATTTATCAAATTTGTCATTATACAATAGCTATACATGATTTACCCAAACATGATTTTCTCGAAAAAATTTAAGTTCATGTTAAAATTTTAAGTTCCAAATTGATATGGCACTGGTGCCTTCATTCATGTTGAAATTTCAAGTACCAAATTTTAAGTTCATGTTAAATAATCTTGTATTGCTTAAGATGGCAATACCAGAAACTTTGTTGTGAAGTGCGTTTCACCATTGCAATTAGCCAATATTTCTTATGCCAATATAGTTTTAAAATAATTTCATTCGGAATGAATAAAAAGGTATAAATAGTATATTTTCACCAAGTATATTTATGAAAAAACATGAATTCAGCTCTACACTTTTAACCAGATATTCTTTGATATGCTTCTGCGAACTATCCAATCCATTCTTTAAACAATGAGTTAGGATATCTGTTCTAATCGTAAATTACTACTTTACCAGATGCCGAATTTAAACACCATGTCATCTTATGGCGTTCGCCATACTATGGGAAGAAGCCTAGAAGGTGATCAAGCCATTCTATACCACCATGATAAACACACACACACACACACACACACATATGTGTATGTGTATATATATATATATATATATATATATATATGTATATATATAGACAGGTAATAGCGGAGATTTCGAAATTATATAAATAGTTTACATAATTAGTAAACATTGAAAAGGAATATTCAACAATATATATTTTCTATGAGAATACATGTTCATTTCTGAAAATGAGAGTTTGTACTAGGAAGTAGTAATTTTCGCAGAAAAATAGTCAGAAAAATGTTTTAAGCTTTTAAGAAAACGTGATCATTATATTGTCAATATATAACATACGAAATTCTGTCTCAAATAAAATTAAACGTCTTGTATTTTGCATTGAGTTTTCGATTAATGATAAACACTTGTGGCATTATTGCGTTGACTGACTGTTTAGAGTACACAATTATATATTTGCCAAAAGTTTAACATGTCGAGGATAATTCCTAATATTTTTCACATTATTTTTATTTTTGCTCCTTTTTACTTTTGATTGAATCTAGGTAACCAGTGGACATTTTGCGAATTCTTCAATATTGAAAAAAAATACGGTGAGAATAAATAAGGATATCAGAGAACTTTTAAATATACACATCATCATTATTAATAAAAATCTAAGATTACAAACATGACATGTCAGTTCTCTGAACTAAATGAATATTGGAAACCAATGGTGTGATTATATTTAAAAATTTGGCCGATTGAAAAAGAAATCTACAATATAATGTGCTCCGCTGTATTAATAGCGAAAATGTTGTGATATTAATAGAGAAAAAATACCTTTAAATAACATTAAATTGTTTCAACTTCAAAATTAAAGAATTTCTTTTGTTTTTAAATTTCCCGTAAAACAAATTATAATGCTTTTTTTAGTTCTAAACAAACGGATATCAACCATCGATACTAACACATCCCAAAATCCAAATAATACTTGCTGTAAACGTGAACAACCTTTTAAATAAATTAACTTACAAGTAACAATAAAATTCAAAAACTCACTTGATTCTTAAATAATAAACGAAATAAGAAGTAAATAATGAGCATGTGAATGGAAAATGATAATGAGATAATTAAAAATATTATTTTAATCATACATTTGATATGTTTTAATTATTATTAATTAGTTTTCAAATATTACACCAATTATTATTCATTATATTTATAATTTTTTTACATTTTACAAAATAAAATCTAATTCATAGAATAGCGTGAAAATATATCGACCTCAAACTACGATTAAATTTTCTTTTCTTAATTTTTCTGTAGCCGTACCCGAGCATGGATAAAGTTCTTTACATGAATGTTACTTCAGAGGTATGTCGAAAATACGTCGACATTAATCACGTGAAGTTGATTCTTATGTCGACCACGTGTCGATATATACACTCAAACAAAGAAATTTATACATTATAATCATAGGTGGAATTTACGCTGTACTGCGCCAATGTACATATATTAATATCGATTGACCAGACAGAGGGAAGAAGGCAGCGCATATCATAAAGGGACACAACTATGGTTCTCCATTAGTACTATATGTTTATGACCGTGTCTATTTCTTCAATTATGGCTGCTTATTCATCCTGACACCACGGGAACCTGATTAATAATAAAAATATTTATATAACATTAAATCTAAAAATATTACAATGTTCATTTTATATAAATCCTCATTGAAAAGTTTCACAATCAATTTCATCGCGCACAAAATACTTAGTAGAGTTTATTTCGAAATCATTAAGGAGATCAATCTATTGATGATAATGAACAATATACAGATTACGGTAATCATCAACTTTAAGGACCTGTCATCATAGTATTTTCCTCATAAATTTATAAGGTCTGATTTGATAATTGCATCCTGTTTCAATTGTCAATTTTTAAGAATTTCGTCGTGGACAATACCTAAAATTTTCAGATCTGAGCTGAGCACGTATCTCAACAATAAGTAAAATGAAACAGCGAATTACTTTTGTTGTGTGTTATCTCTGTCAATAGTTTTAAAATATATTCTAACATCGATCATGTAATCCATTCTACATACTTATTTATGTATGTATATATATATATATATATATATATATATATATATTTATATACATATATATATATATATATATATATATATATATATATATATATATATATATAACGACTAAAAATAATATTATTATCACTATTGACACAGATCAAATTTTTTTTCTTTTTAGTAAATATTTATAAATAACACAAATCCTAATTAAATGTTTTATGTAAAATTCATGAAAACTTTATTACGTAGTAAAACCGTTAAAATTATTAAAAATGTATTTTGATTATTTATTTTCAATAAGTGACGATATATTTAATTTTGCTTTATTATTAATTATAATATTTTATATAAATAAAAAATAATTTTATAATACAAATTTAAATATTTTTGTCACATATTTAACTCTGTAAAGTATACTATATACATCTGGTTCCACAGTTTACATAAATTATCCTTTAAACGTGTACATGCTTCCCACTCTCCGCGCTGTGTCTCGAAAATGGTTGGTCATGCCAAAAATATTTACTTGCAATTCCCTACAAGTTTTTTTAAAACGCTAACGACATATGAAAAACAGGAAGCGAGATATTTGCAAAAAAACGATTTTCGTTACCTTTGACCTTTGATATCCTGAAACTAATAAAATAAACCATATTTGGCTGTACTGTCTAGCGTATACTTACTAATATTTCTATTTTCTGTATTGAAGCCGCGTTTAAAATTCACATACATATTGATGAGTTTTAACCATATTTACAACACACAAATAAACATTGCGCATACGATACACAAGCCCACGCAGAGCTTTATTCGAATGCGTACATAAACTAACATTTTAAAAACCACACCGAAAATTCTTTGATGTATACCCTCGTTATCTGTGACAATGTCCCAAGTTTTATTATTATGTGCATCATGAACTATGTTTCAATGTCTTCAATGAAATTCTATGATGTAATATATTATGTTGCTGTTTATAAAAATAAAATTAACAATTTAAGTAATATTTATTTTCCGAACTTATTGCGAGATAAACATAATAATAAACCTTATGATACCGTAATGGATACAGTATATATGTATGTGTGTGTATATATATATATATATATATATATATATATATATATATATATATATATACACACACACACATATATAGACATACATACATATAAATGGATCATATTTTGGGAATTTGTTGATTATTGTTGGAAAACATGACATTTAATAAAACAGAATAAAAAAATGGTCCGAACTAACTATTGATTGTATTCAGGTCTTTTAGGTAACGCTAGCATAATCGTGAGTTAACAATATTAATCTGAATATCCAATTACCGACTGATACTTTAAGTACTCACAAAACACTATTAATATGCACTCATATGCACCTCATCTGTTCTTTTTAATCATAAGTATTATCCCTCAACGCTTGTCTAAGAAATTCTATGAGAAGCTTTACAGACGACACGATACACACTTAAGTACTGAATATCTAACTTCCTTTTATATATTAAAAACTTTCCCTAAATAGCTCCGTGACACGCGAACTGGCCATAAATGATGCAACTGCAAGGGGTTGAAATAGGGGGTTGAATGCATTGTGCATCGGCTAGTACACGCCAAATTGTAGTAGCGCGACAGGAGTCCGGAGTGTCGTTAGCAAGTTTGACGCCTCTCCATTGTGTTACGTGCGGCAGCGGTCGCCTTCCGGTCGGAACGAGGATTGCATATAAAGCTATCGTGAACAGAAGATCTGGGAGTTCATATCAAAACAGTAAAAGAAGTTATATTAAGTCTGTTGTTTAAGACAAGTTACAAAAAAAAAACAATAAGAGACACAATGGCTTGCTCACCTGAAGCGAATGGAGAAGGTATTATTAAAATGTAGGTTTTATATACTATAAATTAAATCTGGATTCAAAAAGTAATAATGGGGCATGTTTGTAGAAACTTTTTTTGGGTTGATCATAAGGAATACGGCCTGTGATGACGCGGCCCACCGCGGAGACCCGAGTTCGATTCCCGGCCGTTCGTCGAGTGGGGCTGGACGGGTGTTATGTTTGGCTATAAGAGATTGCTCTCGTAACAATAAGTCCGCCATATGTATCAATTAAATACATTAAACTAGGTAAATAAATAAATATAACTACCAATACATTTATAATTGTTTATCCTAAGTACAGCATAATACTGTGTTGAGTCCTTAATAGCGCCCATAATAGAGTATGTCATTGAATATATCGTTAATTTAAAAATAAGGAAACGGATTTAGAAATTAGAAAAGAGATACTCAAAAAAGCTTAAATGGAAGTGCGCCGGACGTATATGTTTTTAAGATCTGTGCTGAACGAAAGTGACTACACTAGAAGAGTTCAAAAGAAAAAAGAAAAATGGGAAGACCGGTGGAGCGTTGGAAAGATAAATGAATTACAGCAGTAGGTGAAATGAGTCAAGATAAAAGGAAATAGAATACGAGGAAGATTTGATTAACTTTTCCGCGAAAATCTCGCCCGCTTTACAATCATTTCGCGTAAACGAATACATTGCTTTATGTAATGAAATGAAAGTACGGTGATTTACATAGTGATATTCTCCTGCAAGCAATAGAATCATAATATAACAATAATAGTAAATGTATATGTTAAGATATATATTTATATTATATATATATATATATATATATATATATATATATATATATATATATATATATATATATATATATACACACACACATACATATATAATCAAGTTCAACTGAGGCTATGTATCATTGCTTAACTCAATTATACATAGTACCATATTTGCACGTTGATAACTAATTCAAATGTTCAGGGTATTTGTATTAAAATAAAAATCGTCGAACAAACATTTTATGGACTAACATCAGCTGGAGGCAGTTAAACCCTTGAACTATTTATAAATATTAATATTATCTTCGCCGTATATATTCATGACCAGAATATATTTCACAGATTTCAAAATATCGCAAATTTCTTGAAAACTATGAGATATAGAATCATCGTTATAGTTTTCCTATAAATTATTAGTAAGCTTTGAGAATTATTAGTACGCTTCGAGAAGCTAATTTCGTTATATTCATAATTTCAGACTCTACAGTTTAAGAAAGGGGGCGAGATTTATTTTTGGCATATTTTCCAGTATACATTTTGGCACATACATATGCATACTTAAAATTATGAAAAAAAAATAGTTTTGAGTTAGTTTTATACTCTATAGTTTTGATTATTAACCAGTATCTTTAAATGACATGATACAAAAATCAAAACAACATTTCGGATAATTAATTCACACCAATAAAATTTCTGTATGAATATTTTTGAGTATTGATTCTATGCCAAATTCCAAGTTTCTACGCCAAACGGTTTATAAAAATAATGTAGGTTGTAATAGGCAGATGGAAGGATACGTGAGTAATACTATAAGCATTTCCTTTTGAGAAACAGAACTACAAAAGAGGATATAAATTGCCTTTATCATCGAGTCACAACATATAAAATCGCCGGCGAATATTTTGCAACAGCTGCTCTTTTATTAATTCTTTTACACGTACTGAATATTTAATAAAAATCAACCGGACATTAAGTTATTATTGATTAAAGCAGAATGACAAGTGCTATTATCAGAATAAAGAATATTGTGGATTCATTAAATAGTAGCTGGTGGCGAATCCGTATCATTACAAGGCCATTCACTAGCCGCGCTAGGGAGTCCGGTTAGGCGGTTTGGTTCGCTCTTGTAAGCGGTTTTCTGAAACCATGCTGGATGGGCGATCGACCTTCAGACTAGCCTATGAGGTGTAATCCGTGAGAATTGAGTGCGAGCGTTATTCGCTATTGTGATGCTTTGTTTTGGAAACATTTTGTGACACCTAATACCAAAAGTCGTTTAAACTTTTTACTTGGAAGTCTATGTACTTGTATTTAAGCGTCTAAGTGAAAAAAAATTCATGTGCGAAGAAATATGTGAGATCGATTCTTTTTGTAGAGAATATGTTTCTCTGTTGTTTGCAACGTTTGGGTAATGAGGGTTGTATTCAGGATTGTACTGAGGGCTGTATTTATTAGAAGATTTGAAAGTATATATATATATATATATATATATATATATATATATATATATATATATATATATATATATATATATTACTCTTAGATCACAAGCTCTAATTTTGAAAGTTTTCTAGTTAAGTCTTCTATTATACGACAACCGATATGGAAGAATGTCAGACCGTTTGTGTTTCACAATTATGTTAACTGAAATTAAATGAAAGAATGTTAAAGTCCCGGTGAACACGGATTGTTAATACAATCAATATTTATATATCGTCAAAACATTACACATTTTTCAAATTCTATTCTCAGTGCCCCATTTTCAGAACTTAGATGCTACCATTCATTTCACTTATATGTAAGTGATCATGGCTTAATTCCAGTTATTATTTCATGCTTTTAAATGAGAATTTATACAATTGAATACTGTGAAATATAGTAACCAAATATTACCAAAAGCGTTCAGTTATTTTAACTTTTTGAGTACGATACTCTAAAAATCTAAGAGAGTATTGGAGTTGTGAATAAACCAAGTGATAACTGATAAATTTATCTCTTGAATTAACTTAACAGTAACAACCCGTAGTATGGCCATACTCTACACGCACCGCTAGCGTGCAGCAATGTATGAATATTCTGCCGCCCGTACAGAGCGTGTGGTCGTACTACTTCGACTGCGCTGGGTCATAATTACCGCGAGACATCGTCGCATGCCTCGGTGATTACCGCTAATTACAGCCGGCATCTATCGCTGGCCATTGCCGCCCGTGTCGGCTGCTCTGAGGGCGGAATGCCGCTTGTATTACGGTGTAGGAACAAAGTATCGGTGCATACATATTTAACAACGATGTAGCACGAGCTACTAATGATACAGAACCAGAATAAAATATTTTTTACTATACGTACAAAGTATTAATAAATTATACGATGAAATAAAAAAGCACGTATATCCGGGATACGTGGTAGAAGTGTTCCTCTATACGTATATATACCGATTAACTATGGGTAGCAAATGCCACATCACATCCGTTTCATCAATTTCTTTTCACCTCAAGGTGCAATATTTCTTTCAATAAATCACTACCAAAATAATATCACCGATTTGCACTTTGTCAAATAACAACACATTACAACACGTCACCATTACGTATCAGTGTCATGTTACCTACGATTAGATGGCAAACGTTATTAGTTAACCACGAGCCGCAAATATTAACATCTGACTTTCGGCAGTGCTAACACTAAGAGTAGTCTTTTAACGTGAATATTAAAGACCCAAACTTTTACACTCACACTGACTCTAAATATTAACATCTCACTTTCGGCGGTGCTAACACTAAGAGCAGTCTTTAAACGTGAATATTAAAGACCCAAACTTTTACACTGACACTGATTCCAAATATTAACATCTGACTTTCGGCGGTGCTAACACTATGAGTAGTCTTTAAACGTGAATATTTAAGACCCAAACTTTTACACTGACTCTAAAGGAAAGTTTAATTATGGCTACATTTAAATTTTAACTTACAAAAATATACCTTTAATATTTAATTAATTAATATTTAATGAAATCATAGGCGTCGACGATAGTTTGACCGACAACTTTTATAGATATATGTATACTGGGATCCAGTCATACATAAATCTATAAAAATATTTAAATTTTTTCACAAAAAATATTCATAAAAACGAACACCATAATCGAATCCTAACTGAACGAGCTAAACAAGATGTCAAATAATATATAAATAAATTCAGCATTTTATTCATGGCCTATGTCCACCTTATTACCACTCTATCACTTAACATTGAATATATACAACTTACTGAATTTAAAATCAAAATAATAAGCAAGTAGATAAAGTACGTTAACAAATGTAGAAGCCAAATACACCCATTTATTCATCTATAATCTATCTTGCTTTTGCCCGCGTGGCCTCTATTCGCACAAAATGAAAAAATAAAATAGATAAAAGCAATCATTATGAATCTGCGTTTATCACACTTTATTTTGAGATAAAAACATCTGAGCTTCCGAATACCAAAAATGATAAACAAACGTAAAGTTCATTCAACCATTTTTGGATCATTTATACACATACATTTATTTCAACCCATTCATTGACCCGTAATCTCTCCAGGTCGTGCCGTCTTTGCAAACCTTCTCTGCACCTCGATACCGGTGACCCGTCTCTAGTGAGGGGTTCGGCGAGCAGGTCACCAGTAGACCCTCGTTTGCTGAAGATGACCCATATACTCCCCGCTCCGCGTCCCCCGCAGACACTTAACCGACGAAAAACAGCAAGTTTTTGCGCGGGCGGGGCCGACCTCTGCTAGTCTAATGATATTGTTATTCATGAACGTTATTATACGTCATTATTATGAGTGAGAGCAGAGTAAAGGATAGATAAGTCCTCGTTACTCATGAAAGTTATTAATCCTAAACCTCCAGTGGGTTAAAATAATTTAATTTAGTAACGAGAATATGATATTGCAGGAGGGTTCGGTTGAAAACAATCAACGTGTAAGGGTTAATTAATAGAATTGTAGTTCATTAAATCATATGCCATCTCAATTTTTAAAAGTTAACTTTGGAGAAAGTGAAGATAAATTACTTTTAGAGTATAAGAAAAATTTTCTTTTAAACTTTGAACAAAAAAAAACGACGGGGCAAAAAGGATCGCAAAATAAAATAATTTTCTGGTAATGTCCTCCTACCAATATGCTTATTCCATTAAAGTTCATATTTTAATTTTTATATTTCTCATATTAATATAACACTTCTTACTCAAGCATCTCATTAAAAAATATGTCACAATATAGCTACAATTTTAAAACCAATATTTAATGAGACCATCGACATGACATGTATCTCGATTACTATAAATTATATAAACTATTATTAGTACATATTAAAAATATATAAAAAATATAAAAATATCATAAATATAATAAAATTATAGGGCTTTTTATTGACTCTACAGTAAATTATACGTTATGATTTTATTATATCTCTTTTTCGGATTGCAGAAACCTGGGCTTTATATAATACACGCATATATATTTGTGTGTGTGTGTGTGTATATATATATATGTGTGTGTGTGTATATATATATATATATATATATATATATATATATATATATATATATATATATATATATATATGCATAGACTTACATCTATTGTATTTTTATATAGATATAAACACTAACTGTTGAGTAATTTTAAAAAAAAGTGTATAAATTACTACACCGTTTGTTTTACAAGGTATTTACTTTTCCTCATATTATAATACTTTTTTTGTTAGAAAATATGCGTTCACCAAAATGATTGATGTGTGGTGCCGTTAAGCAAACTTTTTATTAACTGAAGTCTACTGAACATTTACGCCTTAGATGTAAATCCAATGTTAACAGTAATTTAATTTTGCAATACGCATTTATTATTCACTGAATGTACAAAATGTTTAAAATGTAAATTTGAATATAAATTTCAAAAATTAAAGAAGGAAATGTAAATTTGCACCTCAGAGAAAATAACTTTGATATTATCTGTCATAATACTTACGACAGATTTTATGACAGATAATCTCAAAATGATAACACAAATTACAATGTCCTTTAGGTTAATATTAAAAATAAATTTACAATTAATATAAAATATACGTAATGGTTGATTCATTTTAACATAATTAGTAGTAAAAACTGATTATCGAATTTTAACAAGAACGCATCACGTATTATATTTATTAATATAAAATCAAATAGCCTCGATAGTAATTAGATCTCTTTACAGAATTATTAGAAAAGTATAGTTTTATAAGACTGAATAAGATTTGGAATGATGGTAAGATTTCCAACCTTCTTCTCTCGCCTGTATCTATTCATTTCACGACGTAGACCCTATCCATTTATTCCATCACTAATCTTTTGATGTCATCCGCCAGCGAAGCAGAAGGTAACCTGCGTCACGAGTCACAACCCTTGGATGCTAGCTCAACAGACACTTTGCTCATTTTTCATCTGAGCCTCTGGAGATGTGTCACTCGAGCTATACAGCAAGTGGTAGCTATTTTAAAACTCCTAATTTGAAATTGACATAATAAAAAAACCTGAGAAAATATTTTCTAACCTAGACTGAAAACGTGCTCTTCGATTTGCCATATATTGAAGGACGAACATCATGAAATAAAATATACACAAAAACTCCAGTCACGATTCGCCAATAACTTTTAATTTCCTAGAGTTCTTACGCAAAAAAAAGAAATTCAGAAGCAGACGGGTGTTAGTGACACGCGCCGATTTATTTATTTATTTATTACTTGTTTATTTTAAACTAGAATAACATATCTTCCTTCAGAGTACCTATTTGAAAACTAACTCCATACCGCATGCCCAGTCCATATATTTTCTTCTCCCGCTCTCACAATGACATCAATTTGGCGAGGCGTTCCACGACGTGAATGCAAATGATGGACAAGACGGGCGGTGTAGCTCGTGCAGGAGGCGACGGAGAGATTGAGCCAATGAATATAGTTTGAAGAAGTAACTTGCGTCATTTGGTGTGTATCAGTGCTGACATTATGAATAGTTGAATTAGACCTTTACATTTGTGCAAATACTAGCAAAAGTATTTCTTCTATCAGAGACACACAGTCACACAACAGTTGATAATGTCATCTATAAATCAAAAAAATATATTACTAACGTGATGAAAACTACACTTTAACATTGAAGTTATTAAAATCTATAATTGTATTGTTACATTTCATATAAAGTACGCATTAGTTTATTTTATCATTAACCCACAAATGTTTTCTCAAACAGCCAAAACGAAGTTTAAACTTACTACGTTTTGACTGTTTAAAAAAATTATATCCTGTATTAGCTCAAAAGAAATAAAAATTTTTAAAATACAATAAATACATTTGTACCTACGCTTATATTATTATTCTAAAAGGCTTCTGTAATTACGCGAAAGGGAACTAATTTTTAGTTACAATCTAATTTATATGTGACCAAAAGACCATTTGAATATTTTCATAATTTTAGTTTTTTTAGTTCATGTTTCATTCGAAATATTTTGACAAGAAATTGTTTAAATTGGAATCTTTTATGGGAATGTTATGCATGATTAGGTAATTGTATTATTGAGGCAATCCCAATTGAGATAAGAAGTTGGAATTTGGCATTTGTATCTTATATTATTTGTTGCGTTCACCTTATTACCACAAAAAATTAGAACAAAAGAAGTTCGAACAGCATGATTTCAGCATAGGTTTCTATCTTTTATTTCGTCGCTTCTCTAATGATAAATTGGCGCAACGATAAAGTCCTGGAGTCTAAACTGGAAAGTACTGGGTTCAAATATGGGAATTAATTTTTTTTAATTATTCACGAATTGGTGCATTTTCATTTCAGCACCATTTTAAACAGACGAATCCAAGCAATCGTACTTGCAAAATCTATTTTGTACTGGCAAAATTATAGGATCGGGTTTATTTTTTTTTATAATAATCAAATTTTATGATCACAATCTTCATTTCTCAAAAATTTGAAAAGCTAGGCAATAACGGTAAACTCAACATCCCTCTTATCATTAGCATAATACTGTAACTGTAACTTTTAAGTACTCCAACTATAAATTTGAAAATATCAAGATTCTAGATAAAAAGATTTGTTAAAGCAAATCTAAATTATTTTTCCGATAATAATGAATTTACTTAAGTCTCACATTTCTAATAAGAAATACATCTACAATGAAAATAATTTTATATCTAATAATTAAAAAGATATAAAAGACAACTCGAGATAAAAAGATTTGTAAAAGCAAATATAAATTATTTTTCCGATAATAATGGATTTACTTAAGTCCCATATTTCTAATAAGAAATACATCTACAATGAAAATAATTTTATATCTAATAATTAAAAAGATATAAAAGGCAACTCGAGATAAAAAGATTTGTTAAAGCAAATCTAAATTATTTTTCCAATAATAATGAATTTAATTAAGTCCCACATTTCTATTAAGAAATACATCTACAATGAAAATAATTTTATATCTAATAATTAAAAGGATATAAAAGGCAACTCAAGATAAAAAGATTTGTTAAAGCAAATCTAAATTATTTTTCCGACAATAATGAATTTACTTAAGTCCCACATTTCTATTAAGAAATACATCTACAATGAAAATAATTTTATATCTAATAATTAAAAAGATATAAAAGGCAACTCGAGATAAAAAGATTTGTTAAAGCAAATCTAAATTATTTTTCCAATAATAATGAATTTAATTAAGTCCCACATTTCTATTAAGAAATACATCTACAATGAAAATAATTTTATGTCTAATAATTAAAAAGATATAAAAAGCAAATATTAACGCTTAATGCCAATTATAGCACAACTATATATCATAAACAGTGTAAATATAAAATAAAGTCAGCGGGGAGATATTAAAGGACTATATGTAACTAGCGAAATATAAAATAAAAAGTTTTCGTCAAAAATAAACTGGTAACATCACACAAAAATCAAAATAAGAGACCATAACCGTCACTACAACACTCCATCGAGGCATCTGATAACATTGACAATGGGTCAAAAAAGACGTAAAAAATTATAGGATCAAATTTGTAAAGATGCCGTGTTATCTTTGCAAACGTTTGGGCATTATTGAATTACCAATATCCAAACATAACTTTTATCGTATTAATATTCCATTTGAGCGAAAGCGCGGGTAATAATCTATATGTCATTCCTTCGTACAAGCTATAAGTATGCCAAATTTCATAGCGATTTTTTGGTTAAAGAGTCAATAAGCGAAAAATAACTTTCATCTTTATATTGGAACGATCCTTGTTTTGTACAGAGTATCGCTCATAACATGTATAAACTTAAAATCGTTACATCGCGTCTCCATTACTCCATAAATCATGTGAAATTGGGTTGCTTTCGGGCAGTCATTGTTAACCGGCAGCGAGCTTAAACTGAATGTCGCTCGGAAAATGGCGCCGTGGAAAAAAAAAACGATAAATCTAATTTTATTGTACTCCCCTTTTCTAAATCTATTGTTATTGTTCGTTTCCGCGTCGAGCGAGTGTTTATGATAATGACCGCATTGTGTGCGTCTCAAAAGCTGGCCTTTTATTTATTTTTAATCTTTTGTGCCCTACTTGAAGACCAAATCCGGGTGGTTGGGTAAATTGAGACTGTACAACGAAGGGACGCGAGTTCGACAAATTGCTCAATTTTTATAAAGCACCGTATTCATGCTGTTTATGTCAATTATCTCAAAGTGTCAATCACACGTCAACCTATTGATAAATATTTATACATAAAGTTTAATGTATGTATATGTACACATACAGGTGCAAAGTTGAATACGATAAAGCCGCAAAGTGGTAATAACAAGGAACAGTGAAAACCATTTTTTGAAATTCTGCTTTAGAAAAAAATCATGACCATTTGAAAAATTAAAAAACATAAATTGTCGGCTTGAACTTTATGTATATAATCGTTAAGTGAATTGTGAAAGTGACAAATATGTTCATTTCATTTTAAACCTTGAAATGTTTTTTTTTTAAAAATTACTGATAACATTGAATTATACTTTATATTATAAAGTGAAAATGAAAATTGTGATAAATATGGTAATCATTTTGCAAAAAAAATCAAATTTAAACTTGAATAACTTCTGAATCGCGACGTATTTTGAAAAACAGTTTCCACTGTCCTTTCCAGGGCATTAAAAAGAATTATCTGTACGCGATTTTGTTGTATTCAAATTTACGCCTTGTGTACACGTATGTGTGTAATATTTATAGGCGCCTAAAATGTTCAACATTCTACTCCTAGCAACAAATCTTAAGTGGGTGGCGATTCCCAAATCACTCCCTCCGCCGTCGCGAACGGATCCTCATCATTAATCACCCCATAAAATAAAAGCAATTTGGATTTCCTATAATTTTAATAAATATTTCGAGATGCATACTACTAAAAATTTTTATAAATATTCCAAGATGCATACTTGGAATGGCTTCCAGGTTTGAAAAATTAGAAGAGGATAAGTTTGGGGTCCGTCACTATTTTCAAAAGTAACGGTCGTTACTCTCTCCCCCTCGTTCTCAGCACTACAATAGAATACTTCGGAACGGCTGAACCTATTTGAATGAAACTTAGTACACGTATTTCTTCTTATCCACTAAAATACAGTATGGATAAGACAATCCTAACAGACTCCTATATAGCAGGATGAGGATAAGAAATTGATTTCGATCAAAACTGAGGGTTGAATATATTTGCCTTTAATTTTGTAGAAATTCATTATTCACAATTAAATGAAACGATTACTTCTACTTTCTTTAAGTATAATATTCTTTTCTTTTATTTATAAGTTATATAATTTCTATTTTCTTTAAGTTCTTTACCACGATCTAAGTTTCGTTGTATTACAAAATCTTCAGGTAGGCTGTGTATATAACATCTTTGCTAATTGCCCACCTGAAGATGTTGTAATACAACGAAACCTAGGTCGTGGTATAGAACTTAAAGAAAGTAGAAATAATACTACATCACATAGTTTCATTTAATTGTAAAACAGGGATTTAGAAAAGATAATTCCGAAAATCGAGATACTTTACACTTTAAAGTCGAGATAACAATTCAGTCGACTAAAATGCTATAGGTGATGTAATATCAAATCAACTATAAAACATCTCTTTAGAATGGGTCGTGGGGGTAACCACAAATGTAAACTTGACATTATTTCAAGATGACTCGAATGATGTATGTGATGTTAGTTAAGTGTTAAATTGAAAATCTAAGTGCCACTGCAGCCAAGAAAACATAATAGATAGATAAAATAACATTTAACATAATTGATGCTTTACAAAGGATGCCTTACTAAAGGATGCATTTTCGAAGGTTCTCGTTTTGTTTTATTAAAATTTGGATGTTTTTATGAGGACCTTTTTCATCGCAAATTTTCAAAAACTTTAGACGATAACTAAGAATTATTTAGTCGTAATTTAATGAAACCGTAATTTAATGAAACCGTAATTAATGAAACCGTTAGAATAAAGTTTACGAAATCACGACGAAAAATAATGAACGATTTATTCGAAAAAAAACTCCTATTCTGTTCGCTCGTATTTAACACATTTTTACAAGCAACTCAAACGTGAAGAAGTGATAGAATTTTTTCAACTCTCCGACATATGATGAGACTTTTCGCTCAATTACGACAGTTCACAAGCTTCGACCACTCAGGCTTATGGCTAGCAAATTTACTATTTACGGCAGCACAAGGGAGTAGTCGACTGGAGCTTGGCTGAGTGGTCGGCGTAAGTGGATAGTTAATTGGTACTCTCACAATGTCCGTAGCGGCCGGTCCGCCTCAATGGCCCGCGAGGAGCCGCTTTTGAAGCGGCTCAAAGAATTCATTCGGCCGTACGTACGTGTTTTCCTGAAGAAAAAAAAACGCAGCTACAGAGAACGGAGATGGACTCGGATTTGTTTAGAGGTCCAGCGAGTCACGTATCTCAGTTGGCTTGAAAAGGGTTCGAGGATGGGTCAAAATGCAACAATGATGATAGTTAAAGTATTAATATATATGCCGATTGAAATTACTTTTTAAATTTTTATTTCATTTACAATGATGCCACAAAACTGATAGGTACGAACGTCTGGCATGCCATATTCATGGCTGCCAATATAGTTTCAATTTCTATATATAGAAATTCCATGTCAGGAAAAGAATAAATCGTTATAAGAAAATTTTAAATTTAAAAGATAGGCAAAGATTTACTATGTACGATAGACAGAATGGACATAGGTTTTTCAGCATAGGCATAAATTTTACTAGTAAGTACTTACTAGTAAAATTTATGCAGAAAAACAAAGAACAAGAACGAAAATAAATAAAAGCAAAACGAATGAAAAATATTTAAAGATACGATAAATATCGATTATAAACTTCTTGATTTCATTAACGGAAAGCTTTTAAATAATACGGGTGCTTATTTTCAGCCATCATATGTTTATCATTCTGAAATATGGGATTTTAATTTTTTTTTTATTAATATTTTACAAAGTTTATTTGAAATCGTCTTAAATTCGCTAATACTACCAACATGTTGTCAGCTAAATTCAAATTTAAAAATTAATAATTTACTTCACCTGTTTCTCTTCACATTCTGTTTATTCACTTTCTTTCTCTGCTTCTTCACCTTCCTCTTATTTCTTCCTTCTTTTTTGTTTTCCAACTAAAATGTCGGATTCATAATTCAAGTTTTGATGTGGTTAAAATACAACGATTAACGATATAGTTTTTACGGGCCAGCAGTTTTAAATTGACAACAATTTCATGTAAACTAGAACTGAAAAATTAATTTAAATATATAGACTATGCTATGTGCCAGCACCGCAAATGTCCAATCTTTACAAGTTGATTATTTTAAACTAGTGAAGAAATGTATTTATAAATAAATTGAATAGTGTCAAGATTTAACATCTGTTACTGTCGAATGCTGGCACACGTATTCAGTAGGTAATATTATAAAATGATAAATATTTGGCGTTAATTTTGTAGAAATTCATTATCAATTAATTTTTATTCACAATTAAATTAAACTACGTGATGTAGCATTATTTCTACTTTATTTAAATTCTTAACCACGACCTAGGTTTCGTTGCACGACAACATCTTCAGTGAATCTAGTATGAAAATATATTTAGCCAATATATATAAATTGTCCATCTAGTTTAATTTAGTTGTGAATAAAAATTAAATTATAAAATGACTCGAAAGAAAGAACTACTCCAACACCAAACCAATCACACTCGCTATTCACGTACCGCATCTGACGCACTTCACCCCTCACATCGCAGAATCAACTACCCCCGCCTCAAAGTATGCCCTCGCTAGCCACGCTCACAATGGGCGCTCGTTTGATAGATTGCGATATTGTTGCTAAACGCCGCGTAATAGTTGCATTGTTCCAGCGGCCTGCGAACCCTTCATTCGTCTGATGCCTGACCCGCCCCCTGTTTAATAATATTTCCTCCCGCGCCCCCGGAGACGAGGCTACTTCAAGGTTGGAGTTGCTACTTGCGTGGGTAGGCACCAAGGGACGCGTGAGTGCCTCCCATGAATAGGTCAATATTTTCTTATTATACACGAAGTGTAGGAACACGTGTCCAAGCTGACAGGGGTCGACTGGGACTAATGTTTCTGAAACTTAATAGTAAATACTTTAGCCGAAGATAATTTGAATATAACTCATATGTATATACGAAACATAAAAAAGTTTAAAATCCAGGAATTATTGACGATGTACTTGGCGTTAGTCAATTTTACGTTTAAACAATCCTGCTTTTCTATCACAGAAAAACTATTACACGTACGTAATACTTTGTTATTTCTAAATACTGGCATCACATAAGGTCCAAAGGGGCTCCATAGTATATATTATTGTATATAAGAAATTAGCAACTGATTTTCAAAACCAAATATTTACGTGTATATAGCATTCCTTTCAATGCATCTAAATTTCCAATTTTGATTTATGTATTATATAATGCCGTATGTCCGAGTAAAAACATTATAGCTATATCCAATGAAAATTAAAACTAAAATTCGACAGAAAATAAGAGGAAAATTTTACTTATAAAATAATGATACGGAGGAAAAAGAACAATAAAAAGTTGTCACTGACTCTTCGAATTCTCTTCAATTCATCTTGATATTTTCAAATCAAAATTTTACACCCCACACACGCTTCTAATCCAAGCGGCTTTTCTTTCTTCCCCCTACGGCCATATTCACGAGCCTCGCAAACTGGATCGGCTCACCATCGACGTAATTTAACCCCGTGAATCTTCTTAATTCCTCTCATACAGCGATGAGTCAAAAGGCAAACAGCGAACGAATTAAAGAAATAAATCAGCAGAGCTAGATTTCTCCTGGGAACGTGGGGCGCGCGGTCCACGCTAAATAATACTGCGCAGGGACCAGGCTCCGTGAGGTAAAGATCTATGGACTTATTTCGAAGATTCATTGTGTCGAAGTTTTAACACGGTATCATCTCAAGATGGCGCGCAACAATAACCGCGAGCCTGGGCGGGGGCCCGTTCCACGTGAGCTTTTTAAATGAAAAGATTACCTTTTCTACTCAAACGATACGAAGGGAGTTTATCTCCGTGAAAGTTATCCGGAGGTAAAATGTGTGACACGTACGTGATGGAAATAATGGAGTCTCACTCTTTCAGATTTAAACTCATTTCGAGGATTTAAACGTATTACGAGTTTTTAGGTCGATTGCAGAATTTCTTTGCAATATACCACAAAGGTATCGCAAATTTCTTTATAATAATATTTGCATCGATGAATTTTTGGTGTTTTATCACTAGAAACCGTGGCAACTAAGGAAGCGGATAGAGGTATTTTATTTTAGGTTCTAAAATTAGGAAATTATTTATTGTCATTTTTATTCGAGGGATAATTAGGCCAGGCCAATTGTCTTTAGATTTGCGACTCTTCTCTCTTTCGCAATAAATTACTTATATCTATATATTAGTAGTGTTTACGATTTCCTCTCCCTTTCATACAAATCTATTCTAGTGGCCGAACTACAAGAAATCGTTGGGTAAAAAAAACTCTTTGAATTCATAGTAGATAAAAGTAACTATTGAGCAAAATTCTAACATATTCATTTTCCCAAAAAAATTTAACATCTACGAAGAACAATACGCCAGCGTACTAGTCGTCATCGTAGCCAGGCTCCGACGGAAGATGGCGTCGAGATAAGGAAAGATATATAAAGGGCCCGCCTACAATGCATCACTGTTTGCGCTTTCCCCTCTTGGCTCATCTCATTTTATTATCTCGATTGCAATTTCTCTAAACGTCGAGGTCATTAGAGCCCAACGGCGTATCCTGAATTCGTGAGCGGCGCCAGCGTCTTCTGGCGCGCACTTTTGATTAACCGGACGACGTATATAAGTTATGGGCGCGAAGAAGAAATTGTAAGAAAAACAAGTAGACAACGACTAGACAAAAAACACTAAGTTATTGCCTTTCATTTAAAATTATTATTACTCGGTATTTTTATTTATTATAAAGAAATTATGGTAGGTACTCCTACACGTACAAAATATTTTATGAAAATAGATCTACGCTCTAAAAGGAAACCGACACTTGTGCAAGACAAACTTGTGCGATTACTGGTCCGTGCCATCGTGCAGAAATTTGCAGGCTTACAAGTATTCACTTCTGATTTTACATCATGCCCATAAACCATATTAAGTTAACGTTATAATAAATAAAATAATTAAGACACTTTTTATCTACTTTAGTACTTCAAATTTATGTCTATGATAATTTTTACCCCATTGTTACTACTTCGACTGTAATTTTGAATTTAAATATTTTTATTGTTTATAACAAAAACATTGTGCATTGGAAGCGTGTCAAAAAGTGCGCGTTAGAAGCTATACTTCTTTGGCATAATACAAGAATAAATTTATTTAACAAATAATTAAAGGAAATAATATAATAAATTATAAATACGATTGGTAAAATCAAAATTCGACCAAATAAGTTAAAAATCAAAATTATTTTCTTATAAAAAGTAGTAGAAAATTTGATTTTTTTTATCTAGAATTACAATCATTACCAATCAATAATTAAAAAATGTATACACATAAATATGTAATAAATATTCCTAAAAATATATAACAATACAGCACAAATATATTATAAATAAGTTTTTTTGTATTAAATTAATTAAATTAAATATAAAATTAATCTTGAAAGTTAATTTAATTATTTCCAAAATTTAAGTGAATGCTTAGCGTTCAATTTAATATAAACACGACTATTTTATGAATTGTTAAATTTACTAAAACAATCTAAATACAATTTAATTAATAATGAAAATAAAAAATTAAAATTCATGGTAATTTATTAACTTTTGGTATTTAATAAAGTAATTATTTATAATGCAAATAAAATATACCGTAACTTAACCTGACTCAGAGAAAAACACTTAAAATTTATTTTAAAAAGCTGCACTATTTTTATCACAAATATTCACAATAAATAAATGTTTTTTTTATTATATGGACCACTTTTAATTTCAATTATTAAAAAATATTGTTTAAAACACAGATATAACTCAGACTTGTATGAATATAAAAAACGTGTTTTGTATTTACAAATACCTCAATAACCATCATGAATATGGTAAAGTCACTAACGCATGTAAATATATGTGTAATGAGCAACTTCACCCTGTTGATTTTTGTTGCATCGTGCGCGCGTCGTAAAATTTCTCTCTCACAATTTTTGTACAAAGCACCTAAAGAAGTATAACTTCAAAAAATTATCTCAAGTAATTCGATGCTGATGATTTTGGTCAATGCGGATCTACTAACCAACATTTTCGACCTTTTTTAGATTTCCATGACCGATAGTTTATGAAATCGTGAAGACGACAGCGATTTTTCGACTTTTGGGAATTCTGTTAACATAAAATTTCATAAAAAACTTTTATACATTTAAAATTGTTTGCTTCGAAATGATAAAAGTTTATTAACTTCTGTTTAACATTCAATAGGATGACGTTGAAAAAAGCGTTCAATATCTTTGCTCATTCCTCAAATCTGTCTTAAAAATGGAAACTCAAGGATTTGTATTTTATTTCTTTAATTAAGACACTACTTCTTACAACTACGCTAATTTCCAACTTGTTATGCCAAATGATGTTCGGGGAAATGCCTGTGATTTAAAGACAAACGTGAGGTGAAAGTGTATCAATCACAAACAAGTGTTTCGTTTAATAAATTTTGGTATAGACTACTAATATACGAAACTAAATTAATTCCAGCTAAAGTTTAATATTGTTTTAATTTTATAACATAATGGTCGTTAAATCAAAATAAGTACGGAATCATTTTGTGCGTAAAATATCTATATGTATATATATATATATATATATATATATATATATATATATATATATATATATATATATTAATACGCGAAGAGAAAAAAATGTACCCCTTATTAAGTATATTGCGCGCACGGAGGTGTGTGAGATTTGGCATAGTTGAAGTGTATATAGAAAATGAGTGTAGAAAGCTAAAGTTTATATATAATACGTGCTACAAATATATTAAAAAACGCATTGTTTACGTTCGACAATAAAATATTCATTGTTTACGTTCGTACTGTCAATGTCAAACATATACATAAAATATGAAATACAGGATTTTGTGACATTGAATGTTTATAAATATTTAGTTGTTTTTGTCACATTTATAAGCTAGTAGATTGTAATTTGTACTAAGTTGATTTATTATAACTTTAATAATCGAAACAACCCATGTTGTGAATTTGTTCACATTAAAAACTAAATAATATAAAGTCGTGTAGTTCGCCCGAGTGAAAAGGTACAAAAAGTTTTTTCAAAAGTGTACCAGAGAAACATAGATATCAGTTTACATATTCTCCCCAAGAGTCAACGTTATTAAGTTATGTCCCTAACGCATTTCTTTTATTTTTATATTTCGCACAGCAATCTCAAATTTTGTTGGTATGTATATGTTTTTTTAAGCTGTTGATAACGAATATGAACTTGATTTGTTTTCATCACGTCAGGATTTTTTACAACAGGAAATGTGAAAATTGGTGACTCTTTTACTAAAACAGGTATAATAAAAAAGTTTACAAGCCGTACGAAAAAAAATATTATGATTAAACTGTATATAAATGTAATAATAAGTTACAATTTTTTGTGAAATCTTTTCAAAACATCAATCGTGGGATTTTGACTCATCACGTTTTAGCATCTAGCAGTATTTTACAACCATGTTTATATTCCACTTTTCCTGGTATCTTTGTTCTATTTCTTTTATATTCTGATAGAGTCTTTCACTCTGTTTATTACTTTATCACTCATGGTTTCTAAGTATTTAACAAACATTTCTAAGTTTTTAACAAGCGAGAGTGAAGGAAGTGACGCGTTAAGCTCACAAGGTTACTTCATTTTTTAAATTTTCCTTGTTGGGAATTTTTGTTTCCTAGAAAATTTATTATCCCTTTTTCAAGGACATTTGAGCCTTATGTCGTTAAGTTTTGTCTTGAATTTTCTATATTTCAATTAGTTTTTTTATATCAATGCCACGAAAAAATATTCCATCAATTTGGATTCTGCAAAGTTGGAAATATTCTATTGAAATCTTCTCCTTGTTTTCAAAAGGCTATAAATAGTTTCAACTTTCTAATTTCTCAGTACGCTCTAATTTCAGAAATTAAATTGAAAATAATTTTGGGCAAAGGTGGCTTTTATATTGTGTAAGCTAATAACTCTATTTGTATTTTAATATTTGATGAAAATATGGGTTCTCTATAAGATACATCAGTTAACTTGTCGTTATTGAAATTAGGTGAAAATTGGCGATTTTCAGTGTAATAAAATATTATTATTGTAGTCTATAATGATTACGAAACATCTCTCTAATTAAATTAGTTCATTCCTTATAACACGGTAAATAATCTTTAGAGTCTTTCAAAGTATATTTCTTATAATATACTTTTTGCCCTGAAAAAATCATCAGGCTTGCTTAATATAATATATTCAGGGCAAAAAGTATACTAAAACGTTTATTGAAATCTAACGGCGAGAAATTATTATAAATCTGTGATTTTCCATCGATCGGTGCTGGAATGTTCTAATGCATCTGCAGCTTTTTTACTTTTTTACTTGCATCTGTGGAATAATCATGAAATATCCAATGTTCAGAGTTGTTCATTTCCCTGCCCAATATTTCATGTTATATCCATTATTCCATTTCTCCTCCTATTATTATTTCAAATTCCTCTTATGATCCCCTTCATGCATTGTTCCAATAATAAGTACATACCTAACAGGGAATCAATTGAAGCTAGCGCGCCGCCATTCCCTGACAATCGATATGCGGTCTGCTCGCGATATGGATTACCACCGTCGCCACACGTGCGTTCAACTGCTCGGTAATGTAATGAGCTATTAATAGCTATTTTGCTTGCCTCATGAATAGCATTTATTGCCGTAATGTACGTAAATATGTAGCGTTCGACTTCGGCGTATGAAAACGGCTAGACTATTGAATATGTTATGAGTTTTTATCGTTTATTCAAATTGTTAGCGACGAAGTTTCCACATGCCGAACAGGGGGACGTTATTAAAACGCGTTGTGCAACGAATCTAATTAAGCGAGTCGGTGTTTGTTACAGTTGGGGACACTCTGAAGTATAATAGGAACTTAGGATTGCGACGCTTAACTAGAAAGTTAAAGTAAGAAAATCAATTCCTTGTTTGAGTAATGATTTTTTGCTATTTGTATCACTATTTATTTAATTTACGAGTATGGCGACTCCAAATTGAAGTGGATACTTTTCAACGACATTTTCAATCGGAGTAATTATGTAAACTAGAGGTCGCCCAGTGATGGGTCTTCGACCGTGATTCAGTAAATTTTTAAGTTCGAATGTTATTCGTTTACGTGAAGCCCATTCAGTCAATCTGACATTTTAAAATTCTTTGGCGACAATCTTTACTCTGTGCGACTGTTTGACCACAGATTTATATCTGTGGTCAAACAGTCGCACAATACTTATAAACAAAATAATGTCACAAAATTCTGTATTTCATATTTTTCATGTAAAAACTCTTAGATCAATTCGAAATGAACTAAAGTTTTTTTTTAACAAACATTCTCTAAAGAACTTGAACTTTCGTAATTACCACTCGGGAAATAATACCAAGCGCGCGGGGCTAAAACTGATGAAAATAAATGGTTGAAACTATTACAGCAATTGGGTTTAAAGTTCAAATTAAGTATTGCATATTTTTCCCCGTTAAAGATACTTTTCAGATGCAGATATGATCTCTATCGTGTGGAGGTTGACCATCTCTTCCGCTACCGTTGGGATATATTGAATTTAAGTCAGATGTGGGGTGTATCGCACTCTAGTAAGGTGTCAATACCCAATACAGCAATAGTCTGATGCTATAAGCCTTGTAACATCATGATCATACAAGATTATGTAAATGTATATATATATGTGTATATATATATATATATATATATATATATATATATATATATATATATATACAAAAACGCACGCACACACACACACGCGCGCACACACTAACGCGCTCGCGCGCATGCATGCACGCACGCACGCACACACGCACGCACTCACACACATATATTTTATACATGTATATTACATACACATATTTTACATTACATACATACATTACATATATATATATATATATATATATATATATATATATATATAATTTTGTTTTTTTTCTTTTTTAATTTTTTTTTCGCCATTAAAAAATTGCGTAGCCATATTACCTTTGAAACGACGTCCGTGAATAAAGCTGTAATATAATATTTATGTATGATATTTCTCAAATATTGTTCGCGTTTCCATATTTAAGATTTATGAAATATCTCAAATAGCAGATTTAGTAATTATCCACTAAAACTCCCTTTCATTATTCTTTGGGTGTCGTAGCCAAATTAGGAACGCTTAAAATTTCGCCATGACCCTCTGTTTGTCTATGTGTTTGTCTGTATGTCCTATATATTTATAATACCTGCAAAGTTAGGAAACAAACTTGAAAAAAAATTAAGTACCTTTCCTACATGTAAAGTGGAGATAACTTTTTTCGCATTTTTCAGAACTTTTCAAGCTAAATATTTCGTTAATACATTAACGAAATATTAAGCGTTAAAGTGGTAATTTTAGTTAGTTATGTGTCCTCACTCCCAACCAACTAAACAGCTAGTTTTGAATTTATAAAAAGTATTCACAATAGTAGTACATATAATGAAATGAAGAAGAAAATTAATGTTAGGCAGGTTCTACTAGTTTACGAGTGATAATCGACCAACGTAAGACATGTAGTTTGGCCTGCAAAAAGTTCATAGAAGCTCCCATACAAGTGACAAATCAACTGCAAAAATAACTTCATATTTTAAATATATATTTTTATTATTTCTGTGAAAGATTGTGAAAAATTAATATTTGTAATTATTTTATTAGAAATACTACGTACCCTCAATCTTTTTTTTGTCAAGCGCCGAAATATGTATGAAACCCTCGTAGTGCGAGTTGTAATGGTATTTGACAGTTTTTTTTATAATTGTATCGATCACTGTGTGATATTCTATCTAAACGTATTTTATTAAATCAAATTAATTCGTTAATTATATTGTTATATTAAATATCCTGTCCTTCTTAATTAATTATTTATTGTCTCCCACGTTTAATTATTCTTTATTTAATCAAATGTGCTAAAAGATACAGCAATATGTCTTTTAGCAAACTGTCCAAATAAAAAATTATCTCTTTAGTTTTCACAAATTTAACCATTCGCCACACATGAACTTTTCTATATTTATTTATTTATTGAAACCCTTACGTCCAACTTAGCTATCTAATCTATTTTATATTAATTTGACAGAAGATAGCCTGACATCTAGATTGTACATATTCTATATTTCTTGAAGACTTATTTTTTAAGTTATTCATACCTCAATTTTTTTGCTACTTTCATCAATTAAAACTGTGTTATTCAATGAAACATTTAATGAAAACAAACGTGATTAATCTAACATCCAATCATTCATAATTTCTTAACGCCCAACCGATACATTTTAAGCATACACATTTCATATTGAACGGATCCACCTAAACCGCCCTAAGCCCATTGGCAACGCTCGTCCGCCCTCCAATCAATACTCAATATTTTTACGAGTTACTTCCGTAATGTGTGTTTGGCTTCCGTAAACACAATATCCCGCCCGCGCATTCACTCGTAAAGCGATCCTTATGAATCGAT
Source organism: Druceiella hillmani (assembly GCA_039881145.1). Lineage (NCBI taxonomy): Eukaryota > Metazoa > Arthropoda > Insecta > Lepidoptera > Hepialidae > Druceiella > Druceiella hillmani. The sequence goes on from JAYKKI010000026.1 coordinate 18,689,467, forward strand.
AATGCTTTAAACGCCGAACGAGTTATTTTATTGAGGTTTTACACTTTACGATCGTCATACACGAGGATGCAAAGTAGCGATAGAGGTTATTCGAACGGATCGACCGTGCGAAGGCGGTGATAAAAATGTCGGTATTGTTTAAATATGCCCCTCTCATCAGCGTTCAATTGACTGTGAGATATGAGCACGTGTAGAGCCTTCAGCCAGGTAAATACCTCTACGCTTTGCGCTCTAAAGGCATCTTATATTGCCTTCAATATACCGAGTTACGAGTAAATAAATTTGGGTCGATTTAGAAATCGTAGATGGTTTACGATAATCTACAATAGTAGACAAACTGATCGTAGGTATCGAAATGTAACACTGTGGCCTATTTCCATTTATACTGAACAATCATGTTAACTAAGGGTTTTCTTGAAGTCTTTAAAACTAACCTGACACATTTAACAGATACACCACGACAGTGCACATTATAACAAAGTAATAAAACCTTGCTATTACTTGACATTTTTTTAATTTATCGTATTTTAAACATTAAAAGTATAAAAACCAGCAATTAAAAAAAAATTAAATAGTTATTAATTTGCATATACCCTCCCTTAATACGCGTGATTTCAACATATGATGTGTTTCTTAAAATATTTTATGCACCCTTTCATTCTTTTTACATAATCTTTTGAAGAAAATTTATTTTCATGTTATCTGCCCATTTGCATACATGGCGGCGGCGGATGAAAGATAACCTTATCGATTTTCTATGATAGCAGCAGTAGGAAAAAAGCTGTCCACTGCAATTACTGTCTTGTTCTCTACAAAATATTCTACACTCTTGTCGAATACACTGCATTATATGGCTAAAATATGTACCTACATTTTGCAATTTCCGTTTCATATTAGCTAATTGTTGCACTAACAATTCTACATAGGTCGAGCTTTTAACGCATAAACCTTCTATAACACTTTTCTTTTTCTTTCTGCTGTAACCGACATCTAACAGACCATGATACTACTCAATCACACTAATAATAGATCAGCAGACTCAGCGATATCGAACAAACTATCAAAGTGATGGTAGTTTCAGACTGAGAATATTTAAATTCTTTTCTTAATCATAAAAAAATACCAAAAATCATCATCGCTTTAAATTTTTTTCGCTAAAAAAACTTAAATCTCAGTCACCTTTCTTTTACAGAACTTATTCCAGTACAAATGTTAATCTTGCTTCTCTGTGCTGTTCAATTAGGAATGGTTTTCTGGGCAGTATTTCTTTAAATACTCGTACGTTTAGTGTTTGCCGATAGAGAATTATTTCGACTTTTCGTACCAACATCGGCTTCTCTGGCCATTTGTCTCGATTTTAATAACGCATTTAAAGTATCTCTTGGAATCATTTTTCTATTTCTAGTGTTTACAGCCCTTGCACGCATTGAATATTTTCTAATAATTTTACGATTACTTAGGTAATTATGAATAAATTTCCCACTCCCTTCCTATTTTTTCCTTAAGTCAAGTTTCACTTTTACCGCGAAATGTTTTAAAAAAATTCAAAATAAACTATTCAGTACGTGGAAAACGAATTTAAAACAAACATACATAAAGTAGAAAGGTCTATGTTACACTTTCTCGACAAGAGAAAACGGTAAGTCTGTAATAGTCTTGTCGTAAACCAAGACGTGCGTTATCTGGCTAGTGCCCATATATTTGTGCCAGTATCTACTTGCAGTTGCAACTTAAATGGATCTTCGATGCAAATGAATAGATAAAGTTAGATATTACAATGATCACTATGTTAGATAAAACACTCATTAGGCAAAACATAAAAATAAGTGTTATATCTTGTACTATAAACATTATCGCGAAATAGGTGACGCTTGCTATAGCATAACCTACTTCAAGTTCCAATATGACATTCACAGAAAAAGTAGGTTGTGTTCTTCTACAGCCTCTAATGTATAATCAATATTAAACGCAATAACAAAGACTGTTTTTTTATGATTTCGATAGAAAGATATTGAATGCATATCTGGATAATTTACATTATAATACAGAATAACATATAGGCTTACTTACAATTTAAAAGTAGTAAAGAAAAAGTAATCTAATTTCTAAGTCATAAAGTCATCTAATATTATTGCTCAAACGTGTTTTTGTCGATACGACACATCTCCCTTAAAAGGTCATCAAAACCTACGATTGAGCTATCATTTTAATGATTACCTTAACTAATGATAAAAAACAAAACAAATAATTCAAAATTAATTTTTCAATTAAATTTTATAATTTTTTAATTCTCTTTATATTATTTCCCAAGTGTTTAAATTGTAAACAGCGCCATCTATGGTCAATTTGTCTAAGTTCATTTTATATAGTTTCCCCGTTACTTAAATGTAATTATAAAGTAGTAATAAAGTTCATATCGGTAATGATTTATGACAAATAAAACAATTTTACTTGAAACAGGGTATGGAACCCTCGGTGCACGAGCCTATCATATATAAACTTGTAATTAAATAAAATACCTTTCACTCACTTATATACACTATATTCATAACTTATGTGATGTAATACTATATACTATCAGTTCGTACACTCAATGCATTGCGATTTTTTATTATATTAATATATTATAACTTTCCTTTGAAATTTTTTTCTCTACGAAAATTTCAAATACAATTAGTGTTTCATCATATATCTCTATTTTCACGTTACATGTTTTGAAAATCAAAATATCGATCACATAATAATTTTCCACCAAAGGAAAATCTGCATAAACTTAGACATTTCCGAAACCAAAATAAATTGTTGGACGTAATTTTCATGATAATATATCCAGTTGTTTGGAAGTTGCAGCAGCAAATATTCGCGTGGATACACATCTCATGTAAATATATCCACATAATCTGTAATACAGAAAACACAAAATAACCCCAGAAAATTTGAACCATTCTAAACTTTTATTTTACCAATCCATATATACAAGAAAATGTAAGAACTGCAATTCAAATGATTGAAAGAAAATTTTAACATCATACTATCGCTGCAGCCAGTACTCAAATAGTGAGTTGAATTTCTCTCTTACATAAACAAAAAAAAACAATACAACAGAAACTAATTTTCAAAAAGAAATCAAAATAAAATATTAATCCGATCATGTTAATGTTCAACCTATCCATTTCACTGTTGTATTGTCCATATGCAAATCAATAACTAGAAACTGAATGCCTTCAGTCCTAACTCTATGTATTCAACTTGACTGAACTGTACTAATATGCAGTATTTAATTTTAACATTTTTGTTTATACATTGACTTTATTTTTCATAAATATAATAAAATAAATAAATACTTTTTATGAGAATTAAAATACAAAGTAAAAAACAAAACTGGTAATAAACAAATTTAGGAAAAATGTTTCAAACTACTTTTGCACGCGTACATTTCAGATAACACGAATTCAAGCTACAATTTACAGCACATACTAAATAATAAAAATAATTTGTACAAAACAATACCATGATTGGGTTTAAAAAAATCAGTGGGGAAATGGCAGTGATTTCTGATATTGGGGTGTTGTAAAATTAATTCAATAGCATCACGCTGAAAAATAAATTTTCGAAACGTATTTTTGGTTTAACGTATTTTCTTTCTACGGAAATAACAAAAACTTCCGCCTTCAAAAAAACTTTTTAAATATGCGTTTCTATGATTAGATAAATAAATTTTGACTAGATAAATAAATTTAAATGATTAAAAAAATGTAAATAGAAAATATCTGGTATGTATGTGAATTCTGCTTGGATTATAATACATCAAAGGCGACCTTTTATAATATTCAAGGAGAACATTTCTAGATGATATAAGGAAATTTGTTAGAGGATGAAAATTGAAATAATAAATGTTATCTTAAATTATTAATACAAAGTACCAAAAATTAAATAATAAAAAAGTAATAAAAAAAAAACCGATTTACTAGACTACCACGCCCGCACTAGCTCTGGCTAAGCGACGTGTTATATATATCTAATATGTTTTATATTCTATTATAGTCGTTACAGAAGAATATTGGTTCAAAATTTTAAATTCCTGTATTATTACTATAGTGCCGAATAGAAAATGCATTTTAAATTATGATACATAAATATTATTATAACTGAATTTACTTTATATAGAATTTAATCATGCAAAAGGAATAAAGTATTTATGATAAAAAATGACATAGAAAAAATAAACGAACTTTTCTATTGATAAAATATCATCTATGTTCTTCTATTCCTTTGACTAAGTAGTTAAAGAAATAAAAAAGATACATGACATTTTAGAAGAATTTATCATCATATATCTGATACATGATATTGTACAATTATTATTTATCCTATGAAAGAGAAAAAATAACGCACATTTTAAACGTTTCAATTTATTTCATGATATAAAATCCATATTCGGTCTACACAAACTTCACAAAACAAAATTCTGTAAATAGAAACAAAAAATGATCAAAAACAATCAATCTAAACTATCCACTGCTACCGCTCCAGCCGCCCGCCCACGAGAATCAACAAGGCGAGCTAGGGCGAGCGCGGGGCGGGCGGCGCCGATCAATACGGCGGCGGCAGGTGCGCGCGACTGTCGCTCGCACCCGCGCCAGCTCGCGAGATGAACGCGACGATTCGCGAGATGCTACTTCTAGTTTTGGCACGTTCGCGAATATCGCTGCGCGGTTGCGAAACTGCGAAAGATATACATATTTTTAAGGACTTATTTACAACAGATGACATACAATCTTTTATACCGTAGATTAAATAAAGGTGTCAAAATAAGAATGTTAAAGGAAGCACGTGTGATGACATATAAATGTTAGAATATCTATTAGAGAAAACGTCTATTGAGATGGTTACACAATATGGATTGACAAAGGATAACTGAAAGTAATTAATAGTAACAAGTAACTGGCAAAAATATAAACAAAACATGGATGAACCGGATCCAAGGGTTTCTACAAGAGTAAGTCATGCCAATAAAAGAAAAAAGGAACACATTATAACATTGATATTACGGCATTGCATCTGCTTGGAAATAAATCCTGCGTAGATTTAAAGAGTAGACAGTTTTATGGCTGATCCATTGACATAAACCTGTACAAAACACAAAATTCACGAACATTCACATACATTTACGCACTCTGTTAATAATATATATATATATATATATATATATATATATATATATATATATGTATGTATATATGTGTGTGTGTATGTGTGTGTGTGTGTGTGTGTGTGTGCGTGCGTGCGTGTGTGCGTGTGCGTGTGTGCGTGTGCGTGTGTGCGCGTGCGTGTGTGCGTGTGTGCGTGAGTGCCTGCGTGCGTGTGTATGTATGTGTGTATAAATAAAATAGATTTAAAAAACTGACTCCAACCACCTTCAATTATAGGTAATGTTTAAAGCTTACATAATAGCTTCGTTAAAAACACAGCTAATAGCGCGGAAAACGATCATTTGGAAACACGTGGCCTCAGTTCGTGAGAAAAATTGTACAGTAAATAAAATTATCAAAAATTTCTTTGGAAAAATTGGTCATTCAAATTATTAACTTTACCTCCAAATTTGTTGGATTATTGAAAGTGAAAGCAAAAGCTATGCGACGTGCAATATCGACTGAGTTATATTATAACTGTAACAGAAAAGTTAGAAACGAATTTCCAGATAGATATTATTTCATAAATCTTTTTCTTCTAATATTATCTTACAATTTATAATAGTTTTTACCATAAACACCTCTTAATTTTTTTGTTTCAGTTTCATTAACATACCACTAAGTTCTCTAACTTGACACTCATCTCACTTGAAGCAAACAAGTTTTGAAATTGTTTACCTCGCAATGCGTGTCTGTATGGTAATTAGTTTATTTTTTGGAAGAACTTGAGTTTATTCTTTCAAAGTAAGTTTAGTGAATAAATAACTAGAATAAAATAATTAGTTTACTTTTTATGACGAATACATTTTTTATCTTACTATTATACGTCATGCTGTCCGACGTTCCGAATGTAATAACCCGACGGTATAATTAGTCTAAAAGATTTAAAAGTATTTCTTGCATTAATCGATAAATTGCATGATACTTTCCATTAATATATCGTCTTTGCCTATATATACAATCTGTATAAAAGCTGAGTGTTGTACACAACCATTTTTATGAAGAGCTCATTTAAAAAAGAAATTCGATTTTCATTTGGCAGGCTTGTTTTAGTTTTCTCATTTGATGCCAATGAATGTTGTTAATTATTAAACACAATGAGATTTTTTATACAAAAAATACACATATGCTCTACTTTCATGACGTCGGGAAATATATAGCTATCTTTCTCTTTCTCTCTACGTCATAATTTTCTTCTCTCTCGTGTAACGAAATGTGCCTAAACGGGACGCGACTTTAAAATTTCACTCTCAATTTTCGTCCACTAATCGATTATCGAATCGCCGCCTAAGAAGTTTCATTTCAAAAATAAGGTAATAGTGAATTTATTTCACATACATCTACAAGAAGGGAGGGAAGGCTTCATTATCAGCAAAGAATGTAAATTTGAATGTGATGTAGTATTGTATCTAATTTATTTAAATTATTATCCACGACTTAAGTTTCGTTCTATGACAACATCTTCAGGTGGCAATATGAAGAGATTCAAATAGCCCACCAGAAGACATTGTCTTACAATGAAACCCCTAGATCGTGATTAAGAATTGAAATAAAGTAGATATAATACTACATCACATAGTTTTATTTAGCTGTGAATAAAATTAAGTTATAACGAATTTTTACAAAATTACCACCAAATATATTCAAAATCTGGATATGGCAAAGATAACAAAGCATATTTGTACCATGTAAAAAGTTTTGGTTTAATAGATTTTCATTTTTTCCTGTAAGATTTTCTTAACAAAGCCAACTGAAACATGAACACAAGCATAGATCCATGAACAGAAGATATTAAAGCAAAATCTCATTATTAAGATGTCATCAGTGTCACACTTGTAAAGATTCTTATACTCCGACAGCGAGTTATTTGGAATAGGCAAAACAATACAAGTAATTACGAAATTAGATTCCTCCTATCGGAATTTATCTCGATGGAAACGCGGTCTCGCTTTTCTCAGACACAAAGACGACCGAAAACATTATTCAAAGTCACGAACGAAGCGCCAGACGCTCGCTATTGAGACGAACGACACCGTGAAGCTCTCGCCAAATAACGCGACAGAAAGCTCTCGTGCAACACTCGTCTGGGCATAATTTATGAATTGTCATAGGGCGGCACCTGTTACACTCAGACCTGCGGCCTGAAGTGGCAGCCTAGCATATAACGAAGCGGTCACGAATTTCGATACAATTTTATTGTTCCTTCAGAGATACATTCGCTTCATCGCGGATTCCTTACAATTATCCTTCAAACTTCGTGAATACTCAACCAAATAAAAAAGTGGAGTAAAATATTATCACCGATAACGAACATTGCTATGTGAATTTTTAGTTAAGTTCTATTTTGAATAAAGAAAAAGTTTTCATGATTCGTTTAGAATATATGCAGTTAAGCCTACATTACTGATCACTATACATGTTTTAAGAGTCGCAAATCATTTTCATAGATTTAGAGACTAATGTGTAATTAGTTGCAACGATATTTGTATTACTCGAAGAATTTGATATTTCATAATTATATATATTCCATAATTATATATAATACACGCAACAATACAATATTTAAATCTCTATAATATTGTATTGGTGGGTGATGCTAATATGCAATAATAAGAATAGTATTTAGAATATTATTTTAAAGCGCTTGCCAAAAATTTATCTAAGTAAAATTTCAGTAATTTTTTAAAATTTTTATAAATAAAAATACACAAAAGACAAAATTTTTTAAAAACTGTGTACAAAGAGAATTTGAAATATAAAACGTATGACCCAAGTATAAAACTTATGACCCAAATAAAGTATTTTCACAATCAAATGAAACTACGTGATGTAGTATTATTTCTACTTTCTTTAAGTTCTTTATCACGACCTAGATTTCGTTGTATTACAACATCTTCAGGTTGACTATTAGCAAAGATCTTTGCCTAGGTAGTTTCATTTAATTGTGAATAATGTATTTCTACAAAATTATTAATATATTTAATAAAGTATTCAATAAAGTATTTTATTATTTCATCATAAAATTATAGAAAATGATCCCTTTTTTATTTTTTTTATCATCTGTATGCTAAGAAATCATTATCAGTTAGATCAGGACTCCCGGATCAGAATCACTTTAAATCAAACAGTTTTAATGGTTTTTGTTCAAAATTTTCAGAAGAGTCGAAAAGAAGTTTACTTATATTTTTCTCATTTATATTTAAAATTTAGTAAATTAGGCATAAAAGGTACGTTTGCCTGAAAGAGGTCCCCATAATTATGCAAAATGATCTTACTTCAAAAACGATATTTTTTGACTTAGGATAGAGCTAATTAATCTACACGATATATCAGATTTACTCATAATAATAGTTATAGCACACTTAGATCATTCGTTTCAATAAGATAGTAGACCTTTGCCAGATACAGTTACTGAATTAAATGCAAGTGTATTGCTCTTGGGAACAATAGTCGTCTGAACCGTAATTTATGAATTGTCGCAGGGCACCTGTTACACGAAGCGGGCGGTGGATTCGTAAACTGAGGCGACGGATGGTAAACTAAGCAGATTGCAGAGGGAGTAAATGTTTTGAAATTTGTATAAATTTACAATGTTAATGCGGTTAATTAACACTTGGATTTCCGGAGACCGCTACATAACTCTTTTTGATGGAAAGATTCATTGCAAACTATAGCCAAAAGTCTTTCATTGATTACTTCAGATTTTGATTATAATTCACACATGTTCATTACTCGGCTTTCCTACATTTTGCAAATTCAAGTTTTTAAATATAATAATTTTCCAAGATTCGATAGCTCACTTGCATATATATTGCATCTGCCACTATCCATAATTAAAATATTTTATTTGGATATTAAAAAAACGGAGAAGAGAACGAGTGTAGCTATTTCCCTTGGGGTATAAGTTGGTCTTTCAAAAATTCTTGGCCTATCAAATGTGATAATTTACTTAAAAATAGGAAATAAATGAAATAGGAATAACAATTTAAGAAATAACTAGAAAAATTGCAAAGAAATATCTATTTATTAATTTAGTCTTCAATACAACATTTATACTACTTGTTAAAAGAATAATTCTCTCCTAGTCAACGACAATTGAATGGAGAAATGCAATTAATTAGTTCCAAGGTGGACTGCAAGAGATGGTATTATAATTTTGACAAAGAACTTTGTTAAATAAAATATAAAATAGAAATAAAAATATATTATCATTAATAATAAAACAAAAATACAAGAATGAAACGGTGACATGTTTTACCATTTGAGGCATTAAACTTTAAATTGCTCGCGCTTCAAGTGATTACGAACAAAATAAATTTGTTTATATGTTGCATGTGATCGTAAGTAAAAGTCGTTGCTTTGAAGCATTAAACTTTAAATTGCTCGTATTTCAGGTGATTACGAACAAAATAAATTTGTTTATACATTACATGTGATCGTATGTAAACGTCGTTGCTTTGAAGCATTAAACTTTAAATTGCTCGTGTTTAGATGATTACGAACCAAATAAATTTGTTTATACATTACACGTGATCATACATAAACGTCGTTGGAATTAGCAGCGACGATTACGTACGATCATATTGTTTCGAGGGCCGAAGGTATTACGCACTGACATCATTTCGAATAACATCCAAGAATATAAATGTGAGCGTAGATAACATATAACGAAATAAATAGTCTAAAGGAATATCTATAATGTCTTTAAGAGGTCTCTAAAATAGGTTTCAAATAATTTATAAAATGCTAATGTTCCATCAATTTATTTCTGTCACAAACGGTAGGTTCCTAAGCAAAACACTTTCTACACCTTCTAGAGGGTAACAGCCCTCCAAATTAGTATTAAGCTTTAATGACACCAGATACAGTATTAGTTATATATCTATTTTGAAAATATCAGTGGGAGCTCTCACTTGTAAGCATTAGTCATACTTAATATACATGGAAACTGTACCATATCTATAGACCTAAACCAAACCAGACCTAAACCTAATTTAACACCGTCGTCTGACAGTGATGTATTTTTAAAATTTTGCCCAGATACTTATTTAAATGTTCTATAGTAATTAAACATATGGAGATATGAGTTCCATTTAAGTTCCAATTTTGTTTCATTTAATTTCACTGTTATTATACCAATTTCGTTTAATATCACTGTTATTATAACATAATATACTAGGCCGAAAATCTAATGGTCTTATTTAGTTTTCCCATACAGGGCCCAGAAAAACCCGAATAAGAACCAAGCGATATTAAAGTCCAGTATGAATCACAAAATATAAACTGCTCGCAATACCGATGTTAACTATCGATGGTAAATATCGACCGATGGTAAACACTATCGATGGGATAATGTGGATCATGAAATCCTTAAAATCCAAGGATCTAATACAATATATTGTAAAATAGAAATAAAACATAAGGAATTTAAAGTGGAGCAAAAAATATCTAACAAAAGAGATCGCTTTCGGGTAAATGGTTTGTTCCCGATCTACACTACAAACAAGTAATACAAATTGACACTGGGAAAGTAACAAACATAATTTATAAGAAAAAAGTGACTGGCAAAATTTGTACTTCGTACAGCGGAATTTGGCACTAACACGATGGTGACGAACGTAACAATCTTCCTTTGTGTTTCGAGTTTGGTACGAGGATAAGACAAAACACATAGTTGCAAAATTAATAACCAAATGTATAAATCGTCCTGTGCCCGAACTGTGGAATGATCAATCTTCCTTCGTCCAATCCAGTATTTTATGTCTATAAATACTACACGACTAACGATCGTGTTCTGTTTGTTGATCGAAATATATGTTAGTTTGAAAGATCCATAAATTACTCAGCGTCCAACAGCATCACGTTCAAGGATGCCCGAGAGCATGACCTTTTAAGACTGCCATTAATATTTGAACCATCTATTCAACTGTCTACTATACATAACCTCGAGTGGGAGCGAAAAAAATATTGGCTATATGCCAGTTTCTATGTCGCCAGTATAATCTGACATCTTGGCTGGAATACTTTAGCTAGATAGCCTACATGTTAAATAACTTCGTGGAAAGATTAGAAAGAAAATGACGCCAGAAGACGGAGAAATTATGATTAGTCCTAATTAAATTTATGATTAGTCCTAAAATTTGTTCGCAATTCACACAAGACAGTAAACATATCCTTTTATCATTATTTCCATATAATATGAATGGCAAAAGACTTCAAAATAAATATAAAATATGTGTATAAAAGTCGCTTGAAATATAAATAAAAAATGTTTGTATGTTTAAAGTGTTCGTTACTGCATTTAGGATGAATGGTTTATTCGGTTTCCTGTCTCACTTCAAAAGTTTAACAATTTAAAAAAAGTGGATATACATTAAATAAATCTTAATTTGCACATTTTGTTTCACTATTGCATTCAGCATATAAAAGATATGTAAAAAGTGTATTCCTTAGTATCGCATAAAAATATTAAGATATAATTACAAATTCAATACATAATAATAGAATAAATAAAGTGTCTACAACAACTGTGAACAATTAAATAAATTCAGAATAGAATAAAGTATATATTTCATTACTTAAAAATTTTGGAAAAATATTTTTTTATTAAACAAATGCCTTCAACACTGAACTAATAAATTTGATTATACTTTGGATCCAGTGTATTACTCAAAATGATTTGTTTCGTAAACAGCTGAACTTTATAAAAGCTGCATTATTATTGGTAATATTGATAGATATTAATTTAAATTTTTAATTTTTTAAATATAATTTTAATACCAAAACTAAATGTTTGAATTGATTTCAAAATAATAATTTATCCCCATAACTAAAAAGTAAAGTCCAAACGTTTTCGGCTTGAGCTTTATATATATAACGAGTGAAAATGAAAATAACTATTATTACTTTTCAATATATTTCAATACTTTTCACAATGTTTTATTGCCATTTGTATTCGTTTGAAAAAATAATTTGAAGTTTATCTTCAAGATGAGCTAAAATATCCCGACTTCCACTCATTAACCGTATTACATCTGTCTTCTCAAATTCTATTTGAATAATGACATTGCTCAACTGATACAGTGATGAAGCGAAATAGTCGCCAGTTACTTTAATATTTCTTCTTCTCCGTCGTGTCGCTCTTGACGACAGCGGTCGTGGTCAGGATGAGGCTACATCATTATTGGTTGTTGATGTGACCCTCCTCACAATTTCTCGACATCTTAACCCATTGGCAGACATCCTGGTGCATTTATGTAGAGGGTCTCCAACTGCTGATTTTATTTGATAAGCCCATCGCATGGATGATCTGCCACGCGGTCTGTGTCCTTCCACCCTTCCCTGAATCACCAAACGCTCTATGGAGTCATTGTTTCGCCTCAAGACATGGCCAAAGAACTTCAAAATTCGACACTGTACTTGGGTTGATAGACGCTGCGTGACGCCGAGTTCTTGAAGTATGGAGGTGTTTGTACGAAATTCTATTTGTGACACTCCCAACATTTTCATCCAGCACTTTTATATTAGAGTCTTTAAAATTCGCAAAAAGATTCCTTCACCATTCAAAAAAATCCTTGCTTCATTTGTATTGGTGATTATGCCACTAGTTTTCTTGGAGCGCAACGCAAACTTTGTCGAAATAAGCCGTAATATCCAAATTTAATATTGAATAAGTGACTTTTTCGTAATATCTAAATTTAATATGAAGATTAATTTAATATTTCTAAAATTCATCAGCTCTCGGCAACTGAATAAAAATAGCTAAATCATTTATTATCTCTTATTATGTTCTTACGATATAAATTAAATTAGACACTTTTATAACACTTAACATTTTGTAAAAAAACTGTATCAACTACAGATTTAATAGTAAATTAGAAGCTAGTGAAAAGTTACTAAACTACTTTAGTGATACTTTAGGAACGTTTCTGCAAAAGAGATAAATAGAATATTAATTCACCGAATAGTGATAATTAGTTAAATGGCAGGAAACAGTTTCTTCCTTCGGTAATTATAATTGGTGTTTCAAAGGGTTAAGTACGTGTAGAACTCGCAGTACGAGAATGTTGTGTACATTCAGGTATATACAAAAGTTTAAACAAAATAGGGGTTCATAGCGTTTCTATTAAACTATTTACAAATATTAATTATGATTTTTCATTACGTGAAATGAAAAAAAAACTGTGCTTTCTCCTAAACGATATTAAATATTAAAACTCGTTAAGCTTGTAATAGACTACCGATACAGATTTCATGTGTTTATTTCATGTACTGTAAAATATAGAGGGAAGGGTGCACAAATTTTAAATGTTTTCGGTGCCGTAAACTATGATCACAACTCAGAAATTAAAAGAAAACATTTTTCCTACCGTCCTAAAATCGCTCCATATGGTTTTGATAATTACTATTTTACATATTCTGTTCAAATTTTATTCATATAGCATTTACATTTTTGAAGCTACAGGGCGGCGACAGATAGACGGACGAACAACAGAGCGAGAGCAACAGAGTCGAGAGACATATAGTGTTACGACGATTCTGAAAGGCAGCAGGAGTTACATATAAATAAAAATATATGGTTCTTGTATCATATAATGTAGCGTTTGTATACAAGAAACAGTACGGACGAATTAAAACTACTCTTTTCAAATTGAAATTAGAAATACTTATGCAACAGTTTTTTTCCGATCTGCGTGTAATTTTAACAGATACCGTAACTCGACTGAAGTTCAAATGTTTTTGAAAGAAAATTACGTGAATATATATAAACTTTATTATTGAAAATCAATGAAAAACATATTATTATTGTTTAACCTACACAATATTTAGTAAATATCATAGAAAGTTGAATAGATAAGTACCATTTTAATTCTTAGTAAAATAGCTTTGAAAATTTTTGTTCACTATAAATCAGTTATACAAAATATTAACTTTAAAAACTCGCTATTTCCGAAGCTGAAACAGCGTTTGTCTACAACAACTGTGAAACAAGTAGCACTTACTCAAGCGGAAATGAATCTGGCCTTAATAGAAGAATTTGCTAATATCCGGTACCTTGGCGGAAACGCACTTGAAAGGGAAGCGGATGCGTATGTGGCGCGGGTAGACCGGACGCGGAAGCTACCAGGATCATCGTAACAGTCGTTAGTGTATACTTCAATCGTTTGATTAGTGCGGAGAGTAGTTACTAGCAAATTTAACACACGTATTAGGACACTGCTGAACTGTTGAAGACGTAACTTCGAAAAACTTGTACTTGTACTGTAAGGCAGGAAATCTTATAGTACAAGTTATTATTATGCCGATTTTCAAGATTATAAATTGACCGGGAAATTTTTACAGTAACGTAAACCAGAGAAAACAGACGGACGGATGAATGGACAACCTATTAATCCGAATAGAGTTACGTTTTTTTTCACTTAAAGAGACGGACAAACAAGGTATTTTTGATTCTACTTGTAGAAACCACAAAATAATACAATTATTAGTTGTACTCGCTATTGTGCAAACTAAAAACCACATGTTTAACATTCACGTATTTGATAAAAAACATGGCAACATAGGCGTAGCATTGCACTTACCATTGACACGGGAATAGCATCAAATACATGGCACGCTTCTTTGTCATATGCAGTGATGTTTATATTAACCATTTTATAATAATTAATTTTGTTTTATTAATCATGGTTATCTTGTTATACAAAAAGACCATAAAAATATCAAACGCCCTAGAACAAAAAACTCGCCTTACGCATCTTCACTTTTCTCAACATCTATTAACGCTATTGTATCAGAACTGAAGAAATTATCAATAGTTATAAACGAGAATTGAAAATGTGAACAACTTAAGGATAAACAAAATAAAAACGGAACAATGGAATATTTTAAAATAAATGTAATTTATAATAGTTAAGCGTCCATTTAATTGAATGTGTAATGTTTTTTCGTGAAAAAAAAATGTTTGAAAGTGTGATCTCATTTTACTTTAAATATATAGATTCAATAAAATCATATACGTATGGATAAAATTATGTCAATTATATTAGAATAACTGTTTTTAACGATATATTTAGTCACCAGATACTTATACATTGTGCCGCAACTTTAATTGTAGTCACTGCTACGCCACTATCGCCTTTCTTTGATTTTTTTCAGAAATTTGTTTCTTTTAAATAAATACAATAAATATAATACGGTTTATGACAAAGGGAGCAGATGGCATTTATTTCATACGAATATTTTCCGTTCTTTAAAAGAACACAGCGCGAATACTACCGGTGTTCTCTTGCTGGTTAGGTTGCTTCTTCTATGTGAGACACAGCATATCTAAATTGTGCGAAATTTAATTAAATTTTGTAATATTAATATTCAATAAGTACAGAGTATTCTTTTAGAAATGTTGTGTTATGAGTAGAAATAAAAATAGACATGTTTTTATTAGATTGCAAATCGTCGATCTCGTAGAAATAATTTCGTGTATTTTCAAATAAATTAATTACAGTGATATTAATCATTCATCTATCAATAGGGAGAAAGACCATTTATATCATAAAAAGTATGCAATTTTTTTGAAACTGTCTTAATTAAAATTTACACGGTTCCAGGAAATTAGAAACATTATTTCACACTATTCGTTAGCTTGCAAGTAATTTTGTTGAATTCTAAAAAATAACGCTATACGCCGCTTAGCTGCTTAAAAGCAGTTCTTTTCCGACTTTTATGTAATAGTAATTGAATACGTATAGTGATCAACGTGCTAGAGATGTGCTATTTACTGTAGCTATGTGAAATTATTAGAGCTATGCAGATATTTAAAGTGCGAAGACATTTTAAAGTGCAGTCAGTGAATAATATTTTACGTAATCTTACCTTATGATGAGTATTAAATTGAAAACTGGTACTCACCTGAAAATAAAAGAAGAAAAAAATTAGATGGGTAATTAAAAATTGAAACGAAAGAAAAGTAATGTATCAATTATTTCAATTTTAAATTATTTCAATATTTTAAAATTAATTTGTCCCTTTAATTTGGAATTTTTCGATGTTATCGATGTAGATGTTCGATATAACATATTTAACGGTTAAGTGATTACAAACCTTATATACTTTTATGGTAAGTGTATCATGATAACATGCCCAAAAGTGATGAAAATATGAAACCTAACCCAATCTCCGTATCTCCGGGAACACTGGCTTATGGATGTGAAAAATTCACTATGCAGACATTTAATAATAAGACCAACAACAACATTATTACTTTTTTATAAAAATATAAAAGATATATATTACTAAAAAATATTTAAAAAAATTGATAAATTATACTAAAAAATATTTCCAATGTTACGAAACTGTTTGTGGAATTATATGTGATATTATATCATATAAATTTTTATTAATTTGAAGCAACTACTGATTAATAAGAAATAAATAGTAAGTCCTAATTTTATTTGTCTCAATAAGATACGAATACAAACTGCGCCAAGAATCATTGGTAAACATCAATGTAATTATTAGGAAATAATATTTTACTAATTTTTTTTACTATTTTAATTATCATTAAAATTATTGACATCGGTAACACTGACGCATTCGCATTAATCGGTTATGAATATGTTCGTATTTTATCGTTACAATAATTCAACAATTTAATTGGGAAAAAAATCATATTTTTATCATATCATTTTACTAACATTTTGGAAATGTTAGATATTTTCCTTCACTAATATGATAATGTTGATCTCATTGACTTTTAAGCAATGAAAATTAAGGAATTTTTTTTATAATTCATAATGATATTTAATAGAAAAATAATCACGTAGAATCGAGCTTCCAATTGCTTATGTTTATTACCTTGTTCCCACACTCTTGGTTTCAGTTATAACTGAAATCGCCTTCCAAAACCTACTAAAAACAACTAACACAAGTAACATTTTAAACTAACATTTTATGTAAAAACATTTAAATGTTAAAGAAAATCCTTTCTCAGTTCCGCTTAATTGTATTCGGCGGAGTGCTCCCCTCGACATTTTGCACATTACGAGCTTAAATGCGTTTAATTAAGTTAAAACATTGTCTTAAGAGGAGAAGGTTAAGTGGAATAGCGAGAAACGTGAATCGTATTTTGAAAAATATGACCAATTTGAAACCGAATTTCCATCTAAATATAAGAAAATTTATAATAAAAATTCTATTTTTGAGAGAGTAGTTTGAGTATTTCACTATGTACGTAAATGGTTTCTGCTATAGAATAAACGAGCACTATTCAACCGTTAACGACTAGTTGTAGTAAATCAGCCATTAGTAGTTTCGTTAAAGCTTTTACTTTCTGATGATAAAATATGATTTAATAAGATTAATTATATCTCAAATTGTTATTATAAGACGTTGCTGTAAGGCCTACTGATTAATCAGATTTAGATTAGAATTCATGATATTAATGAAGGAAAACCTATAATGCGAATAAAACTATATTATACATGCTAAAAATTAAGCGAGTTGAATAGTTTAATTAAAATTTAAAATCTACAGAACTGAAAGCTTCAATGAAATTCAGCAATAAGGTAAGATAATGACAATTCATTCATTCGTCAGTTACTTTAGAAAATACAAATCGAGATACTGTTCCCTCATTTAAATTCCGATTGTAGTTTACACGTCGTGACCATATGAAAACAGTGATAAGTTGGAAATTCACAATTTGCACCAAAATTTTCGTCAGTAGTTTTTTGACCCTATAATCTCTATAAAAGGAAACTTAAATATAATTATTTTCACTAATAATGTACTAGACAATAAACTGTTTTATATATCTCAATTACTTAAAATAAAAAAAAACTGCACCTTTGAATGTGAAAACTAATTTTGTTATTTAATATATAGTTAAAACTTAATTATTTTAGGATGTATTTTTAGATATAGCCTATCTTTTGAGAAATTGATTTTATTTTTTTAATTACCTAAACGCCTGGAATGACTTTCAGCGAAAACTGAAATAATGAACAAATAATAAATACGTAAAGAAACATTTCCGAAGTCGACGGTTGTACGATAATATGTTTAGTTGTAAATTGTTGTAATTTTTTTAATTTTTCGAGGAATATTTCACCGCGTATATTGCACAGAACTTCATATTACTTTAAATAAAATAAACCTAAACTTAAGATTTTGCAATTATAGTCAGATATACTGATACTGGATAAGGGACAGATACTGTATACGATGTTACTGTAGATTAAATACTACAGTTGTAATGATATATTAATACATTATAACATGCTAACAAACAAACTTAAGGCAGTTGCCATAGGTAAAGTTAGGGAACTGTCAGGACAAATTGCTATCTTTGCTTAGTTTCACAGTGCAATGTAGCATTGTCAATTATTCTAGATCATTTCATTACATTTATATCGCAAAAATGAAGAATTATATTTATTTTTAATTTGAAAATTTGTGACTCGCTAGGTACAAGTTTCGACGAGAAAATATTTTAAGATTTAGTAATGTTTACGGGTATATATAAAAATATAAGCTTTTTTCAAAAAACATGAAAACCTTGCCAAATAATTCACTAAGTTGTTATCACTATATGTACTAAAATTCTTCAGTTATGTATGACTATATAATATTATTTCCAAATTCTTAAACCTAACTAAACTTCCATTGTGTGTAATAATTGTACATTTTCTTAATAAGATGATTCAATAAAAACGCTTGATCACAATATTACTGTACAAGTTGAAATATTTTCTATTTAATCAGAGAACAGACAATAAAGATAAACTTCTTTTCGAATAGTTACGTACTTGGAATTCGAAACCTACAAAACTTTGTGCTTAAAAAGTAATTAATCTACACCTAAAAGTAATGAATCTATGATGTCAAAGTAATGAATGTATGCCTAAAAGTAATTAATCTTAGCTCAAAAGTAATGAACTTATTAGGATGCTTCTCATTTTTAGATTTCTGAAAAGTAACCGCGTCGACCCGCCATTCACTTCTATCACCTAAAAAATAAACCAGGGATTTTTTAATTTTTTTTTCGATAGAGTTTTAGGGGTCGCTACCGTATGTCAAAGTTTGAAAAACTTTTAATATGATAAGTTACAACTCAATGTACACAAAACAGTTAAATTCATTATTCAAACATGATAAAACATATTATTGCAACTCGTCGTCGCATGATTTCGACGCGGTATGCTCTTGACCCACTATGGGACGCATCTGTCATGCCTTCGCAAACTAATAACCTACGCCCTGTGATAAGGAGTGCACGACGTTTTTGTTTTGGTGCGCATTACGTATTGTGACGTCATGGCGTCCTCGCCTAGTTCGCTTTTATTGACTAGAAACAAAACAGGTATTTGGTTAGTAGGACAAACATTAGACCACTTAATTCAAAGCAAGTTGCCGATGACAAAAGAAGTGCTGAGCTTATTTTTTCATTTAAAAAGTAATGAAACAAACCAATCACAATTCGGCCAATTCTACTGACGTCATGGCATTGTGGGAAGGAGCGAGCATACCGACTAAATTATAAAAAAGGATGTCATAAAAAAAGACAGAAAACAAGTTTATTGAATGGCAAAATTTAAAAAAAAACGTTAAGAAGGCTGGCAAAATAAAGAAAACGCATGGCAAAATAACTTGAAAGGCCTCTTTGATATAGCTCACGTTCATGCTATAAACAAGAGAGACAATTTTTAATTGAGCAGAGAAAAAGATGACGCCCTGGTAAAATAGGAAGTGTGGACAAAATTCATTAAAAAAAAAACAAATAAAGAGCAAAAACAAGCTCGTCACCAACATCTTTTAGATAGAGAAAAACTCTATACTGAATCCCTGCGAGAAAAATGCATACTGTCTTCTTCAACCATAAGCAGTGATGATGAAAAGTAAAGTTCGACGTCGGAAATTTCAATGAGGGCAGGACCTTTGACAGCAGATCTACCAACACCCAAACATAAACGCGGCACAAAAAACCTCGCCGATGAACCATCCATCATCCGCAAACCTCGACTTTGCTAAAATGAGTGACGGGAAAGCAGCTGTTGTTTTGACATCAACGCTCAAAAGTGCAGGAAGGGATCCTCAGAGTTCAATATTAATTCATCTTCAATTCGTCGGCAGTGTATGAAACAAAGGCAAAGTGTAGTAGAGGTTTAAAGGAAAAATTTAAACCAGATATTCCTTTTACTATTCATTGGGATGGCAAATTCATCGAAGACGTAATAGAACACAAAACAGTGGATTGCCATTTAGTCTCAGAACTGGGTGTGAATCAACTTTTGGCAGTTCTGAAAGTTAGCCATGGAACTGGGAAGACGTGTGCTTCAATAGTGTATGACACTATTCTTTCCTGGAACTTAAGCGATAAAATAAAATGCTTGTGCTTTTACACCACTGCGGTCAACATTGGTTTAAGAGAAGGAGCTTACATCCTATTAGAGTAGAAGATGGAAAAAGATGTTCTTTGGTTAGCATGTCGTCACCATATAATGGAGCTAATGCTAGAAACAGTCGTGCTTCAAGCACTAGGTCCGTCAAGTGGGCCAGAAATATCGATTTTCAAACGTTTTATTACTGTTTGGACTATTATGATCAGAATTAGTTTGCTACAGTTTCTTTAGACCCTGACACTTTCCGATGCGTAAAAAATGTAGCAAGTAACACAATTTTATTCGCTGAGAAAGAAGTTGTTAAAACTAACAATAATATTTCTGGGAGGTGTGCCTAACAAGGCAATCATTCAGAGCTCCAGCAGGTCTTCATAGTGCACGATCAATTTATTACTTTCAGCTTTTCATGTTTAAATACCAGTTTAAATGAACAAAAAGGGAACTTAAAGCAATTACTGAAATTTGCATTTTCGTTGTAAGATGTTAGTTTTAAGCTCCTATTACAACTTCAGCACCACGGAATGACTTATAGATGTTAAAAAATCTTAAAACTTTTGAGAATATAAACAAAGCCAAAAACTATCAATCATTTCGTGTCTAGTAACACCTTGAGATTTTTTAGAATCCTTGGAATTCCGACCACATTTTTGCATAAAGAACCTAGTCTTTGGGCAGAAGATGAAGATTACAAAACTTCCAAGAACGTTGTACATTCTATGAGAGTGGTGCATGACATTGCGCAGCGAGGCGTTGCATTGATTAAAGAATACAATAAATTAATTGTATTCTTCAAAGAAAAAGAATTCCTTCTTTTAGTTGTGAAAAATTTCAGGCAAAAGTACCCAAATACAAAAAAAGCACGTTGTTAGTATCGGTTACTTATGTTTTCTTAATAATTATCGAATTAGTGCATAATTATCAATTTTTAAATGAATAAAAAAAATCTCAAACTATATATTTTTTTCATTTTCATTCGCTGGTAACCCCCAGATATTAATTTAAAAATGTGTAAAAATTGTATTAAAAAAATTGACCATCTAAGAAGCATCCTGAAACTTATGCTTAAAAAGTAATAAATAAATTATATTTCAATTACATTTTCATTTTTGAAATTCCAATGTAATAGTTATCCACTATTTGATTAAGAATTTATAATGCAATAGCTGGTTTTATTATTGATGACCCTTACGATAATCAAAATCGATAAAATGTAATTATATCTTATGTTTAAAACTACATTATTTGACCGACGAATCTATAAAGGAACATTATTTGATCAGTATTAATTAAGGTATCCTTTTTTTAAATTTTGTATTTTGCATACATTCAAAACAAATGTAATCAAAGCCTGCATGAGCTATTAACCCCATAAAACTTCCTTACTTCTCACTTATCTCTTAACTAACCAAAACTCGTTTCTTTTTACATTCTTGTGTTTTTTTTAAAGGGTCCTCTGTACTAAAGATGAAGTAAATGATTCGATTGGAATGAATATATTGGGTGAAGATATAAATTCTACGAAAAATTTGAATTCTGTACCGAAATCATTTTAAAGATATTTGGGAATATGTTTTTAATAAATGAGTTACTTTTATGTAATTAAGGTATTTATTTCTTAATACACGTAATTAAATGAAGTGACATAGTAATTATGTCGGTCGGCACTCGCATTTTTCTTCTTTACTTCCTGTCTTTAAAATAAACAATTACATTTTATCAGTAGGTACACAAGAATTTTTACATTAATGTTAAATTTAATTGCGAAAGCATTTTAATGTAAAATACTAAAGGGATTTAAATTTATGTCTAGTGAACTTACACTAACAAATTTTAAAAAAAAATCGTAAATATATATGACAAAAATATTCTATCAACACATTTAGAATTTTTTTTAATTAGGTTTTTCAGTTCGCTTAAACTGTTTCTAATTTTGAAACCGTATTATTTACTTATTTTATTTATTTATGTACTTTAATATATACAGTTGATACATAAGACGGATTTATTGCTACAAAAGCAATCTCTTACAGCCAACCATAATACCAGCCGAGACCCGCTCTTCGTGCAGCCGGAATCTAACCTGGATACCGGCGGTGCGCTGTGCCGTCAAAGGCGGTACGCCTTGTGATCAACCCAACACACCATAACGACGACGACGTATTAAATTATTTTCATTATTATTGTGACTACGTCTCTATGTATTATATATTTCGCTTTAATTTCAATTTCATAATTAGGAAAAAAAAATCATTATAATAAAACATAATTAATTTTATAATAATAATAATTAAGTTAATTTTATTATTAAAATATTAACAGAACGTTCATAAGCTTAACCTTCTTTTATCTTAAACATCTCAGAACGTAAATGTCTTTACATCCATTTAATTTTCTTTCCTTGGAGTATATGAAGGCATATTAAATATTAAATACCGCATGTGTGATGTAATTCAATTAACCAATATCGTTCACGTGAAAATTTTGGTTGATTTAAGTTAATTTAATTACATCGCACAAAAAAGAGGGATTTCATATCCCTCACATACAAACATATATAGATAAATTTTTATAAAACAAATATTATATTATTCCCGGGAGTTAGACAGGGTAAGGAAAATAAACAACAGATACTATTCAGTCAGATCGTATACTCCAAAATGATATATTTGAAAGGTACGCATGTCATTTGAATTTAAAGGCTTAATAAAAATGATTACTTTAAAAATAATTTTCTTGTAACCGAATGCGAATTGATCATTTTACGAAATGAAATATATATATTTTGGATATACTTAAATTTATTGAAAAACCAATTTGGCTAAACCATTAATATATCATATACTCGTATAACTTGACGATCACAGTTCATAGCACCAGAATATAGTTCTACATTGGAAAGTTGTGATTTTATCGGATAAAGCACAGGAGTTTACGAAACTAATGAGGAGGACTAACAGAAAGGCTGTGCAGGAAGGACTGGCTGTATGTTGTCGAGTCAGCCAACGGGAAGGAGAGATCTCGTTATAACTTGTTGTGGGCGAGCGGGGAGGGGGGGGGGTGAAGGGAGGTTTAAGTGGGAATAAATCCTGTGGAACATCGGCAACTTATCAATAGTTTACGTGTCGATATCTTCTGCCTTTGTAGAGTATTGAACTAATCAACGTTAATATTTTGCAATGAAATTTATCAACGTGAAAATATTTGACTAAGTTTCGAGTAAAAATGTATTCTTACAATTAATATAGTTTCCACTGACAAATAAATTCAGACAACAACCATTTTGATGATTTAAAAACAAAGTGGTAACCCTACGTCTATTCAAAGCGTTTGTAATTTTAAGGTCACTAAAGGTCGTGCAATTCTGTACCCTTCCTAGTTTAAAAATACTCTCATTTTTCATACTCGTAGCGTTATAAGCTTGCGCAGTCTATAATTATATAATACTAGTTGGTCCGTGTAAATAATTTGCAAACAATGGTAATATAATGTGAAAATTAAGAAGTGAACTGTATTTATTTTGAAAAGTAATAATAAAAGTCTCATTGTAAAAAAAAAATATTTTTATGCATAACATGTTTTTTGTAAAACATTAAAAAAGCAGATATTGGCTTTCTCAGATATGTTTTTTTTATTATAATGTATGTACGTAATATTCTTTTTTACTTTATATCTTCCAAACCGGATTTATATAATTAATTAACATATAGTTAGGTACGTCTTGATATCCCAAATATTCTTAGATAATTGACGTTAAAAAAACATGGTGGCTGTGAGACGCCATTGTTTGAGGTAATTTTTTTTAATACTGCAATATGGGTATAAAATTAAAAGGCTCATCATAAGGATTTTATAAAAGGTATATCATGACCGTAATATTAAAAAATACAATGAGAAATATACGTTACAATACGAAATACGCGAGCGGCTCGCCAGGTATGTGAATTTTAAAGTGAAAAATGCATGTTTTACGAACTAAAACCAACTATTTGCTAATATAGGTTGAAATAATAATACTGATATAAAATTATAAATATTAATAACTAATAAAAATGTCAAGCAATATAGTGCAATAATATTTATAATTGATATTATATATTTCTGTCAAATTTGTCGCGTATCTACACCATGTTATTTGTTACTTTGCGTATGGCAGAACAAAACAGACTGATTAACGAAATAATAAGGTTACTATATGCGGTAGAGCGGGTGGCGTGCGAGGCGCGGGGCGTGCATCTATATATAGCGCGCCACGAGCCGCATCCCGCCCTAGAGCTCTTAGAAATTCGTGACGAACGGACGCATTCAGTCTACACTCGACTGGACATCGAGGCGTTGATATTTTCATAAAACCGTGCTTTTTAGCGCGAATATTTACCCAACTGCAAGAAAAGGTTTATTTTCAAAGTGCTTGTAAGAAGAATTTGGAATTTGATGACTCAAGTTTAACAGGCAACCAAACTGGTTGTTGTACAACTTTAGATCGGGCAGTTGTCGATTTAAGCAGCCACCTATTCGCCAAGGTCAGGCTTAGGTGGCTTTGAGCAGCGTTCGATCTCTCAGGGATTGCTATCAGTACTCTCGTGCTAAAAATAAATTAAAAAATAAAAAAACCGCCTGCATAAAAGACAAAGTAAAAAAAGAAACTAAAAAGACCGAAACAAGATTTAAATAATAATAAAAAACCAACGAAAGAAATCGAAACAAGATCAAACATTAACGGCAAACTTTACGGATTCCGACAGTCGCGGGTTCGAGTCTCGCTCGGGATAAACTTTGTGTGATGAGCACGAATGTTTGTACTGGAGTAACAGATGTTAAATATTTATATATGTATTTATTTCTATATACAAGCATTTATATCGTTGTCTAGTACCCGTAACACAGGGAATTTATTTACCCTACTTTGGGACTAGAGCAATGTGTGTTAAACTGTCCAAGATATTATTATTAAACGTAAAACATATCGATGGTAATCCTTCGAAATTTAATGCCACGTGATAACATGGAGGCATGTAATTGAATAATAAGTCAAATAATTTAATGTCACTCTATGCTTGATTATAACCATGTTGCGGTTAAAAACAAATTTATCGAAATTCGTCATCTCTACCAGTTACATTTTATGATTAGTATGTTTATCGTTATTACATTTTTGTAATCTTTGCCATTATTAAATTTATTTTGCGTGATTTTCTGCGAACGTATTGCTGTTTTATATGTTATTAAATAAATAAATATTTTCTTTTATCACGCCGCTTTTCCCACAAATATTCCTGGGTGATCCCATTTCCATTATTCTATTACTTGCATCGTTTTTATATAAAAATGATATATTTATTCTTATACATTACGATATTGTACGCATATCGTAATTACAGATCAATTTTTACAGCCTAAATCGTCAATTAGGTTAAAAACGATTTACGTTATTATGCCATTTCCTGTCCAGTTCTGTATTTTAGTGGAAATGAATGAATAATCTCGATGTATTTACACTGCATTAAATAATTTTATTCACGATATCCAATTAACTAAATCATGTAGTTATTCTCGGTAAATAGATTTGTTGTATTGCTTATAAAAATATAGAAAAGTTAAAATAATATAAACGGATTAAATTTGATATATCATCCAACCAGCTACAATCTAGTGGTATCAACCTTTAAAAAAAATTTCAAGCTGATTTTGACTTTGCAAGTGCAGATTGGCTAGAAACCCAGACTTTTTTCTATTAGGTGAAAGCCATTAAATCTACACTTTCATTAGCATATAAATGTATGATTGTTGTATTGTTTATATCATCAACTTTTTGCTTTTATTCAGTAAATTTCCGAATGTGAAGTTAAGGAAAACAAAACCAATCGGCACTTGCTTTGTGGCGAAACGCAAATACGTTCATAGGTTTTTTGCGCAAAAATTTATCTCTCACTAAAATTCCATTTTTGGGCTTATAAACTCTTTGTATTCCTAATCGCATACTTCTCCAACGCAACGCTCTTAAGAGACTAACGCGTGTAATTTACTAAGGTTTTTTTACGAGAGAATTCCTCATCAGGCTATGTTCGGAAAAACGAATTATGGCATATTACTAATAAGGTGTAAAGTTTGAAAACGTTCGACATATTTTTGCAAAAACAAGTTAATATAATTTTTTAAGAGGCGGGTCTCGTCGCAAAGAAAATTAGAAAATGTTAATGTCAGAACAATTTAAACAACGGGAAAAATGTACCTAATATTTATGAAATATTCCAAAGTAACCTCCAATAAAAGCATTATCATATTATACATCAAGTAAATGGAGAATTGCTGCCGATTGTCGATTCCAAATTATTTTTTTTAAATACGGTTGAAAAATTAGATTTTTTCAGCCATATAGTAGCAACACAATCAAACTGCGGGAATGCAATTAGATACAACGTTCCTATGATCCAAATCCATTGTACGCATTCCTCGTAGTCTTCGTCGCGACCTCGCGCCCGCTTTTCACGCTACAATTAACTAATTAGGTCGCCCCGGGCGAGAATTAGCAAATTTCACGCGAGACCTGGCGCCAGTCGACTCGTTCGGCTGGAAAATTAGCGGACGGAGGTGCCGAAAGAAACGGGAAAATTGAGCGCCCTCGAGGGCGAAGATTACGAAGGCGCAGATCCATCTGTGCCGAGCGTAGCGCCGTAGATCCATGCGTCTCACGCCTTCCACGTACACTGAAAACTTGGATCGTCTCTTTTGTGCATACTGATCAGTATCAAAGTGGCAATCGCGAATTGAGAACTTAAGACAAAACTGTTATACCGATACACATTAGGTATCAGGTAGACGTCATGTATAACGTAGAAATTTAAAAAAAGTTAGGGATTACAATTTATTAGATCATAGAAGACGTAACTACAGAACTTATGCTACATCGAAGAGTTTTACAAAATTTATTTTCTAAAAATACAACCACATTAAAATCGATAGATTCGTTTAGACTTTATCCAGAATAAACAAAAAAAATATGATTAAAACTTAAATCTTAATTAACTTTTCAATCAGTTATAATAAACAAAAGAATTGAAAGTAAGATTAATACAGATGAACGATCTTTAATGAAGAAAGTTAGGAAAAATTTATATTCAAAGAATGAAACTCCCGAGAAATTATAAATTCTAACTTCATCTTAATGTTCGTTTTCGTATAGAGAATGGTGAAAATTTCAGTTTCAATAGTAAAATGACAATAAAGAGTGATTTTACCTATGTTCAATCCAGCAAAAAATTTAAATTAAACGGAATTAGCAAGTAAGAAATTATAAAAAATAACTTACAAAAATGCTTTTAATGGGCTTATTTTAAAGAACAGTAGAACTTTCCAACTCGATCTCACTATATCTACCTAATAATTAAATGTAGTGTTGAAATAAATTCACGTGAAAGTGATAAGCACGAAGTCAACACGCCAGGTGCCTGTTGCCGGTAGCCGCAAATGGGAGCAACAGGATGGGCGTCGCGCCAACTTACATCCCTCTAAGCATTAAAAGCTTTATAGATCTTATCTTGGAGGGCATAGATTTTACATTTCAGAGATCGTATTTATTGCAATAAAATTGTATTCATAGTGGGTTTAACAGCAGTAGAAAGTGACTTTACCAAGTAACGCTGGTCAATCGTTACATTAAAAATCTAACAAGTTTAGTACAGCTTGCTCAATGCAATGCGGTAAAAGTTAAACAAGCCGTTTGCTCTCAATATAAGTAAATTAATGTTTGAAACCAGTGTTCCAAAATAACAATTGATTAAGTAGGAAATAATAAATTCGCGACGGTAATTTAATAAATATATAGAATAACGACTTCACGGTACGTGTTTAGACTAGCTAGATAGATAGATGTTCAGTCAACCTAGAGCAATGCACCCACAACCCAATGGCTACCAAGGCACCGCTCCAACTCACCGATCACCGTCAGCATCCGACCACCGTAACGTGATTATCCCACATAAAATAAAAGTAAGCTTTTCATCTACTTCACACCCGTGCTCGGCCCTAGGCAATTCGTTCCTAGGCATAGTACGACGTCATCACGAAACGAGAATAAAACAAGTTCCACCGACCGAAAATGTCTAACTAATTACAGGGCGGAATAGCCCTCAATTTGCTCCCCGCGAGCACCCGTTACCACTCACAGGAGTTCGTCTCCATACGGGGCGGTAACGGTGCCCACGTCAATATATCGCAAGCGACCGGCGAATGAGAGTACCGAAACTTTTTCAAAAACCTCCCTCAAACGCAATCGGCGAAACGCATTTCGTATACGCTCTTTGCTAGAGATGTCACTTTTACGGGGTAAAATATCGACGCAGACCATATAACGTAATCGATATGAATGAGATCTTTTATAAAGGAAGAATATAATTAAAAATTTTTGTTCGTCAATGAACAGTTAAAATATATTATAAATAAGGATTAAATACCTAATTTCGTTAGACCACTTCCTCGCGTGTGCTTCTAACTTCAACATTTATCGCGCATCCGCTTTATTTGTTTATTTTCATTTCGTTCCTTTAACCTTTACTGTCTCAGTATCGTTAGTTCACCACCATTTCAATAACGACCGAGCAACCTTTAATGGTTCTCGTACTGACTTCTATATCTTTTACAATCAATAAATTTTATGCTTGTCGCAAAGCGTATACTAAGTACACTTCTCAAATTTGTTTATGATTGCCTCATGCTTAGATAAAGAATGCTCATAATTCGACTAACTCTTTTATCGAATTTAGAAACGTATCCTTATAAATTACGTAAAAAAAGTTTGTGATTATTTTATCCTAAACGTACACATACCGCATAAATATAAAAGAGAAAAGATTAAAAAATAAAATGTTACTATTTACCACCCTTCATATTCAACAGTTTAACAGACATATATCGAAAATAACGATATCTAATACTCAGTTACATCACTACTTTCAACTATTAATTAATGGGTCCAGACGGGTGCAGACGGCTGTGTCGGACAGACGGCACGCCTTTGACGCGCCGCGCCCTTTGATGCGCCGACCGTCCGCCCGCCCTACATGTGCGGCATTCTTTCATAATTGCAACACAAAAATAATAAAATCTACCAGACTAACCACCCTATCCTCTCCTCGTCCTTCAATTAGCTGAACCAAAACGGGCTATTTAAATGGTAATGTTGTATTTTTTCCGCACACTCGATTGTGGAGAGTAGGTTACAATTAAAGAAAAAACTCAACTGGGGTATATGAAATAATTTCAATTTTTTTGTAAAAACAATGTAATTAAAATGAATATGACTATAAATACAATGAAAATGTTAATTAATAGGATGTAACATTTTCACGCCAAATATATTACGCCGGAAGTCAAATAATGAGTTAAGGTATATTATTATAGCATGCAAGTAAATTTGAATTATGGTGTCACGTCATGAAATAGGAAGTGTGTATATAGATAGGGGAGGAAAACTAACCGTCGATCAGCACAGCGCAATTAACACATCGTCTACGAAATAAAGTTGAAACTTTGGGAACTTGAAGTTTATTACGATTGAAAATACGTGTGTAAAGGAATTTTGGGTGCTACAAAAAAGCATGAACGTTAATTGAATAAAGTAAAAATGTTAATGATGGAAATAATAATGATGGAAGGAATTTAAGTTAGCGTAAATAAAGAATGAAAACAAAAAGAAAAAGTTCGAGCTACGTATATTGTACTTCTTGTAAGCTTAATGGAAATTGACGTGAAAGTTAATAGTTGTATTTTCCGAAAAGTGATCACAACATTGATAAAACTTTTTATCTAGAAATGTAATCTAAGATGTAATCTAATATATATATCTACTTAACTAACAGCGCAGTAAAGGATAATATGATTTATCACTAACTGTGAAAATTTGTGAGCTCTGAAGAGGTTACCTTCTTACAGGATAAAATTTATTAATTTATTTGCAGAATGTCATCGAATCTGAAACTGACAGATTTCGCAAAATACATGAAAATCTTCGTGAAAATGTGACAAACTTTTAAGGGTTGGAATCTAGCATGTAAAAAACGTATTCTGTTATGAGAGTTTCTCAAGAGCTGGCAAAACCAAATACCACAATTCTAATAAGCAGCGATCATGATAACAGTGACCAAAATTTGACGCATTTAGTAAATATCAATATTATTTCATTAAATAAATTAGTATTTAATATTGTTTTTAATTTTGACCATCTATTCGTGATTTAAACCAACTAATTACAACCTTTCTTTCGACGTGATAAATATAAAACATTTTCAATTAATAGGTTTTATTACTATATTTTGGACTTCAAGAGTACCACGCAGTCAAAGTATTAATCAACTTTTCAAGATTCTTTAGAAATTTCGAAAGAGTATTAAATAATTTTCGATTTTATCTCTCAAAGTTTCAATGTAAATACTCATTTTCGCATAAAATTATTCGACGAACTAAAGATCAATACTGAACACCAAATAAATATCAATTTAATAAAACAAAGTCAATGAACTGAATTTTCTCCCTATATCAAAATTAATACTTTGCTCGTTTCATACACATACATACATGTTTAAACGACAAGTATAACTTTTGCTA
Source organism: Druceiella hillmani (assembly GCA_039881145.1). NCBI lineage: Eukaryota > Metazoa > Arthropoda > Insecta > Lepidoptera > Hepialidae > Druceiella > Druceiella hillmani. Next base: position 18,720,653 of record JAYKKI010000026.1, read on the forward strand.
TGAATGAACTAAGTTTCCTAGCAATCGTTTGTTCGTCTTGTTCTGCCTTAAGCGACAGCACGCGACCAGCACGTGGCAGTATTTAAAACATTCCACTTAAAAGAACAGCATCGCATCCATGAGTCGATTTTAAACTCAATACATATTAAAGGGTGCTTCGTTTTAATTCGTTTTTAAATAAGGATGAAGATAAAAGTACGGCATTCTGCATAGACAACGAGGCAACAAAGCCGGTTGTGTTATATACACGGGAGCCCCTTGGGACATCTTAGCTGAAAGTGGCTTTGCATAGATTTGATGCTGGATATTACCTAACGCTTTTAGTTACAAAATTCAGCAAATTTTTAAAGAATTACTAAGTTTTAAAAAACATATTCATGCGAATGTATATGTTTAGTATATAGTAAATTGACACCACTTTGCGCTGACCATATTGAAATACAGTTGCAATGTTGTTGTTTACGTGTTTAAAATATTATGGAATGCTATGCAAAGATTTTTTGCAATTCTTAGTTTGTACTTTTCTCGCATATTCTACAAACGTTATAGACCAGCATGTGGATCTAGAAAAGAAAATGTTAAAAATATGTGTGATCTACCCTCGAACAGGTTAAATCAATTGGACATTATTTGAATTTACTTATATTTCACAGAGATAACTCCAAAATTTTGATATTACATAAAATATATTATTAATAGACACCCCTTAATAGAAAATATATTGCAATTTAATCAATGTAAACTTAATCTTATCAAATATAGCGTTTTTGTGAACTAGCAGAATGCAACTTTCTTCCTATTTTCAGATTTTCTTTGTTTTTGTTTGAAAATAAAATCTAAATGTACATTATAATTCTTTGTATCATCAATTAACGTTAACGAAACTAACATCTTATATAAATGTGAAAAAAAATGAAAATGAAATACTGACTTCTGAAAAAGAAACTTAACCTATAGCTGTAGGTATCTTATGTTACAAAAACCACATAGAAACTGAGAATTTTCCACGTGAATGTGGACTTACATGCAATCAATATACAATCGATACAACACCAATCCCAGCAACTTACGAGTGCTGGAACTACTAGGGCTTTTAATTAATATTTATATATTGCTAAGCCATTTACCTATATTTCTATTCGAGTGCGACGGTTCTGAAGCTAGGTGACAGATTTAACATTCGATTTTTGTATTACGTATTTTAACGATTTATTACCAACAGAGGAAACCCATGATAGTGCAATGCGGCGTGGTTTCATTGTTACATATCCCATTTAGATACGAGATGATTTATACATTTAAACATAAAAGATATTTATTTAATAAACCTGTTATGTAGGAGCGAAACTCGCACTACGAGAACCCGTACACATTAATGTACCTTTAAATATTTATAAGTATATGGAGTTTTTTAATATATTTACTCTTAGTGATATTATTTTTCACCGTCCAAATATGTTGTCTAACACATCTTTCAAAGGTAAATAACTTGAACACCTATATTTCTTTAATATATTTAAAGCAATTTGAGCAAAGTAATTTTGTAATCAAACATAAGTAGGTACATGAAACTCTGTTATCTTAATATTTCTGATTTTGGTTTGACGTGGTTAAAAGGTGTAATGAGAGGCGTTACACTGCAAAATCAACTGACGAAGGAGATGCACTATCAAAAATTATTGCTATATGCTTTCTATTACATTTAAAAAAAAACAATTCAGTTTTGCTCCACTTGATGATGTCGTAAAATATATTTTTTGTACTTCTATATTATGTAATTCTTTTTATACTTCTATATATTATGTACTTCTATATATTGTACTTCTATATATTATGTAATGCGTCTACGTCTGTCTATGAAATCTGATCACAATCAGTCTAAAACTGAAAGAGTTTGATGATGTTTCAAACGAACGGACAGACGGATACGGCGGATCTGTAAAAGTCCCTTTTTTCATTTGGTACTGAACTCCAAAAAGCCACTACCAATAAACACTCATTAAAATTTAAAAGAAAATAGCTAGTTTCCTCTTCGCGAGGCTGACAGGCGGGTAGCTTTTAATTTAAGAAAACAGGGCATTCTCGACACCAGGGTCCCTCTTCCGACCCTCCATCCCGGTTGCACCTCAAGTCGACGCGACGTGATTTGAAATATGCCGCCCCCGCCCACCCCTAATTAATCAAGCGTCGCGAGCACCGCGACCCCCCGCGTGAGCGATGGCCGCGCCCGCGAGCCGCGAAGCGGCCTCTTTGATAAACTCCGTCACGAATGCAATATGTCACCCGCCAACGCTTGACGTGGGGACGAGTCGAGTGAGCTGGGGTCGCGACGCTTGTTTGATTGTCTGCTCCCATCGAGCGCACCGTCTGACAGGCCGAAAGTGATATTTGTACAATACACAGATGATCTTCAATCGTAGCGCGCTTTATGTCAGCCCAAGGAAAGAAAATAAACAGGTGGGAATGAGCTACAGTCTGTTTCCAAGGAGAAAATCTATAAACTCATATTTAAGGAAAAAAAGAAAGAATATTTAATAGTTATACGTATCACTTGCTATAAAGAAAACAAATTAGGCACAATTTTAAAAATTTTGACTTCAAATAACATAACAATTTTTTTTAGATTTCTAAGGAGAGGGTGGTTCGATTTCGCAACCAATCATAGAATATTATAATTGATAAAACGAAAATGAGAAAATAATTGAAAATACATTTAAAATGCATTTAAAAAAATTTATTCATTTTAAACTAGCTGTATTATCAGGGTGCGGCCGTGTATAAAATTTTACTATTACTTTTTTTCTAATATTTTCACGCTATTCTTCACTTTGATTTCTTCTTATTCGAGGTGCTGTTCTCGACCACTTGTGAGTCTTTTTTCTTTTTCTTCTCCTGTTTCTTTTCTCCGTGCCGTGTTTTCTCTTAGCGATTTTGCTAGATTGTGTAGACAACGTTTTGGTATTTTAGCGAAAAAAAAACTACAACAACTACAACAAATAATTAGAAAAAAAACAAAAAAATTCACTTTGGATTTTCGCTTTTTATTCTCATCCATCCTTTCCTTGTCGTTACTGTAATAATACTCCATATAATACACGTGCGCTGTCTTAATATACCTTTGCGGATCGAAATATTACGCGGTTCTATAATTTACTGTAATCTAATAATTTCGTTATGTTACTTAAAAATTATCTTACAGTATTTAATTTTATCCATATAAATTATTGCGCAATTTTGAGGCTACGAATCTGTGAAAATAGTGAACATAAAAGTGAAAAAAAATTGGTGAAAGCAAACTAACACATTAATAGAAAGTATAACATTAAAAAGAAATATATATATAAATATATATAAATATATATATATATATATATATACATATATATATTGGACATTGTCAGTTTACTTTTTACAATTCTTTTATTTGCATTGTCACTACCCAATATTAGTCAGTAAACATGTTTGTTTCGATTGCCGCCGAACATTAGGTGTCGTCATTCGCTCGCAAACGCTACCCTCGCATCCCACTCTTCACTTCTCGCGACTCGGAATCTGCAATAATTTCGCGTATTTTACGCGCGCGATTCATTCATTCATTCATTTGAGATAGCGCTGGGTCGCTACTGCTCGATGCAAGGTTGAGCCTGAATCGCGCTCAAAAAACTGGGGTCAAATCCAATTTGCGCCACCATAACCAGAAAGATGAGGGTGGGTGTCGCGTCAAGATATAAAGAAACCGTAGGCGCCAATTATATCTGTTATATGCAGACGATGGACCACTACAACATTAAATTATTAAATTATAAAAACTTAGATTAAATTATAAAAACCTAGACGTCAAAAAATAAAGAGATTAAATCAATCTAAAGGTCAAAAACTTTCGATTAGGTGTAATTTGTAACCATTAATGAAGTAGATTCGAATTATTTCGCTTCGTTCTCTACAATATATGCAAACATTCCGTGATTAAATTTATTTGAAAAAAAATTATTAAAAAAACTAGGGTTAAGTTAAAACGTAGATCGAATGTTTAAAAAACAACACAAACATACGATGAAATCAAAACAATCGATTGTAATGGATCAACAAGAATTTCCTTTTCGATGAGCTTTCCGAAATCTAAAGCAAATTCTTCCTTCTGTTTCTTATAAGTTTTTGCACGCTGTGCAAAAGAATCCATGCTTGATTATTTAGTATGTCATATAGAAATACATTCCAATTCAAGGAGATTTTTTTTTAAATCTATTGTTTAAGATTTACAATTGTGGACGTGTTAAAAATGATGAAAATTCAATGAATTTAATATGTAATACACGGTTATATATTTAAGATTCGTGACCTGTTTTCATATTCGTTTAATAAATTTTTATTATATAAGTAAAAATACAGTAATGATTAAAAAAATAAAATAAATATTAATATGTTTCGAAAATTTATTCCCACCGTATCGGTTTCTTACAGCATGCGCCATACAACCTTTTAAAGCCAAGTAGTATATATTATAAAATAATATACTAGGTTACATTTTGATGAGTGACCAAATTTCAAAGAGTAATTAAGAAATAGTAACTAAATCATATAATGAAAAAAAAACAATAAGGAACATAATTTTTTAACTTTTCCTGGCATTCCTGTGTGTTATTAATACAATGGAAATGTTAGGAAAAGTTGAAAAAAAAGTTTTTTTTTTTCATTATATAATTTAGTTACTATTTCTTAATTGCTCCTTGAAATTTGGTCACTCATCGAAATATAACTCAGTACATTTATAAAATTAATTTTATATACTCTATCTTTATTCGACTATTCAAAATATTAAAACAATCAAATACCTCAATTTAGTCAAAAATCATAAATTTTGAAAATAAAATTTTTGTCTACAGATGAAACGTTGAAGGGAGAATCCGAATTGATAGGAAAACACCGACATATAATCCCCTACCTTAAATATCGATTTATAAAAATAATAATATTTTATAAATAATATTTTCAAAGAACGTTTCGTACATGATACAATTTAGACGTTACACTTTCATTCATAAATACCTTAAAAAGATATCAAATTAAGCAGAAAAAAAATACTGCACGTATATAATATTTAATCAATAATATTTCAATGACTATTCGTGATTAATAAAATAATTATCTCTTGTTATAACAGTATAACCATTTAAATTAACAAACTTGACGACACGATTCTACAGATAATAGTACAATAACGTTTACATAAAATTATGGTTTAGTATCACTGCACCAACTTATTTTATTACATGTAATGTTTTTAATAACGATTATTGAAACAAAACAAAAAATTATCGAAGAAATTTTACTTCTGCGTGCGGTCCAAAAAACACAAATTGCTAATTTTGTTTGTTGCAAAAAACATAATTTTCCATTATATTAAAATATACGAAAAAAATACAAATCCACAAATTTTTATTTATTTACTAAAATTCAAGTTATATCTATCAATTAAATTTTGCGCCGACAGTTATATATTCATACATTTCCTACTCTAGACGAGGTATTTAATTTTAATAATTACACTTGATTACTACGAGTATCTATTCCCGTTAAAATTTAAATTAATATACTTCAAAGCTTCACCACAAATATACCAAACCTTTTTTGGAAAGAGCTAAATGCCGATTGGCATAATTTGCTCGAATATTGTCATTATACCCTAACAACATCGATTTTATGGACAACAATTTTACAATTAGAGTTGAAGTGAGTTATCATTGACAAGTATTTTGCAAGCACGATTTTTGCAAAAACTGAACACTGTGAAAAAGTCTAACACCTAAAATAAATTCATAACGCAAAACTAGTAAAATGTAAGTTTACTAGAGTGATTTCCATTCCTCCTTTATTAAATTGATTCCAAGCGGAGGACGAGAAATATGGGCGACAGTTCTTCTTTTACTCTTGCCTCCCTCAACCTTCTGTTCTCCACTCATCTTTCCATCTTGATAAGTCTCAATGTGAATTCACAGATCATGTGTTATTTAAATACACAAAGCGAAGAAAATAGTTACATAAAGAAAACGTTACTACGTGATGTAGTATTATTTCTACTTTCTTTAAGTTCTTTACCACGACCTAGATTTCGTTGTATTACAACATCTTTAGGTGGGCTATTAGCAAAGATCTTTGCTAATAGCCCACTTCTTTGCTAATAGCCCACCTGAAGATGTTGTAATACAACGAAAACTAGGCCGTGGTAAAGAACTCAGAGAGAGTAGAAATAATACTACATCACCTAGTTTCATTTAATTATAAATAGTGAATTTCTACAAAATTAACGCCAAATATATTCAAAATTAAGAAAAAGTAGTTATATTGTATAATAATAAGCGAAATAAAGGTTCGATTTAAAAATATTTTTAACTTTATCACTCCATTTGATTATCTCTTAAAATTAAAAAAAAAACGAATTCTAAAAAACTATTATTTCAAATAAACAAAAATTATCAAATATAATAGAATTTCGCCACAATTTTCATTAACATGGTTAAAATACTAAGGGAAGAAATATTACGCATCACTTTGGAGCTTAATATTTCGCAGACGGGGCTAAAAAAGAAAAATAATAAATGGAACCTCAATTTCATTTTAAAACACCTTTTCAATAAACCCCTTCGCATTAGGGGATGCGCGAATAAATTATTCGCCTCCACTTTACAGCTATGGGTATTTGACGTTGAGAAGTTTATTTAAACATGTGGTTGCTCTGTGATCGAAATTTGAACGTAATTCGTTAAATTTTAAAATTTAACGTTATTGACGTATTTGGTTTGAACGTTATTGAAGTTCTTTCGACAAAGAATATGTCTCTATTAATCATTCCATATATTTTTTTTGAATTTTCTTCTATTTTTTCAGTTGAGAGCGTATAGAAATAGGTCATTAGCGTGTGTTGTTTATCTTAATTCCCTGCTATACCTATGAAATTCCAAATTTAATGTTAGAAACACATATCTATTACACATAGTATAAAGTATACACAGGCTACTGAATCTGGAATATTTAAAATCACACAAAATTCACAGCTCGAAACTCATTCAGTCAATCTGATATTTTAATTTTTTTTGGCGACAATCTCTACTCTGTGCGACTGTTAGACCACAAACTATTAATTAGAATATTTTATTATTGAACGTAAACAATGAATCTTTTAGTGTATTTATAATACATATTATTTATAAATTTTAGCTTTCCGTACTCCTTCTTAATATAAACTTAAACCATGGAAAATCTTACACTCCTCCGACGTGTAATATGCTTAAAAAGGGCTACAAAGTTTTCTTTTCGCCTATTAATATATAAATACTTTACTGTATATTAATTGTAATGGTCATCTGCAGCGCCTTGTTTGGAAAATTGTATTTACAAAGGTCTAAAATTGTAAATACTAATAAGCTGTTATAGATAGATTGCTGAAACAGTGGACTTGGCGAAGGTATGAAGGTTTGGTTTCACTAAAAAGGGGCAAACTAGAAACACTAAGCAAAATATATATAGTCATAAGTATAATCGTATCTAAATGAATATTGAATAAATGTTTTAAAAATAGAGTGATTTATGTTATTTACATAAAAGATTTCAATTTTTTCCAACTAAAATGACCAATATTTTTCTTTATATTTCTGTTTCCTTTGTTTGGAAAACTAAACGAAGCAACTTGTCCTTGAGCAACTTAGCTTTGCAACTTATATCTCATGGGTGACTACAATAATAAAGAAGTAAAAAAGGAAAAAACAATTTTGCCTCCAGTAATTGTGTTCTACGTGCCGTTTTTCGGTTCTAATTTTAAAAAATCTGCTCTTATTATAATTACTAAATGTCAAATGCTATTTGATTTAAAAAGACCATAACTGTGCAGAAATAAGCGTGCTGTACGTATTATACGTAGTTACTATTATATACCTGTAGGAGTCCCATTAAAAAAAAATTTAATTAAAAAACTGAAATGGGCTAAATTTATTCTATTTTTCGTATACTTGTTTAATGGTAACTAATATTATAAATGACATAGTGAGTTTGTTTATTTACTTGTTCTGTTTACATGCCTCAACTGTCTGTCACTGGTGTCACGGATATGAACATAAAATAATACAGTTATCCACAATTAAATGAAACTACGTGATGTAGTATTATTTCTACTTTCTTTAATTTCTTTTCCACGACCTAGGTTTCGTTGTATTACAACATCTTCAGGTGGGATATTAGCAAAGAATCTTTGCCAAAGAATCTTTGGTTTGGTAAAGAAATTAAAGAAAGTAGAAATAATACTACATCACGTAGTTTCATTTAATTGTGAATAATGAATTTCTACAAAATTAACGCCAAATATATTCAATAACATAACAATACAGTTATCCCAATTGTTTTAATTTTTTTATTTAAAATAAATAATTATTTTAGGGTTTATATGTAATAAAACCCATCACGACAACATGTCAGTCTACGGATACCTACTACAGGGCGCAGGTTTTTTTTTATTTTCCCGCCATTCCTTTCTTCCTGTGCATTCTAAAATACATAGCCATTTCCTATGCTAAATTAAATTTGTTCATAACCTTGTTTTATAAGTTTCCCTACCATTTCCTTCTTTTTCCGTACAAACGAAGCCGCACGTCAATTTTAGTGTTCCAACAAAATATAACTTACCAGCTGTGCTCCACAGTTTCACTCGCGTGAAATTCAGAATAACAAAAAACCATTAACATACCAAATTTCATTAAAATCCGTCCAGTAGGTTTTGCGTGATTTACGTACAAAATCACATACAGACAGACAACAATTCTAAAAAAAGTTTTTCCTGCTTCTGTTATCATATCTATACGCTAAATCAATCACTTGCTTAATAATATTTTCCATGTACAGAATTTACTCTGTTACAATTTTATTACATATATAGATTTACAAATAATAAATCCTCTAAAACATGTTTATGGCTTCAGCCTTGACTCCGTTTGTAATGCAAACCTTCTTGTAATAATTACAATAATGCTTATCTACGAATGAATTTGATTTGAACCTAAAATTAATAAAATAATGATTGATTTGATTAATTTTAGGTTCAAATTGAACTCAGGTTTGTATTTTTAACTGGATGAAATGATGTAATAACTTTGGCTGATATTTTCCTTTGAGGTGATACAGAGAAACCAAAAATTGATGAAGTTGTTGCTGAAACCGAGATCGAAATCAAAAGGTTGAGTTTTTTCTTAATTAGAATACGTGCGTCTTCCTAAAAATAAATAATTCTCTATTGTTTTAATGAAATTACTTAACAAATATTAATACATAGTGCTTGATTTGAATTTGATATATATTCAGAATATCGTTCTTATACGGCTAACAACAAAAAAACAGTTTGGTTATTGCTTACATAACATTTACTGAAAATAATATTTTTTTCTTTAATACGAATAGTGATACGAGAACGATATCAATAGACTTTTCTTGAAAAAAAACTATAAAACTGTGAGCAAAGAGTAAGTTTGAATGTAAAGCCTGTGGCGAAAAATAACAAATATATTTAATACAAAAGTTTAGAAATACAAAAATACTAAAAACTTTATACGACCTATTTAAAAAAAATGTTAAAAACAACCTGGGAAACTAAGCAGGAAGAAAAACTTATGGAAGTATGGAAATATACCTTCGAAAAATATTTGAATTGCCGTTGGTTGAAAAAAAATTGTAGGAAAATTTTTCGAATAAAATAACTTTAGCCTATATCAAAATTCCTTAATATTCAATCAGATACCTTTGTTGCAGACGCTAAAATCTTTAATCAAACACTTTTCCTTTTCAACCTACATATCACCGATATAATTGGTGCCTACAGCATCCATACATTTCGGGGTTAGGAGATTGGCCTCGCGAGACGCGGCGTTTTCAGGGCGCCGTTTGCGCAAGGCGCAAATTGAATTTGTCCCGGTCGACAGCGGATCCCGGGCGTAATTCGCGGTAGCCGGGCACCAGGACATGTAGCGGCGTGGCGTGGCGGTAAATGAATGAATGGATGAACGGCACGTGCGAAATGCGCGAAATTACTCCGCCTCCTGAGCCGCGAGAGGAGGCTGCAAGAGGTGCGCGAGTGCCGGGAAATGGAAGGGGAGAGGCCTCGTGTGAATTTGCGCGACGCACCAAATTCCGGTGGCGGTGAAAACGTGTGCTGAATAATGTCGCTCAGTGAAAAAGCGAATAACGCAATGTCAAAAGAGGAACTGATAAATCCTGGCGTACTTGATAAGTCGGTACGTCGTTTATTAATATACGAGTCGTCAATCAGTCAACAAAGGTATATAAGTAATTTAGTTACTGTAAAAAAATATTCAATAAAACTTCATATTCTAGAAACGCAAACCCGATAGGTTTATATTATGTTAGAAGTGAGCAGTTATGAACAATAGCGACAGAATCATTCTATGAAAATATCTCGGGACATCTCTGTTATACTAATAAATACTAATTATTAATATGAAATTAAAACTAATGAGTGACAGCGAACGTTCGATTGAACACTGCTACCAACATAATGAAATAAGCAGAGTACCTCTAAGTCAATGTGTGAGATAAGAACGAAGGCCATTTTATTCTATTTCGCACAGGCGAATTTATAAACGAAAACACTTGTCTTTGGTTAAAGATCAAACTTTAAATTTTCTTCATTTTTTAGAGTTCCGTAACCAAGTGCCAAAAACACTTAATTCTATAATTTCGTCCTGTTCATCTGTCCGCTGTCTGTCTGTCCGTGTGTCATTGCTATTTTACTCAGTACTATATAGATGCAATTTGGATGGTAGATGTCTTTTATGAACCGCTATATAATGATATAGTTGAATTATGAAAAAAAAATATTAGAGGTGGCACACCATACATGCAACTGAGGAATAAAAAATGTCCAGTGTAAATAAGCGTGGGGGATCGTAGCATCGTTGGATAGCTCTGAACAAAATATATAGAGTTTCTAAAATAACTTTTTTATAATAATTGGTGGTGGTAATTGCCAATAGTTGGTGAGATATGCGCTTCCAAATCTTAAAAAGTGCCCCCCACCCCACACACACATATATATATATATATAAGTTAAATAACAAGACTAAGAATAAAAGAAATTAAGTAACCACAATATTACCAAAAAGATTTCAAGACCACTAAGAATCACTAATACATTTTAAAAATAATTATTAAGGAACATCAAACAATTAACGTACGCAGGTGCAGCTATCTTATAAAATGTAACAACTAAGTCTGTTGAACTTAATTCTTTGTAAAAAAAGAACGACTCTGGCATCTTATCGAAGTTTTAATACGTGAATATAACATTTGAAAATTCCACATTTTTCCTATGAGTTTACCCATTCAAAAATAGTTACTAAAAGCTTAATAGAAAAAAAAGATTAGTGTCTATGCCACGCAAAACCCATTACAGGCAACGAAAAATTAATAATAGAACTTTTGAAAGATCATACAATATTCGTAGTGAAACAAAAACGATTTAACCCAGATATACTAACATCGACCCTTTCTAAAGCTTTCTAATCCTAAATGAACGTTACTCGAAACCACTAAGCTTTTTGAAGCTACTTCTAGCAAATGAATAAAGAAAATAAAATTTACACACAAGCTTTCTACTAAATCCTATATATAAGATATACAAAAGCTCAATGAAGCAGCGAATTAGAAAATCTTCAAAGAGTCGTTTGCATCCATATTTAAACGTAGCAATTTTTCAGCGAAAACACTGACAAATAAACGCTATGACCGAACTGAAGAATTTTTAAAACCGTGTCGCTGAAGCGACGTCTGCACGTTCGAAGGCTAGACTCAATGCCAACAACGCGGCAAATAACACGCTTTCACGGTGATTAGCACTCACGCTCCCATATCGTTCTATCGGAGAGTATTTTGGCCTCTCTGTGAAGATAATATGATCTTCCCTTCGTAGACGATTAAGGTCATTTGCATCCCGACGATTATAATCAAAAATGTTCATTTTTCAACGAATGGATCTATGGTTAGACTGTAAAAAGTGGCAGGATATTTTACATGACGTTATGCTTTATAAATAACAGATTTGTAAACTCAGCATCGATTATGAGATAATAGCTCAATTTTGTACGTATTCTTTAATAGAATCTCCGTTAAATTTACAATGGGCGTTATTATACAGAATTTTATTTTAATTAAAGTCTTGGTACTACAAGAAGTGAAGTTCTACTTCATACTTCTGAAGAAGTATGGTTTTGTAAAATTTATTAAGAGAAATTTTTACCGCAAACTTTTTCTAAACATAAATTTAAAAAAATTTGTTATTCCTTAAAATATTATTCAATAAAATATCTTTATATATTTAATTGTTATATACCAAATGAAAAAAAAACATTAATTTTTACACCTTACTATTGTTTTTAAAATCATTTAACTTTTTTCACAAAAACCAACTTGTATTTATGTACTCAGTTCTCTTTATTAACTTGGAACCCCTGTTTAGACTGAATGTATTTTCTGCCCGATTTTAGTAATGTCTAACCAATGCTACGTGTTTTTCTGAATATACTAAAGCGAAAAATCTATAACAATTAAGATAATTTAAATATTTTTTTCTTGACAATTTTTGAATTAAATATTATTTTTATCAAATTTATCCTTTATGGTATATTTCGTTTTATGTTTTAACCACAATTTATAATTACATATATTTATAGCCAAGACATTGATGAAAAATCTAATCATTTATTTTTCTTATTAAAACCAAGTCTTTGTGGTTTTAAATCATATATATATATATATATATATATATATATATATATGTATGTATATATATATACATATATATATATATATATATATATATATATACACGTACAGATGAAGGAACTATGCTACAAATATTTTTCCGTCAACTAAAGCAAAGTAAAGTAAGAATTATTTACATAGCGAGCAGATAAAGATTATCAAAATCATAACAAAAAACATATCTTAAAAATTGCTATGATATGTTGAAATAATAAACAAAAAATGAAAGAAATAGAGTTTAAAGCTTGTGCCATCAATAACGTTCTAGGAAAGCTCATATGTTACATGTACCTTCTTATAAAAGAGTGGCTGTGACTCTTAATGATGCTACAGCAAGTACATCACCCTCAGACCGCACTTTCGTAAACAACAAATTTATTAAAACTATTCTACCAACCAGCGGAGCTACGAGGGAAACCATTATGCATTTTTTAATACTTATAGATGAATATATGGCACCATACATTTTTATATGATTGGAATTTAGGTTTAGTTCTCTTTAGCCGCGTGTGTGGAATAACCGAGAACGACCATATTATGTCTCCTACAAAATTTCAGGATTGCCAAGTCCGAATCTGTGTAATTGGCAAAGCAAGGCCAAAAACTTCAGATTATTTAGACAAATTGCTGATAAGAGATTTCACAATTTTGTTTATCTCAATTAGCGCTTGTTTGAACACATTTTAGTCACAATTCAAATCTTCTAATCCTCTCCGTTTTTCATGTAATATGTGTGCAGATATACACTCTCGATAACTATTCTAAACAGACAGTAAAACAGTAACATAGCAGAAAAAAAACAAGGGCGAAAAAATTAACTAAGCAATCTTACCGACCAGCACAGTGCAGCTTTCGCCAATGCGCTTTTCCGGTAAAAGTCATCTTCGTCGCTTTGTACATTGCTAGATAGGTGCCGTAATAAATGCGTTCCACAATTTCCAATAATTAAAACAAAAACGGCTTTTCACCACATGAAATAACATTCTGAAGTGGAAACTATCATTGGGATCGATTACGTACATTCCACCAAGCGCATTTGTTTTTTAAACTATTGTAGCCCTTCACGAGCACCATGTGTTTCCTCATCTGATATTTTCTTCTAGTTTGAGTCCATGTATAACCACGAGTACTTTATTATAAGTGGGCGTTACGCCTTCTATGTATAATTTTAAAAATATCATTAATGTTATGTCTCCAGGATTGTTTGCGATATCGTTGGTAGTACTTTTATTGAATAAATATTTCCTAAACGGACTGATAAATACGTTATAGGAGCGTCGTAGAAGCTCTTTTACGTATATTATAGTTAAAGATTCGCCAAACTACCTCGGAACTGCATTTATATCTCTCAGATTGGTACTGCTGTATCTTATCTGCGGAATCTAAGGTAAAAGTAGCCTGATCAGTAACATTTATTACATATATATGTATATATTTAATAGGCTTTATCTTAAAGATACAAATGTGCGTGATAGACTCTAAGGAGTATGGGATTTTAGGCTACGACCCTTTCGTTGTCCATTTCATTAAAACGGATAAATGTGGTTTGTGGAAGACATTTTTTTATTTAGGATAGCTATCATCATCGGTAGATAAGTAAGTGTTTAAAACGCCGCAGAGACTTTAAACGATAACGTGAAGTATTAAATTGTTCTCTTTTTTCAGTATTTCTGGTGAAATTACCATGTCTATTTCTGATCTAGCCAGAATTTGTATTGCAGCCACAGCAGAAGGTACACGTGTGGTAGCCCACATTTCTGTCATTCAATAGTATGTATGTGGCAGTGAGGCGTTACTTATATGTGTGCTGTATTCATGAGAAACATTAATTTGTAAATTTTTAAATAAAAAAAACGAGTGTGCTTTAGACCACACGACTGAAATAAAATTTCAAATTCACAAAATATGAACTTTAAAATGAATTCACAATTTTATTAACTTTAAACGTAGAATATTTAATGTATTGAACAAAATAATAATTTTTAAAATCTACAATAAAATATACACGCTATAGGATTTGTGATTATAAGAGAAAACAGAGTACCGGCTAAATGATATACCTTATACCTAAAACGTTGCCATGAAGTCATACTAGAGTGCTTACGTACTCATAAAAGAAGCTATTTGAAGTGAGTTAGTGTATAGATACATACGCTTCAAAATTTGTTTACCGTTTAATCATGTGTAAGAACTAAATGTATTGGTTCTGGAGGAATGGGAATTTAAAAAATTTAATTTTTTCTTGCATAAATCTTTTGGTTCATCTTTCCATTTTAAAGCAAAAGAATATAAATTTTTATAATCTATTGTTGAAACATAATTCGTTGCAGAACATCTTTTGTCTGACCACAGTCCGGAGGTATTAATTATTTTAGTCTAAATGATTCGTTCTTTAATTTCTTTGTTTAATGTGTTGATCCTATGAGAAGAAGTTGATGGTCTTGCTCAGGATATATCTCTCCTTCTCTTTGAGATATATGTGTATTAAGATGTGATAAACGTATTCCACTTTCAGCAGTGAATTCTCTGTCTTTTCGGGAATACTAGCCTATTGTGATCTAAAAAACGACGTATATACCTTTTGTCTAATAAATCTCTGGTTTTTTGTGTAAAGTGCCTATTACGATTTCAAGAAAAAAGGTGAATATCTCGTTTGCCAGAGGACTCTCTGGCTATTTGTGAAACATGTCTTTCGCTATCATTCGACAATCGAAATTCTGTCTCTTGGTCTCTTTGATTAGCAAGCCATAAACATAACCTTTCAGCGTATGATCAACTATTTATATTTGGTTTAAGTCAGAGCATTTTAGGTAGTTAAAAAAGTTTTTAAAATTAATGTTCCAATGTGAAAAAAATTATTTACGCGAGACAATTAAAAATTGCTATCTTACAAAGAAAAATTAAAGAAGCTCATACGTTAATGAAGTAACGCTGAAAGGTATTTTTTAAATTATGATGTGTTTAAAAATAACGGAACAACAAAATAAATAAAAGTACTTATATCGAATTGTAAGTATTTTTATAATAATTAATAATGATATAAAATGACTATTTTACCATGAAATAATTAAAAAATGTTAATACGTTAATTAAGTCGCTCTAAAAAGCCAAAAAAAATTGCAGTTACGATGTACAAAGAAATCACAGTAAACGCATCAAACGGCAAATTTACTGCGTGCGACCGTCGCGTTCCTCCGCGCTTTATATGCATTGCCCCCTACCGCCCCCACTACACCACGCCGCGCCGCCCGTCGTCGCTGACCTACCATATACGTATAAAATTATACCACATACGTATAAAATTGATTATTTCTCCTCTTAATTTTATATCATCTCTTATACTATGCGACCAATTATCAAACTAAACAGCGAAATTGTTGTCTCTATCAAATAGTTGTAATTATGAAATGATCCACCTAACATCACCTAATTGTACTTCGATTTTTTGAAAAATAGATCCAGTTGCTATAGTTTATGCAAAAAAGTCAGATATAAATCTGGCTGCCTCGGACTTTTTTGCAGAGATTTTTAAGATCTACAATTTTCCTTTAGATTGCATTAATCGTTTTTGCAGCATTCTCCGCGAAAACGTCCGGGCTACATTTATTTCCTACGAGTACATTAACGTAATTGGCTGCATCTAATTAAATATATATGATAAAAGGATTGTTTATATACATAAAGCTCTGTAGCTACGGATGTATCGAAGAATAATTCTTAATGAACAGTTGTCACTGCAATGCTGTACATTTTGGTGTTATATTAATATCGTACTATATGTTTTTATCAGTCGTACGTGTAATATATTTTCGAAATACTCTTAATAAAATAAAAGTATCTTTGGGTAATGGTCAAGAAAAAAGTGAAACGAAAAAGGTTCCCGAAGTGCATTTGAATTAGCCTGTAGGAGTAATACAAAGCAGAAAATTATTAAATTGATACTAAATTGTCATTGCAAGAAAGGTTGCTGTTTGTTTTTTTAAATAGCGTATATAAAAAAGTTATGAAGATTGTTGCAAGTATTAAATCTTTCCGTGGGCTCAAACTGTTTCTGCTTCTGCGAAGAGATCGATTCACGATGCGTGAAAGCTACTACATAGGCAGAAGGACGTATTTATGCTGCAAACCTTGCAGATGAAAGGTACAAATGACTTATTTAAATCTCTGCCATGAAAACTGTAAAGTACATCATGAAATGATGAAACATTGAACAACAAAAATCCATTCGATATTTATAGAGATTAACGCTCTCCGATAACAGACAGAGAGAAAGACAAAAAATAAACTTTTATTCTATATACAGATATCTCAGAGTTTCGAGCTGTTTAAGCAGCAGATACTATATACACACCGCGCTATCTACTGACATGTTATAACATGATACTTTTGTGTTTAACGAGTATAAATAATGTTTATAAAAACATACTTCTATGTTGTGTGCATTAGTATTCCGTGCAACTCCAAATTCAAGTTAAATATAGACTAAGTTTTACTCCATCACATGAATTACAGATATGCCAAATTAGGTAGTAATTCGTTACTTTGTTGTTTGTTATTAGATAACAAACAAATAAAACACACTGTCAGAGGTGAAGGAAAAAATTTAAATTAAAAAATCACATATTATTATACATAACCCGTAAAATTATACATAACCCGTAAAATTAAAAAAAATAAAATTTCTGTATTAACCAATGTTCACCTTCGACTTTACATTAACAATTAAATACATAGAAAGACAGAAACAGAGACTCTCGAAAATTTGCATCTTAAAAGAGATGTGCTAACAGACTTGCATTACTTGAAGTTAAAAATTACAATTACTTGGACAATTCCATTCAAATTAGAAACTGATTACCGTAACATAACCGTATTTCCTTTTTCATTATCAAAAATGAATAACTTTTCAGTCAATGCAAAATGCTGTCTAAATCAATTGAAATTACTTATATGTTTGGGATCATTATTACTCTCACTCATTTTATTGTCCTAGCTATATTAAAATATTTATTATCCTAACTATATATTTGACACCAACAAACGTCGCAGTAAACTTTTTAAAGTTTCTTCTAGAGTTACAACATAATAATAACATTTCATATTAACAAAATATTAGACTTTCACTAACATTGTGATTCATCAGCGAAATTCCGTTTAACTTACGCTTCAAGTTAGTATTCCCATGTAGACGTCGTGCCATAAAAAGGACAACAACTTTTGATATAAATAATAAGGCAGAAACGGGATGGAGCGCGATAAACTTGGCGGCTTTTAAGGTGAACGTAATAAAAAAGCGACGTCGTTCTGTCGGCCGGAACTTTCACGAGGGGTTCAATTACAGAACCCAATAAGTGCCACCCACTTCGGCTTTGAACCTGATGTTTTATTAACGAGATTTATATAAGTCTATGTCTATGGGAGACAAACTTATTTAGCCAGTGAAAATTCTACAGCTTAGATTATCAGGTGTCGACCTACAATTTCCGTCGTAGGCCGTGATATTGATTTAAAGTGAACGTAAATTTTATGGTTTCTTATTTCTTTAAACGTATATACAATTTCTGTATCCCACGATTTTTATTCTACGCATGCTTGACGTATAATCCTCTTACCTTAAGAAATAATTCAGTTTTGTATTTCTTCTTTTTTATGATGAGCTACTGTATTAGTAATTCATAGGTTACGCCAGATTATTAAAATGAAAAGGTACACTTTATTTAATGCACACGCGTTAACAGAGCTACATTTACCTTGAAAACCCGATAATATAGTAGTATATTGGTGTTCTGAGTGACTGAGTGAACTCTGAGTCTACTTTCAAATTATATTTAAGTCCTATCTGTAAGTAGTTTTTCAAAATGAAACCACTTTACGTGACATAAGCATGAAGTGAAAGTGAGATCGTATAGAAATGTATTACAGAATAGGAGCATGGTATGGTTCTTTTTAATAAATTGATTTTTTTAATAAATTGAGCTTCTCTTAACGAAATTGAGTTTCTATTGAGTGTTTAAGTGCGATTTCAGAAGTGAAACTTCTTATTGCGCCGTAGGATGCATATTGATTCAGATAGTGTCACGAAAAAGTTGTGATAAATGTATCATGGAAAGCTTAGGGATACCATGGTCGACTTTAGATAGGTATTATTGTGTGTACTTGCCAAGTGAACCTATGGAGGTATGTGATATTGTGTCATAGTGATAGTGTAGTGTAGTGGACACTATCCATATGTGATAGTGTCCATAATTTACTTAATTATTGACTGAAAAAAGCGCAACATCATCATCATCATCATCATCATCATCATATATATTAATACGCTAAGGTTAAGATGTTACTCTCCCTTTTTAGAAAAAACCTCACAACTAATCCACATAATTGCTTGCTCTACCGGCATCCACAACTAAACAATTTATTATTGCTATTGTTTTTGCAAATTAATTAATTATTAAAATTATATACACAAAACAGCAATGCTGCCATCTAACGGCTCAACGTCAATATGATTGACGGTCGGTAAAATTTTTGTTTAATTTCAAATCCACTCACGTATAAATAAAGTGGCGCTTTAGCTCAATGCTTTTGATACTTGCGCCTCTATATGTCAATTTTAGTAAAATATTTTTTTAATCTGTCGTCTGAGCTTCATAATGGAATAAAAACGTAATAAGCAGTGTGCAAAATTAGAAATGAATTGAATACCTGCAATCAATTTTGATTTATTAAATTGAGTTGAATAATTTATAATGCGAAGACTTCGCACGGGTCACGCTAGTACTATATTATTCTACTTTCGCCCTACTGTCCGCGACTTCTTTCGCGTGGACAATATTAATTTAACCTAGTACGTGTCAATCCAAGCTATAATTTACTTCTGTTCTAATTTTTTTCTAAATTCGTTCGCTTTCAGTAATCATATCGTGATCGAGTAATAAAAGATAGAACATTTTGTATACTATCCCATGGTAACCACGCCCAAATTAGGGATAGTCAATGTATTAATATAGATGCCAAAATCAAACTTATAGAATTTTCTTACCGACAATATTACGTGATCAAGCAGGAACTTTATGAATATCATAAGGTATACACGCTATCCCTCAGAAACTATTTCAGATTTCAAGATAAAAACTTGTCAAGCACGAATGGAACTCGCACTCTGAGGGTTCCGTGCACATTTACACATTTATAAACATTTAATTATAGATAATATTCCTATTAAACTATTTACAAATTTTAATTTTTTTGAACAAAAATATATTGCATTTTGTATATTTCACACGTGCATATATAAAAAAAAATATGTGATATAACTACAAATTAACGATTGTCGTCTTTTCTTTTCTATTTTTTTCCTTTATTTGTACTGTGAGACCTTGCTTCTTGCCAAATTTCACGATTCTAGATAAACGGGAAGTACCCTATAGGTTTTGAATTATGCGAGTGTCAAAATATGCGGCATAAATGGCCGTATTTTTAGGGTTCGTCTTGATTGTGTTGACTTAGAAGCTAACTTTTATAGCTTCAAGGGACCGTAGACCTAAGTATTTGGTATTAATTTCAATTTGATACCTCCACGCGTTGCTGAGAAAAAGGGTCTTGACATATCGATATAATCTATATTTTTTGTAGACCCGTTCAGAGATTATAAAGTTTAAGAGTAACAAACAACCATCCATACATGCAAACTTTATCATTTATAGTATTAGCTAGGATAAATTGGTTGCATACCGTCTATAATCTATAGCACATCATATCATTTATATTGATAACGTGAATTTTACATAAATAATTTAATAAATATTAATTTAAAAAAAATTCACTTCAAACTAGTAGAATTTAATTTACAATTTATTTATTAACATAAGTGCGTTCGAAAAGTACCGTTTTGATTTGAAAAGACACAAAAATAAAATTCTATTTAATATTTATATGATATCCATTATTCTTTTACCTAATTTCCATCATTATTAAGGCAGTTATCGTGTCGTGAGACCAGATTTTTTATCTTATCTTCAAAGAACATCGCCGCCGACGAAAATAACCATAGTGAGATAGTGAACTGTCGTTTTAGATGATGCCTACAAGATGTTGATTAAATTTTTAAGCTTTATGTAAATATATTAACAACTTTGTGTTACCTTATTCTTATAAAAATAAACATAACTACAGTGCTTCTTACACCGAGTAAAAGTGGCAAGTTAGTAGCAGCGCCCAGCGAAACATTTGCGACTACTAGAGAAATGTACATAGTGCTTGAAATAACTTTTATTGCTAGTCACCTAACCACGCGAAGACTCTCCCCCTCCCCACAGGTAGTACTCCATCTCGTTGTGAACGTAGCTGCACGCGAGACTGCCAGTAGCTAACTGAGTTTTGCCTGTTAAATCTAGTTTTTAAAGGAAAATCGCTTTTACGCTGTAAGAAGATTCGATAAAAATATAAACATATTTTTGAATCGTAGTTCTTATTGAGTCTACGATTGTCGCCAGTTTTTTTTCATTACAATTTTAATTCTTACATTTATGTGCAACTTTTCTTTTATTAACTATCTGCCATCGGCTACTAATGGATGTAGCAGCCCAAAGAATGTCTGAAGCTTGGTTCGAATCATGATAACTTCCAAGACTTACAAATTATAATATTAGCATATGTTGTACGTATTGTTAAAATTTGCGAGTTGTGGCAATTTTCAATGGAAAAAAATACGTCAAAAATAAGAAATATAATGTCTTCAAACATTACATTTTACCTGTTGCGGATATTACTTTCAGAATAAGAACGATTGATTCTTCGCCCAAACTATAGGACCGACTTCAGTGAAATCAACTTTTTTTTTAATTAAATATATTATATACCATATCAATATTATTATTTTAATCTATCTTAGTCATAATTTGGTTCCCTGAGAAATTATTTGTAATTTTTTTGTTCTGTACTTAACAAAGTATTTCTTGCATAATAAAATAGGGCGCTTTGAAGACAACATTACAAGAAATAGCATTTCATAATGGTTTTCATTATCATTGAGCTTAAAAAACCATTTTTTCGGTATATTAACTTGTCACATTTTCAGTTTGGTATTTTTATAATAAACACAACTTGCCATGTTAAAACATAAAAAAAATCGCAACATTAAAAATAAAACATGCAGCCATTGCTATTCTTTATAATGAAGGCAAATAAATCCGCATGCCATAACAGTATAACTAAACTTATTTAAAACTTGTCTGCATTAACTATTAGTCTTTGCAAGAAAGCTGAAATTCATCACAATTTCCTGCATCTCAAAATTTAAGTGACGCCTAATAGTAATAATAATTTACAAAGCAAATGAAAAAGATTACTTAAAGCACTAGAAAACCGGTCGATACCTGTTTCTCTAACTAAAATAAAAAGGCGTTTACGGAGCACTAACTTAATTGGATGTGTTGTTTTTTTTAAGTATTATTTTGGTGGTCAAATAAGAAAAAAAGGTTCGAGTGAACGTTAAACGATCATGATAGGTCAAAAAGATTATAGAAATGTTCTCTGTATTGACAAATCTAAGTTTGATCTCTCGGCTTCAAATTGGTAAGTTGACATTCAAAAAATTAGTGATTAATATATGTTGCAGACTACAAAATGTCAACAATGAAGCATGACGGTAGTTCCATTTTAATTGCTTCTAGCAACGCCAGATTAAATTGATGGCATAATTAAGAAAACAATCGCCAATTAAACGAAAACCTGATTAAACAGCATCTAGCGTTCGTTTAATTGGCATCTAGCGTTCAAAATTTTTTTGAATGTTTAAACATATGGTATAAATGCTACAATTTGTGGATTCAAATTTAATGGAAATTATATGTTTATGAATAGAAAAATTCGGGATTGTTGTCCGTCATCGTTATAAGACATTATTTTTTAAATATAAGTAAAACTATCTACTATTTTTCAATCACTTCTAAGGTAAATGAAATGTATAATACTCTTTGATAACACAGTTTATTGTAACCATTTATCACGTAAAAATGTATAAGGAAAAAAATAATCTCTTTCTTTATTTTGATTAAATTTTCTTAAGAATTTTACGAATTTTGCACGGCATAAAACTGATTAAAATGATAGAGTTTATAATTTTTCGTAATTCAAACCATGTTAAATCCATACATCATTGTCAGTTAATACTTTATTCCAGCAATTCCAAAATTGTATCCGACCATGCTTTTAACCGTAATCTGAGTATTACTGTTAATCCCGTATAGTAATCCCACGCGGTTTGACCGAGTCTCATAACAAGATAAAGCGAGTTAATTTATTTAGCGTCACGAGTAATATTTATTTACCCCCAAACGGCTCCAACTTTATTTGTCACAGCAAATACTAAAGTATAACAAATAACTCGATATAAATAAACTTTAACGTCGAAACTTATCTCGAACTCAATTACAATAAAGTACGTTGCCCGGCACCGACTACCGATATTAATGTAACGCCATTTGAGGCTCGACATCGGCGAACCTATTCAATTATTGATGTTAGTTGGTAACACTCACTGTGATAAACTTTACTTCGTATTTAACTAGACGCCGTACAAGGAAATGTAATTAATCAAGGGTCGCTACCCGGCGGCCGCTTATTCGATTATTTGTTTTCATAACAACAATTTGGGAAACAGTGATCAATCTCAGGAGCCGAGAGCGGCCGGATGCTGTGCTCCCGGTCGTCTCTTTGTCGTTTTGCTGCAACCAGCAGTGAATAGTGTGTCGAGGTACATTTTCGACTGAATTCGCTTTTCTTATTTTTCTCTATACTTTATTTTTTGGAGTAGTACAATGTTTATCTCAATAATAAACATAAATGAAAATTATAACGCTAAAATCGTTAGCACAACTGAATAAACTATATACACACAAAGCCATATATATATATATATATATATATATATATATATATATATATATATATATATATATATATATCATATTAGACACATTCTAGAATTAGTTGGGTAGCGACTTCATTTGCCTCATTTAAATGTTATCTGTGGAAGAAATGCGACATCAATATTGCAACGAAGGTTCACCTTTGTCATTCTGCTTTGTGGGTGCTAAATCTGAACTTTACATAAACCAGATTTTGGCAAGCTCGAAGTATTCCAAATGGATGTCCACCGGTTTCCAACGTCTCGATCCGGTACTGCATCACCAAAGATACTATCCGATCACGATGACGGAATCAATCAACCGTCAAAAACCTCATTCAACAAAGAGGGCCTAAATAGTTCAATATCTTTATCCAAGTTTGGATATTATTTTTAAACGTATTTCTATAAGTGCATGTACTTTTTACAATCTTAATTATAATTGTTTTATAATCTTAATTGTAATTTCGTATGTTGTTAGTTTTTATGTGTGTTTTTATATTTTTAGAGTTCCGTACCTTAAAAGGAAAATCTTTAAAGTAGAAATTTTAAGTTAGGCACAGTAATGAAACATATCAAACCATACATATCGCAATAAATAAAACTCAAAAATATTAATTTAAAAATGTTAGAGAGGATATAGCACTCAAAAAAAGATAAAAGCACACAAAAAAAATTGTAATAACTTATAAAGAGCGGAGTGTCGTTAGAAGGAGCTAGTTATAAAAGTCTCAAAAATAAAAAAGGTTAAAGTATATTTTCAGAGATCTGCTAAAAATACGTAAAACAAATATGTCTTCCACCCCTATTTCATGAACACTCGACTTACAGTTATGAAAAATATATGGGTTTTAGAAGCCCACGCAAAGATTGTAGGAAAATTATGGGGATGATTTTAGATGTCATAAGTTTTTAAGCCTACGAAAAATACAGCAGGCAATTCACATTTTTTTGTTTTCAAAGCCGATTTTGTGAGAAACAAAATGACGTAGAAACCTGAAAGTTGAAATAGTAGCAGAAAAGTTGAAAGTTGAAATAGTACACCTTATTAACCCACGTATTTTGCATATATTTGAAACCACAAACTTTTTTTAAATATTCGGATAACAATTAAAGAGGATATATATTAGAGATAACAGTCATACAATTTTTTTTCTCCTTTTACATAAAATGTGGAGCATCACTTGAAAAGACTAGTTATGAGGAATACAAAAATATTTTTTTATACTTTTAAATTGCATTTTTAAAAAAATATTCTAAAAAATATGCAAAAATATAACATATCGTCCCCTTATTTCCAAACTACTGAGCCAAAAATCATTAAATAAACAAGGTTGGTAAAATCTGACTAGAAGATCATTGGGAAATTGTAGCCATTATCATAGATATTATAATTTTTGAAATATCACCATGTTTTTACGCCTGTGAAAGATCAATATATTTACGTAAATAATAATTTAACGTAAATATATTGCAACGTGTAACATGCATTACGTTGCAATATATTTACATTGCGAAAAATTATTTTTTTGTAAATAGTTTGTTATAAATACTATGTATGCTTAAATGTTTATAAGTGTCGAAATGAGTACTGAATCCTTGTAGTACGAGTTATATTCGTGTTTGACAAATGTTTTCTAAAATATTCACAATATATTATATTATTACCCTGCCAATATAGTATTTTTTTTTAATTTATAAAAATAGACTAAAAAGATCTAACATCGGTTGTATATCTTTTTATATCTTCGTGAAGACTTATTTTAAAACAATAATTTCACGATCCCTACTTGTTCTTTGTCCATCGCGTAAAGCATTTAAGAATGCTTTTTGTTTACATACAATAATTAAGTGTCATATTTTGATGACGCAGGTGTGATCTTATCCCCACTGTACTATAATGAGCGAGTTTAATGCTTGTATAAAGGTAGGCCCACAGATAAAAAATTTTGTAATATTATATCTATGATCTAATTATTAGGTAAATATTTTGTCGCTTCCTGAGGCTGCATCGTATGACAATCTGGATTTTATGTGCCATAACGTCGATGTTATGCCGTATACTATCAAAATTGAAAAACAACAATGCAACTTTTGTAGGTAGTAATATAATATAATCACTTAATGATTCTATGAAGAGAAAAGACAAATTTAAACAAAACTAATTGAAGTGTGATTGCCGGCAATCACAAAAGGCATGGTGAATAATTGAATAATGTTTTAATAGAGAACAAAATAAGAAGAAAAGCTGCTCGTTGACTCAATGATTCCACGAAGAGACAAAGACAAATTTAAAGAAAACAAATTTAAGTAAGCTTATTGGGAATCCTATAATGCATGGTGCATGATGCTTTTGTAGAGTGCAAAATAAGAAGAAAAGCTGCTCGCTAATTCAATGTATCCACAAAGAGACAAAGACAAATTTAAACAAAACAAATTTAAGTAAGCTTGTTGGGAATCCCATAATGCATGGTGCATGAAGCTCTTGTAGAAAGCAAAATAAGAAGAAAAACTACTCGCTGATTAAATGATTCCACGAAGAGACAAAGCCAGATTTAAAAAAACAATTTAAGTGTGCTTGCTGGCAATCCCAAAAGGCATGGTGAATGATGTTTTTATAAGGAACAAAATAAGAGGAGAAGCTGATCGTTGACTCAATGATTCCACGAAGAGACAAAGACAAATTTAAACGAAAACAATTTAAGTGTGCTTGCTAGGAATTCCATAAAACATAGAGCATGATGCTTTTGTGGAGAGCAAAATAAGCAAAAAAACTACTTGCTGACTCAATGATTCCACGAACAGACAAATATAAATTACAGATAATTAATTTAAGTGTGCTTGTTGGGAATATCAGAAAATATTCGGAAAAATAAATAAAGTCTACGTATATTTTCCCTTCAAAAAATGTTTTTATTTATTATGCGGTGTATTTTGTATTTAATTGTATAACTTTTATGAATTAATTGAGGGAATTTGTGTCAATTAATGTACCATGTTTATTACGATATTTATAATTTAATTAATTTTGCTTGATTTCTTTTAATTTTCTAAAGTTTAAAAAATTGGTTGCTAAAGTTTTCACTTCCGCCGTGTGGTCTAAAGCACATCCATTTTTTGCGTTTATTTTTCATTTCAATAAATTTACATGGATTACATAGAAGAACAGCATAATTAATACACGATTACAAACAAAGATTAGTACAGATACATTTTAAAAGAGGGTAACCTTTAAAGTCTTAAATACTAACGTTCGTAAAATAAAACCTTCATAAGTGTCGGAATAAGCATAAAGCAGACCTCCGTAACCGCCAATATCCTTGGAAATTGTTCATATTAGTTAACTAAAATTTTAATAAATAGTCCTCCACAAATACAAACGCAGATCAAATTTTTTCCACATTTTTCAATAATAATATTGGAAAATTGGAGAGGGAGGAAAACATTGCGGAAAGATCACATTGGACCTTAATACTTGACAAATGGGTGTTAACAATGAAAATGGTAAATGAAACCTTCATTTTATTTTGAAAGACCTTCATATTTCACGTGTATGGATCTTCCCATACCAAATAAAAATTAATATTTATTGAAATATGAAACATGTATTTAAAAAATTCAGGCACATAAAAGTGAAAAATCGAAACTATGAGGCAATGACAGTTGGACGGATGAATCGATTTAACGAAATTATAAAGGTTCCTTGTTTCATTATGGAGACTTAAAAATCCTGTACTTAATGAATATTCAATCAATACATATTACAAAACAAAATCGACAGACATGTATGTCTGTATGTACGCGGTTATCTCAATAAATACTAAACGGATTTGTTCCAGTTTTCATTAGTGGATAGACTGATTCACAAACAAATTTTAATTTACGAATATTTTGTTAAAATTACCCGACCAGTGACGATGAACGTCGATTAAATCGAAAAAATAAAAGTTGAAGACATATCTTGTCGGGCACTGTTTAAACCGTATTATATACATGGAAATAAAATATGGCAGCATTATTATTCTCAAAATTTTCTACAATAAATTTTGGAAAAGCGCATTTGAAAAAAAAAGAAAAGCGCTACATTACACAAAATCTATAAGAAACGTTTTACTGTTTAAAAAAAAGAACAATTTTAGAAATCAATTTTCTATCGTGCAAAAATGTGTGTTTATGCAAAACTGTCCTAAGTCTTATCAAGTTAAATTTTATGATGATCTTTCTCGACTTATATAGTTAAATTTCCCTCTTAAGTAAGCAAAATTATATACTAGGGTTTCCATGCATTAATATGGGACGCATCGATGCGTGAAAAACCTTTGCCTGCAAACTCGGAGCGGGTCGAAAGTAACAATAAAAAGAGAAAATTCGACCGTTGGTGGAATTTTTGTCAGTCTCTTTGTTTGTAAGTGCATCATTTAAATACATTGAATAAATAGATATTGAGAATGTTTTTGAAAGTTAAATGAGAATAAAATTACAGGTAAATAATATTTCTATGCAATGTCGAGAAGTAAATAATGTCCGAAGGTATATTTGTACTAACTTTCATAAACAAATTGTAATTAAATTTACACACGCACACACATATATATATATATGTGTGTATGTATATATATATATATATATATGTATATATATATATATATATATATATATTTTATATATATATTATATATATATATATATATATATATATATATATATATATATATATATATCTTCACGTGAAGAAAAGCATCAAGTGGGAGTGCAAAAAAGAAAAAGTGTCAGCTTATTAATGATAACGACATGACTGATAATTATTAACTGCATATCTCACTGTGACTAATGACTCGGTTAATTAAAAAGGCCATTCGGGTAAAACCGCTGACAAAAAGATAGAATTTAAATAATGATACTGAATATTCCATCCACCAAGCATCCAAATACTTGTTAAGATAAACATCGCATTCAATGATTAATTACCAAGAAAAAAACCATAATGCTATTAATGTCATCATATTCATATCATCTGCGATATACTGAAAAGAATGTACAGTAAATATATACGGCGCTCCTTAAAGATTACGAAATATTGCAGAAATATTTTTATTGAAGGCGTAAACAGGTTTTTTATTGTTAATAACGGCCATATTTACAATTGCCACCTGAGGCCACCCCCGACCCGAAAACCCATCTATAAAGCTATCCGGCAATCGCCCTCCAAAAACTGCCACCGCTACTTCCCAAACCAACACAAAGATCGGCTATACGCAGCTCTCGAAAATATTATTGATTCGCCGAGACGACATTCAGCAGACAGGGCAACATCACCCAAATACAACGAGCGAGATCCCTTCCCCTCCGCTCGCAATGGTATACCGAACCATCCACGACGCGGAGGGCAGGTAGGGCACCCCGATACTCACCCTAATTTCGAGGCAATAATTCACCGTACGCCTGGGGCGTCAACGGTGCATTTTCATTCCAAACTATTGTTCCTAATCCCTCTCCACCATATTTCTGAGTTCGCACTGCGTAACTCATTGTTGAATGCATTTTTTCATCGCCCTCTCTGCCTATTCTTTTATTTTGTTCGATTTTATGGGCGGCGCCCTTCAAGCGAGACCGGGAGGTATTATTAAATGAATAGTGCATGGGAATTGTGTTTCTGTTATTTAAGCATCACCGACGCCTCGATGTGCTGATCGATAATGCAGATAGTTTTGTATTTGTGGATTTTATTTTGTTCGATAGTTATTTACTTATAGCAATGTGTAATTATGCACTAGATATGCAAGCTGCATTATACGGCATAGGCCTGGTACCATAAAGTTATGGTTCGCAACGAACTAGAATATCCATTTTGATTATACTTGAAAAAGAAGTCGATGTTAGGTTTTTGAAAATTTCTCATAAATATTTTAAGGTTAGCTATATGGTAAAACAACGAAAATTATGTCACTTGAATCTTTAATAAGAAGAAATAATTTTCAATAAGAAATATTTTTTTTATTGTCAACATTCCTCAATCATAATTACTTTTAATGATTTCATTATAATAAACAGAACGTCTGTTGTCTATGTAAAAGAAACCTGAGAAAAGCATTGAATCTATACAATTATAAAATCGTAAAAAAGGTATGGCAGTATATCAAAAGATATTTTTTAAAGAAATAGTGGAATATGCTATTTATGCTATTTTATCTCCTTTGAAACCAAAACGCTTCTTTTTTAATTTGTTGTCTGCTTTCTATTGATCTGTTCGAGTATCACACAAAAACTACTGAATCGATTTGAATGAATAATCCTTGGGGTTAAAATTAAATTTAAGCCATTATCTTGTCCCTATCAAATATTTCCTAAAGGATGTTTCTTCCATCTGTTTTTTTCATATGTCTGATCGAGCACGAGCTGCAAAACTAATCGATAGATTTAAATTAAATGTCCATTGAAATATGCTTAAAGTACAGATAAATAACTAAAATATTTTTTTATGAAACGTCTCCTAAAGAACTTGAATTTCAAATTATAAATATGGTATATATAATAGGGTAATATATAAATAGTGTAGTAAGACTGCACGCGCGAACTTAAAACTGATAAATAGAATTTAGTGATGAGTATTATAGAAAAGGTAAGGGTACTTTGACATGACCAAATTATAAGAAAAACTCAGTCGCAAAAGTAAAAATGTATATGTACGCGGAGCCGCGGGTAAAAGCTAATTATCAATATAATCGTTATTTCTGTCTAAGAAACAATACTCACATTGTTGAATGTTCAAATAAAACATCTATTTGTATTTATATAAATTTATTGTTTATAAGAATATTTTTGAGCTATAAACCGAGTAGTTACCAAGTATTCAATACACAAAAACTAAATCACTTACAAAATTATATTTTAACGAACAGCTTGACCAGATATAACATTTTAAAATTATACAAAAAAATGGGCGGGTCTTATGTGGCGCGGCTGACGGCTATATGCACTGTTAAAGTTAAAAACGTTACCAGTGATGTAAACTAATAAATATCAAGTTCAATAAAAAGTTTAATCGCCATAATTGCATTAAAACTAAAGCGCTATTTCCACGCGAGCGGAGCCAATAAGTAGATGGATATCGATATACATTTATTCTAGAAGATTTTTCTGTATAAAACACTAGTGGAGATGCTCAGGTTACGGAGCTATCTTAAAATATGCGAGGCTTGTCGTAGATAGAAGGCAAGCGCTGTGGATGGCGTGACGACAGCGGCTAAACTACGCGCTAAATCAAGTATTATAATAATTTGCTTGAAAAGGTATTTAGGTTCTTGTATTTATTTATTTGTTTCAGTTTAAACGTTAAGTTATCTTACAAATTTATACCTAGCATGCAAGAACGTATCTTTCATAAATTTTATAAAGATACAGTCAAATTGTATACAATATTAAATTTGTAGTTTTCTAAAGTGGACGATATAGAACTTCATAGGCATTCAAGAAATCTAGGAAGAGGGAGACGTGAATCCCTAGTGACAATTTCCATCATCGAGCATTTACTGGAGGAGGGAGGCATGGCTGCTGTCACGTTTTCACCAAGTCTCTTATTATTTACTATAGTAAAATAAAAAAGACAGACAGTCATGGGGACTGCCGACAGAAGAGAAAACTTAAAATTATGAAATAACAGTGGTTTTATAAAATTTTATAAAATTTTTAATTTTAAAATTCGAGACAAAAATATTATAGAACAACTAGAAATCTGTTTTACCATGCTAGTAAAATAACTCCTAAGCCACTATGAAATACTCATTACATAATGTATTGCAGAGGCCAAATATAACAAAACTAAAAAATAAATAATATTAAATGTTTAAACGCAAATATTGATATTATTGAAAATATATATATATATATATATATATATATATATATATATATATATATATAAATTTATATATAAATACAACTATATATTTTTGCTGCTGGCCAAGCGCAACGCGTCATACTCCTAGCTTGTACTGTTAAAATCAGCATGTCGGTGACGCGACAACGCGCCTAAAAAAGTTTCCACTTCAATAATATAATCACTTTACTACAGTTAATTTCCTAGTTTGTAATTTTCTAGCTGTACATTGGACGGTGAGCAAAGTAAAAAAAGCACAAAAATCTGCAAAGTATTGAATCACAATCTTAGTTTCATTTTTAGGTGAAACAAATTTCTGAATAACTTTCCAATTTCATTTTAATACAAAAGAAATGACACGTGGATAAATATTCTTAAGTAAATATTTTTAAAACAAAAAATATGGTTTCTTTGCGAAACATATTTAAAGAAAACTCAGCAATATTATAAATTAAGTAAGTAACGTTTAATTCTCCGGAAGTTTGTATCCATGCATCACGCCCAAGCGAAACTTCAAATGCACGCCACCTCGCCAGCGCCACGTTGACAGCCCACATGGACCCGGACGACTCTCACACCCGACACCTATAATAAGAGTTCATTTCCGATTCCGAAAGTATTCGTATGAAAAAGAGAAATAATCTATCGCAGCCATCACTTAATTTCCTGTCCAAACTTCCCCATTTAGTCGCCACATTCTCGTCGAAATCTAATATTACAGAGAGCGACATAACTCAACTTCGATAAGCATCTTCCGAGTAACGTTTTCCTATTTATGTAATTCAATATTTTTTTCTGCCACCGACCTCGGGTCGCTTGTAATAGTTGAATTTTGATTTAGTTCGACGTAACAGGCTGTTAGCGCAAGTTATTTTCGTATTTAGACCTCCTCGCGTAATCTATTGCGAAGCCGAATTCGGGCTCAGCGACAAATTTACGACTACAGGAAATTAGGAAACCGTGTAGTGAAAATATTTCCTAGGTGGTAGCCGTGGAAATAAATTATGTTAGCAAATATTTTCAAAGTGAGCCAATCGTAAAACGAAACTGATTCAATTCGGCACTATTTTCATCAAACAAATGTATATTTTCTGTTTTAAACATTTTTTCACCTTTATTGTAATGGATTACATAAAATATTTTCAAAGTAAGCCAATCGTAAAATGAAACCGATTTAATTCGGCTCTATTTTTATCAAACAAACGTATATTTTCTGTTTTAAACATTTTTTCACCTTTATTGTAATGGATTACATAAAATATTTTCAAAGTAAGCCAATCGTAAAATGAAACCGATTCAATTCGGCACTATTTTCATCAAACAAACGTATATTTTCTGTTTTAAACATATTTCCACGTTTACTGTAATGGATTACATAAATACTGAATTCATATTTTAAGCAGAAATTCGTATTGTTATTCCATTTATAAATAGAGAAAAAAATGTCCACCTATTTCATCCGAGTGCGGTATGTCAGCATGGATAAGTATTATATTCGGCACTCTATTTATAAATACTTGTTTGTGATAATCTACTCTCAAAGTGACTGTACCAATATTGATGAATGAGGTATTAAAAGAAATATTTGTATTAACCTCATTAGTGCAGATACAGGTGTTCGGTAATTGTAAAATTCAATAATTCGATATATGCCACAAAATTCGAATAAAAGAAATAAAAAAAACTATCTGGCAAATTGTTCTAGTCACGAAGTGCTAAAACACTCCTATGACCGTATTTTATTGACTATGAAAATGACATAGTCACTAGAAACAGAAAATTTCCAGCGACAGTATAATTAAATAAGTAAAGTTTCATAAATATTCTTGTTAATACTATTTCTGATTGATAAGAAGTTGGTTCCTAAAATAAATAACTTTACTTTTATAAACGATACTTCTATATTGACGCAGTTATCTTATCTGTTACACTGGACAAATAAGCATGTTCCGAGTACATGTACATGCACTGACGACGAAAGTTCTTCAATACTTCCTTAGAGGAAAAAGCATCTGTGAAAATACAAACTCGATAGCTTATAATAACTGACTGGTGATATTTTTTTATCACAATAATTGTAAAAATAATAATTTCTTTTAATTATCAGGTTTTTTAAACATAAATTGTAAAAAATATTTTTATTTCCGGTGATATGTTTTTTTTACTTTCGTTTTTCTTTCCATCTAATAAACAACTACAACACATAATGTTATATCATCAGTTTAAGTCGTAGAATTATAATTCACCGACAACATAAGGGCTTTAAGTTCCCGTTGCAACTTTTCATTTTATAAATGCTCAAAGGTAACAAATGCAACAGACGGTAAAACGCTTTATAAAGAATACAGTAGAAGCATGACGCGTCGATTGCAATCAATGTCAGATGGTATACCTCTAATCACTCGTTGTCCATACAGCTTATATTATTTATACTTGGCTTATATTATACTTCTTTTGTATTATCCTTGACTTACATTAGTTAATTATTGTTGTCACTAACACAACGCACTTTTAATCTTGACCATTTTTATAACATTTTATTAATTACGCCATAACCTACCCGTCGTTTGACATCATCTTCAGTTTCCTCGTTCTGAATAAATAAACACATTTACTTACTACCCCAAGGAACGCGGCAGCGTCTCGCCGAGACACCCCCCAGTCCACCCCCAATAACCACACCCACTGTCAGTATAAACAACAAGCTGCACGTGACAAAAAATATTTCACAGATTTGCATCTCTAAAATAACATGCAATTTTCCATTTCGACTATTGCAATGTGCATCACAAATAGATAAAAAACGTCAAGTACCTGTAGAACTCGCATTACAAGGGTTCCGAACAAATTTAGGCACTTACAAATATTTAAGAAATACTGTGTAACATAGTACTTCTTTTAAACTATTTACAAATATTAATTTATTACAATATAAATATATTCCACTACTATATCTATGCGTAAAATGAAGGATCATATATAAATAAAAATTTCCTAAATTTTTGGCTTCGTAGTATCGAAATTGAGGGCAATGCTCTATTTCCACATATTTTTGAAATATGCAACTACAAATTATGAAAAAAATACAATATTTTATTTCAAAAATTATGAAAAAAATACAAATATATACGTTGCTTGTCTTTTGAGAAAATCGGCTGCTATTATAAGTGATGCGCAGCATTCTACAGATTTACGATATTGCTGTGAATACAAAAAA
The DNA here is from genome assembly GCA_039881145.1 of Druceiella hillmani. Lineage (NCBI taxonomy): Eukaryota > Metazoa > Arthropoda > Insecta > Lepidoptera > Hepialidae > Druceiella > Druceiella hillmani. Next base: position 18,755,468 of record JAYKKI010000026.1, read on the forward strand.
ACATAAATTCCTTACCTATTTCATATCCTATAAACATCAAAACGTAGGCAAAAATTGTGTACCGTGAACTTGTAAGAACCCATACTTTTTCATAATTTTAGGTTGAATAGTTTCGGAAATAAGGGAGAAGGGAGATATTATTTTCATGCCTATGAAGGATATCTATCATAAAAATATTAATAAAAAAATATTTTTGAAATCGTCGTAACTAGCCCTTTCAATCGATATTCTATACTTTATGTGGAAATAAAAAAAAAACTTTATTTGTCCCCTCCCCGCCTTAAAATTTCCAAATGAATATTTTTCAGTTTTAGCTATTGCGTTAAGTGTGGGTCGATATATTTTATTAATATGCCAAATTTCAAGTTTCTACGTCAAGTGGTTTCTAAAAAAAATGTCTGTTGTGGTCGGACGGACAGACACGTGAGTGATCTTCTAAGGGTTCCGTTGTCTCTTCTGAGGTACGGAACCCTGAAAATTATTAAAATTACTTTAGTTGAGCTGAAGAAAATGTAATTTAAAAATGGTACTTTTACAAAATTCCCTCTTACCAATTGCTACTACTTCTCATTCTTAAAACTTATCGTAGCTACAACTTAATTCAATGAAGTATAACAGGTGGAGGATTACTTTAACTACTCTGCTTGAAGCTAGTATCTTGTAGATAGGTTTATACCAAAAAATAAAACAACTGTTTCTTCAAGTTTAGAAAAACCGCTAAAAATGTCCTAGAATAACTTAGTATGTGAGAAATTAAATTGGTAGTGTTATTTCAAAATTCTGCCACCATTTTAATAATAATATCAAAAGCATAAATGTGAAAAAGAGGGCAAGTCCTCTTTAAATTATCCTGTTAGCTAAAAACAGAATTAAATAAAAATAAAGTGATATATTCGTAATATATGAAATCGGCAAGTTTTTTAAAATCAAAACATGTTACAGAAACAAAATGTGCCATATTCAAATAAAAAAATGGCATGTTAATTGATAATAAAATGTTGAAAATGTTTAGGCGTGACCTTTATATTTTCAGATGTCCATTTCGTAGACATATTTTATTCTAACTTCATATTGAAAGCCTACTTAAAACTTGACAGTTATCTTGAAATCAACTCTTCAATGCGATAATCTTGCCTGATTTTTTACATTTACGAGTATGTTTTGATGAAATTTTATGCATTTGTACTAAGAATTGATGAATTCCAACACTGTTAGATCAAGTATACAAAAACGTTTTCAAAAATACTCAATACAGAAGAATCAATAATCATTATAATGCCATCCCAAAGTCCAAAGCCATCGTAATTTGTGTTTTCACATATGCTCTAAATATCGTAAATCCGTAGAATGCTGCGCATCACTTATATAATTTATAAGAAAACAAAATATTACCGCGATGTCAAACGCCATCTATTGAACAATAGTAGTGGTGAACGAAAATAACTAACAATTAAGTATTTTTCCGACTGAAAGTAGACCACAGATTTTGATACCGAGTAATTCAGTCAGTGTCAATATTAAAATTTTTTGATGGTCTACATCTCAGTGATTATAAAAACTACATTTACCAATTATCTTGAAGTACTATCTTGAAACAATTTCTTTCACAGGGACAGCTTTCTTGCATGCAGAATCTTTAACCTTATACATTAAATAGGCCTCGAGTTTGAGTTATGTCAAATGTGTCTCTAAATGCTTCTTGTAAATATATACACAGCGCTTAAACAGCTGTGGATAACTTATTTGCGTGCTATCGTGCACATACAGTTCACAACTTTGTTGCTCACTTAGTCTTGATTCTAATTCTTACTTTTTACAAATCTTTGCAAAAAAATAAGAATTAGAATCAAGACTACATTTTCCACAGCAAATTCCGACACGGCCTACATTTGCCACATCAAATTCCGACACAATCGCGTAAAACTGCTAGATTACGATCTCCGATTTATTCCAACACCCTTAACTTACCCGTTTCGAATTTAGTTTTTTTTTTTTATTTTATGACGGCCCGGCTGGTCACGCGGTACTACGATTGGAAGAATGTACTGCGTGCAACAGCTACATTACACTTTTATGACTATGCATATAAGGCAAAACAGCAATGATATTTTGAATAAACCCAATAAAAGTGGGCCACGGTTTCAAAATCAGCGACTCTCGTCTGAGTTTAACCCACTTAATTTAACCCACTTTTTTATGAAACGCCGTTTAAACCAAACATTGCTGTTAAATTAATTACAAAAATTCCAAAAGCCGCTGTTCAAAACGAAAACCATAATGAATAACTAAAAAAAGTTTAAACGAAAACATTTTTTCTCCCTAACATCTCTCTTCGATCGAACATAATCGATTATAAGTTACTTAATCAAATCGCATCACTGATATTGGCAATATTTTTAATTTCTTACAATTTAGCTAGCGTATTAAACCCTTTTTTATTTGTTTTTGTTGTTGTTTTAAACCTCTTTTTTTGTTAAATCTCTTTTTTGTTGTTTTTTAATAACTATGATAAAGTTTAAATATTCGTTTGTTATTGTCCTCAGTTTGTAACTAGGGAAATATAATATCTTTGCCGAGACGGTTAATAAATTATTCTAAAAACGTGGTGCTTTAAATTTTTCGTATTTAATTTACTCATCGCTTCAATTTACAAACCCCTTTTTAGTTTCTTGCTAACAAAATATCACTGAATTCCTATATTTTCAACATACTTTTCCTTTGCTGCTTTTAATTTACAGATTTAAAGACCATTCGAGATTTTTGAACATAACCTCGGCCTCCTCTGTAAACAAATAATAACACACAAACAAACATTTAAATGAAATAAATATTCTTAAGAAAATAATTTTCCACACGGCTGCCAAGCGTGCATAATTGCGATCTCAAACATTCGTACGCAGCGCCACCGCCCGTTACGACTTTCTTAAAAGAACGTGACAGCTGACGAATTCAAACACGAATACATTTTTAATATAAAGTCTGTCCCGAGACCGTGGAGTATACGAGCCAATGTCGATCAAAATTCCGTAGCTAGATCGACGCTTGTCTTTACTCGCGGACGTAGTAGTTTCCATTTATTATCAATTAGCATTTATTATGTACTAGAAATTTTTCCCGCTCATCGCGCGCAGAAAGATGTATTATATTGCACCTTTCTAGATCTTTCCTTCTCTGGAATCCGGCTAGGAGTATACCCAGGGTGAACAACAGTTACTAATATGTAAATATAAATGAATCTATATAAAACTGCAGTCCACCATTATTTATTTCAATCTATTTTATGTCCACATCTTTTTAAATTAAAGTCCATAAAATATATTCTGCATATGAAGGGAAAATTTATTTTTGCAAGGAATTATTTTTTTAGAATCGGTTTTAAAGTTTTTGAAATTAGCTTGCATATACATAAAACTTACGAACTCGCAAAAGTTTATTGTTTATAATATTCGTGTATATATTCGATACGACTAAATCGCTAATAACATTGTATATTAAAAGATAAAACAATGCTGGACAAAATATGAGTACACAATCACTTCTTTAGGTTTTTTATATTTTATTTAAAATATATGGATTTTGCCTGTTTAATCTAATGGCTTGTTACAAGCATAATCAGCCAGAGACTTTTAGATTGTAATTATGTCCAATTTTTACTCACATTTATTATGTTAACCTTCATATACTTTACACCCGAGACCGATCGTACATCGCAATTCCTATACGATCGAAATTCTGTATTGTCGTAATGTATTCATGAGTACCTTAAGAACCAGGATAGATGTAAAGGTGAAAAAAGAAAAATAAGCTTCAAACCATTTTACGTTAATACTTGATAGATGGTAAGAAATAACCTATAAACAGTATGACAATGTTTGAAAAGTGAAAAAATAAAGAGAAAAAATTAGGATTCAATAGTTAAATTAAAATTATGTTTAAAAATTTAATTATGAATTACGAAACCGAAAGTGTCTTCATTAATTTGTTTTATGTAAAATGAGTATTTTGTGTAATAAACATGTTATTGAAAAACAAAAAAATATCTGTTTGCCTTTTGAAATAAATACTTTTTTGAACTCTCTCGTATCTACTTTGTCAAATAGCAACCTAAATGAAGCAACCTTTGAATAACCGTACCGCTTTGCAACTACATAGTTCGCAAACTCACGACCCATGAAAATACTTCAGAGGCAACTCTTTGTTCCAATGTCTCTCAAAAACGCCGCTTTGTCCCAACGACTCATCTCGCCTTTTTGCGATGAACTCCTAGATATATTTCATTCCACGAAGCATCAAGAAGAATGTTTGCTCGAATCCGCCGGTAGGTTTAGGGTGAACGGAGGAGAACTTTTCAAAAAGATGCTGTGCAGTGATGTATGTTACGTTTGCCGAGTACATTCGGTATTTCAAACGTATACTTCAATTCTGCGCCAAGAAAAGGTTCGTTATTTAAAAAAGTACGCATTCTTTGTAACAAACTATTTTCATCATTCAAACTAATTTGTCGCTGTTTAAGAAGTACAATATAAAAGAAGAATTATGTACTTCGTGATAAATTGTTCTTTATTATTACATTAAATATTTCAGAATACAATAACTGAGATACATTTTTCACTAAGTCCATTCAAATAATCAATGACTACTATAGTATAAACAATGGCTAATATATTATTTGAATTATAAATTAAAATCAAAGTTTTAATGTGTGAAATCATATTATACGATGAAAAAATAATTACTAAAAAGTTTGATTAGTCTTAATGTGAGTAGAATGATAGTGGGATATTTAAATAGATTAGTTTTCACGGTTTTGGTATGTGTTGCGGGAATAAATTCTAGTGGCTTGAATCTAGTTATGTAAACGTAAATTTGATCGTACAATTTCAATCATCATTTGAAAAAGGTCATTGGACTATAATACAGCTTTAAATTATTAAATTTCAAAGTGGTTGAAAGCAAATAAATTTTCAAAAACGAAAAATTATTGTTTAATTTCTTTATCATATGAGACGTATATATTTTATCATATTAAAAATGGTGAACGATTCTATATTATTGTCCTATATTATTATAAGTAATTTAACATGGAACAACAAAAGTGGCATCACTTTCTGTGAGCTCTTATTACCAAGTGCAGTAGGAATTTATTCTGTGTACAATTGTTCGCGTCCAAGTTTATAAATCACAATACAATACGTCCCTATTTATAATGAGTTCACTACTTCAGCCGTCGGCACTACGCGATATGCTCATTCGAACATAAATTCATTTTTGATGAAAAATCTCTCCAAAGAGTATAGTACGATATTTATAGATTCTTGTTCCAGCTGTGCCATTTGCTTTTCCTGTAACATTTATATTTCTATTTCTTAAAAGTCAAATTATGGTCATATTCATCCAGCCTGCTATTTTATATATCTTTATTTTATGCACTATTTTTCATAATTTTCTCCTTATGCTGAATAATTACTTATATTAAATATTTCAAATGATTAAATCATCTCAGCAAACATTTTTAAAAAATTTTTTGCCCATAAAAAAATCTATTTTAGTTTCGTTAACTCTTAAAGATCTTGGACAATAAAAAAGCAGAAATAGTAATAATTCCTAATAAAATTGTTTTTCATGCGCAGTAACAAAAATTTTAAAAATCATATCTCTAAAACTATTAGACTTACGATAATAAAATTTATTGTTTCGTATGCGTAATAACCCCTCTATCATCGATATTTCGTTGGTCTAATTTTTATGGGATAACCTGTATAAACATTTAAGGGTACATGGCATTTTCATTAAATTATTTTTCACAATCTAAATATTTGGCCTACTATATCTTTCTCAGTCATAAAAACATGATAATAAAATTATAAGATCTAAGATAATCGTTATAATTTTCCTGTAATCTTCTAATCAGGTTTCGCCAACACTGTTTTACTCATGATTTTTATCACTAGTAGTACTCATGATTTTTATAACTCACCAGTTTCGGAAATAAGCGGTGTTAAGTTAGTAATGTTCTATTTTGACATATTTTTTAGGCATAAAAACATGGCGAATATTTAAAAAATTATAATATATATGATAATGGCTACAATTTCCCTGTGATATTCTAGTCAGATTTTACCAGTCGTATTTATTTTACGATTTTTGGCTCAGTAGTTTGCAAATAAGCGGACGATAGGTTATATCTTTGCATATTTTTATAAACGTATTTTTCAATATAAAATTTAAAATTATGAAAAAACGATTTTGTATTCCCTGTAAGAAGCTTTTCCAAATTATACTCCACAAGATACAAAGAAATTAAAAAATAATTCTTTTTGTATACTTTATGTAGCCTCTCCTTAATGTTTGAAGATTTAATTACGTTTATTACTGCGCCAAATATGATGTTTCTAGGTCGCATGATTTCTGAGGACAGACATTCAAGAGATCTTATAAAGATTTTGTTGTTCAGTTTGAGTTACAAAACTCTAAAAAAATATATTTTTATAATTAAAGCAGTTTCAATTAATTATTATATTATATGTGAATAACATTTTCTATCGTTGCAATTTATGAGTAGTATTAATAAATTTAGCGTCATAAAGTTCAAATAGCTTGTCATTTTATTTCATTAACTTATTTCTGATTTTTTTCCTTTCTGAATATTAGCCGAAACGGTGAAATTTTAAATTTACACAGCCCGTTATATTCCTTGCTCTTTGCACATATGATCTTGTACTGAATAGTCCCACATTTTTAGATCTTAATTACTTAATAAAACAATAAGGAAATTCTAATTTTCAAATCTTAATTACTTAATAAAACAATAAGGAAAAGAAAATGGCTTCTGTTGTTACTGAACGCAACAAGGAGCGGACCATTCACGTGCAGACTTACAGCCCTGAAAGTCCTTTAAAAACGCCGTTTCGTTTCAGCATCCCCAGAAAGATCGCCTTTTCGCGAATAACTTCAAGAATATTCCTTTTTGCGAAACGACGCGAATAATGTTTGCCCAACTCCGCCGGCGGGTCGTGGGCGAATAGACGAGGAGTTCTCAAAGAGATGCTGCTCGGGGATATGTATTACGTTTGCCGAGCGCCTTCCGCTTTTGAAATGCATAATTCAATTCAATGCGACGGGAGTCCGCTTAATTAAAAGAAAAATTGTATTGACATGAAACCTGTAACGTTTTCATTTCATATAATAATATAAATATTCATATTAAAAACTTTTAATAAATTCTGAATACGATCTAACTACGTCTCATAAAATATTTCTCCAGCCAACCCGCGTTTATATAAAACTAACCAGTAAAGGAAAAAAATAAATTTCAATTAGATTTATATAATATTTCACATATTAATAACACCAAACTTAAATTAAAAAAGTTTTATCTAAAATTTAGAAACGTAGAGACCTATGAATACATACAATCACCTTGCCAATTATTTGTATATATTATAGTACCTTCACGTTTAATAGTTTATTATAGTCAGCTGTGATAGAATTTATAATCTACAAGTGTAAAAGACTTTCAGAATAAATCCATAACTTTAATAATTTACTTGACACTTATAATGTTTTCCAAATAAATATGGTGAAAACAATCTCAAAATTATTGTTTCAATTATGAAAATTGGTTAAAATTAAGATAAACTTTTAGTAAAAAATATTTTTATACGGTACGTACTGGTTGGAATTTCATCCCTCAAATAGCTTCTCTATAATATTAATGCTATTACGTACTATATAAATCAAAATAAATATCATTCTAAGTTACTATCGTTAACTTATACTATCGTTAACTTATACTATCGTTAATAGAAAAAAAAAGAATAATAAGGCATGGTATTTTATAAGTCAAAAAAACAAAAACAAAAACAATATATTATTATACTGATATATACTTTTATCAACATCCCAATAACAAATACAGTTGATGACGATTATGCGGTGTAGAGGCAGCTTAATTGTGCGTCTTTATGGCATTGGTAGCTCTATCTGTTGCAGCATGATACGTACACTCGCGCAATACCACGTGCTATAACTGATGTTCCCTCGTGTTACACTGACATGTCATAAGAAGGTACGACTATGAATACCAAATACTATTGATTAAAGTTCAACATTATAAAATGGTAAGAAGACCGCATGTATGCGCGCTTCGTGTAAAAACCGCTGAACGAATATTAATGGAACTTTGCAGTTTCATATCTTAATACCCGTATAGACTACGACACTAATTGTGACACTAATGTCTGGCCGTTCACACGTAAGTGGTTTCGGTGTTGAGACACTAAACCAAACTGTCGCAATAAATGTCGCAAGCGCAAACGGTGGTGTTCACACCAATACACTCGATGTGTATACTGAGTGTATACACCAAACTATCGTAGTCTAATTGTAAACGTAGCTTTAGATCGATTTCTTAACGTACGTAGCTTTAGATCGAGCTTTGGCTCGATTAATATCTGCAATATGGTATAATCTTTCGAATGATATTACGGATTTGGTACAAATTATAATTATTAAAACTTCTTTACTTCGGGCAAAATTAAATTTGATCTCATAAACCGAGTGTTTGATTAGGATTAATCGACATGCAAAGTGATTTTTATATATATCCACAGCCGTATTTAAGACAAAGAGACAAACGGATAGCTATTTTTGGGATCACAGAGAAATTTAAAAAATGTTTTTTTTTCTACACTATACCGTCAGAATATCCGTGTTCAATTGCGTTTTTTATTTCAGTAAATATTGATTTTTTAAATAATTGTGAAACTATGCAAATGTTAGTTCATAATCAGACCTAACATCCCTTATTACTAGGAATTGTTACAACAGGGATTCCCAGCGTATTATGGCTTGAGCCTCCCCGGATTAGAAAAGATATATCCTCGCGCGATTTAATTTTTTTCATTGTCGCAATAAAAATCATTTTCGCCACACAATAATAATAAAATTGTATTAATGCGATATTTGCGCCCACGTGTTTTGGATCAGTTGGCCGATTTCAGGTTCAGTTTTGGTCAAAGCATTGTCAAGTCGCTATCAATGGCAAGACGGTTTCGCTGCTTAGTGTTGGTTTCAAATAATACTGGAAAACCTGTCCCATATAAGTAAGTCGAGGAAAACGGCACAATTATTGGCAAATTTTGGATTAAAGAGGAAAAGTTTTATCCAAAACTTCTGTAATGTCCAAGACATGGAAGTTACCTTTCTCGGTGGAATATTCGTGAATTTGTGAAATAAATAAACGAACAGGGGTACAGTACGCACGCGCGATTGTTTTCTGCACTTGATTGACTGATCTGATCGCTGGAGACGCGCGTGGACGGAGCGCATGGACGCATCCACGGAGACGCGCGTTGGCAGAGCAGAAGCGCGAAGTATACGCGTTGCAAGTTGAGACTCGTTGTCGACGAAGTTCGCAGATGTTTTTATATATTATTGAAACTTTAAATATCTAACTTATTTTAAAATTTAAACATTATTTACCGTCTAGTTTTGGTAAGAATCGCTCTCAAACACATTACAGAAAAAGTATTTCACCACACTTTTAATTTTACTAAAATTTGGTTTTTTGTATAAAAAAAATTATACAAAAAACTAAATCAATGTAAAATAATGTTATATTAATATTTAAAAAAAAAAATTACCGTTTAGTTTTGGAAAAAATCGCTCTCAAAAATTGTAAAATCAACGTTACAGGTATATACACAAGTAGTAATTTAATTATGCTTTTCATTTTATTTAAAAAACGCGTTGAGCGATTTGTCTAAAAAACTAAATTAATGTAAAATGATGTTATATTAACATTTTGAAAAAAAAATTATCGTTAAGTTTTGATAAAAATCACTCTCAAAAATTATGTAATTAACATTACAGGAAAAGTAGTAATATCATCACACTTAATTTTTTTTAAACGCATTGAATGATTTGTATAAAAAATTACGTCAATGTAAAATTATGTTTATTAAAATTTTCAAACAAAAAAGAAAAATATTTGCCGTTTAGTTTTAGTAAAAATCGCTCTCAAAAATTGTATAACTAAAACTATAGGAAAAGTAGGTATTTCACCTGACTTCATTTTATTTAAAAAACGCAATAAAAAACACAAAAATTATTTTTGTCTTATAAACTGTTAAAATACTATTATAAACTGTTAAATACAGTTGGAAAACAAACAAAAAAAACAATCGTTAATAAAAAAATTTATAATAATTTTTGGATCTTACTGTCACACGATAACTACCTTCTTAATGAGTGGATTTAAGACTTCAAATGGATTTTTCTTCATAGTGTCCGAACACATTGGTTCCCCTTATGATCTCTTAAAGTCCCCTAAGAAGGTGTGCTCCACTGGTTGGAAACGATAGGTTTAATAGATTTTATTTTATAAAAATATGTTTTGCCATAAGATCACGAAAGAACAACGCCTCTATACTGCTTTGAATAATGATGTTTTGCTAAACTGGTTATAAATTCTTTAGAGCTTCTCCTATTATAATATACCGGACTTACAAACGGACTACCAGGTCACTAATAGTAATGTTTACAATTTACAAAAAGGAAGTTGGAATTCGTGTTCTCGCTCGAGAGGTCCCACACTACACAGTTTCCGCATATACTTCGGTAAGTACATAAAATATTTTTTAAAGGTACATTTATTTATTCGCTTTTTTTAAATAAAACATATTACAAGGGTTCTGACATTACTTATAGAGCATGATGTACCTACGTTTTCACTATATTTGAAGTTACATAGAGGACAATGACAACTAAAACGTTTTCGGTTTTCTTTACTACTCCTCATAAACATCAAAACTCATAAACTATTACATAAACTATTACATAAAATAAACTCATAAACTATTACAGCCTTTTCACAACAATATGATTCGATTCTGACTCTATGGATACGGAACCAAAAAACTGAGAAGTTCACAGGTTTAGCTAATTTAAATTTTTAGCCGAATATTATAAGGGATAAACGTCATTTTTTTTTTCAAAAATAAAAGGTGTAACTGATCATATACGTTGAGCCACTGAACCGATTTAATTTTTTTTTCACTTGTGACTAAATCGTTGTTGAAAAATTCGAAAGAAAACAAATTAAATTAAATTTTGTTTTCTGTTCAAACTTGTGCAAATGATTATTGTATCTTTTGAGCCATTAAACAATAGATGATTTGTTGTATCTTTGAAGCTATTAAATAATTATAATCCTCTTATATAAATAATCCTATAATTTATGAAAGTTTCATAAAATATGATTATTATAGCGTATTCATAAAATATGATCATTGTAGCCAGCGTTATGTTTTAAAAGACATGTACTCGTACATAAGACAAACGTTTGTGTCCATAAAATTCGGTCGAGCTGTTCCCAGCTTGTACTTTTATAGAAATACACACATCATATATTTATAAATTGTATTTTCATAAAGACAAACATGTACATGACATGTAATGATATTGTAATTTAAAATTTAGTACCTTTTAAATATTTCCCCAGATTTACGGATAAATTTATGCATAGCCTCATATCTCGGAAGACGAACTGAAATCTTAAAGAGCATTCTTTTTTAAAACACTGCATATTATTTTAGGTCAAGTCGTTTATCATTCACACAGCTCAATCGTCGAATTTCCTGGGTAAGGACTTAGGAAAGTCTCTTATGATAAATACTTTCGGACTACATCTCACAAATTCAAACGTTAGTTTATTTCCTCTCCGGTATATTCCTCTTTATCCTTTTCAAACATTTACGGCTAGATTAACGATTAACATATCTTCTATTCTTATATTGTAATTTATTTGTGAGATATTTCATGTCCTTAGATATGACAAAAAGCTTCTTTAACTATTAGTGTACATGTTACACGTTGCGACTGACCACAAAACACGATCATTATAATAATGATCGTGTTTTGTGGTCAGTATTTATGAAAAGATAATCATAAATATTAAAATTTCGCTACTTTTCGTATTACTTTTTGTAGGTCATGTATTTAAGTGGAAAAGAAAATGTTGAAAGTAATTATTTGAAGAAGATACACCTCTCTCTAATGATTACTAATTTATTTAATTTCGAATTATACTGTTTATCGTTTCGATCTATCCTCTACTATATTCACCTTCTACATATCCGTACAATTAATTTAATATTAATTACAAGCATCTTAGCAATAATGATGAATTCTCCATGCTGCGTCCTTTTTAAATACATTTTAGAATTTTTATTTAACAATACGTGCAAATACTCAAGCAGTTCACATGCCCGAATATACGCACGCGGACGCGCGGAGGCATGCACGCACGCATATATATATATATATATATATATATATATATATATATATATATATATATATATATATATATATAGTTTTTGTATTTATATATAAGAAACTCCGGATCATTTTTTGAACTTCTCATTCAATATTTAAAATAGAAACTTTAACATGTTGAGAACTCAAAGCCAGATTGCATCACGTTCGGCTGTCAAAGCCACGTTACGTTCGTGATTGACCTCTAGCCGCGGGCAAAGAGTTAGGAGGTCGTGCTGAAGGGCGCCATGATGCCGCCCCCCCGCAGACTCACGTAATAAGGTGTCGCGACCAAGCCCACGCTGTTAGTGACGGCGGTTGGACGGGGTGTTAATTATAATGTATTTGTAATTTATTATTTCAGATTTCAAAGCAAATTCCTGCGGATATCGGTACATGAGGAAGTAGATGTCGAGATTCGAATATACATGACGAGCCCTCGCAAAATTAAATAGCAAATACGTATTCCGCGTGTCAATTTAAACACGAAATGGTGCAGGCTTCAACTCAATGCAGTATCACATCGATGATGAACGTCTTAAACATGGGTTTATTAATATGGGTTTATATAAACATGGGATTATCGTTTTTAATTTGATATAATTCGTTTAAATTTTCGTTTTAATTTGAAAAATATCGTTTTTAATTTGAATAAGGCTCCACTAACCACTAAGACGTTTAAGGGGTCAGAATCGATGTGAAAATTGAAGTGTAAGATTTCTGAGATTAAAAATGAATTTTAACAATTGAAAATCAGAGATTACTACAGAATATTTTGAAATACACTGAACGAAACCTTCAAAGAAATAAGATATGGAAAATTGACAAAATCTGGATTTCTTTTGCAAGACAATATACAGGATAATTTGCAAGACAATATACAGGCCTGTACCGGTTCACAAGAGTAATATTGCGATGACTACGTTACTGGCCGATGGCCTGGATCTAGCCCCTAAAAATTATATTTATTTTCAAATTTAGAAAAGAGATAAAGGGAAAGAAATTTTACGATGACGGAGAGGAAATGAGTCAATTTTGGCATACTTCGAGGGTAAAGAGAAACAATTCTTCTTAACGGTATAAAAAATAATTTTAAGATATAATAAATGTTTTCAAGTCGATGGAAGACATAGAGGAAAAGTAAAATAGTTTCTTCGTTTTATTTAAATTACAGCCATTTCATTTTGCGGACTTTTGGAATTACCCTCATGCTTTGAATATATTCCTAAAAGCTGCAACAAATTTGTTATTCCATTTTTTTTTGCAAACGTTCTTTTTTTCTAATGTTCCTTAGATAAGAAAGAGGAGAGAAACAAAAATAAAGAAATAAGATATGTGTCAAATTCTAAAAATTCAAGTCACTCTGCCTAGATACCTAAAAAATAGCATAGGTGAAGATGTATAAATAACGTAAGAACGGTAAAATGAGGTATAATCAAAGTCTTAACCGCAGACCTCCAATACCCTAAAAGTTGCCCACTTTGGAGTTCCGACAGACTTATTTTATTGATATAATCGCAATTAGTGAGGCCATGTACACTATGATTATACTAACGAATAACTGCGATAGGGCTTTAGTTTCGTTTTTCTTCTTTATAATTAGATATAATAAGGAGCGTTTTAGCGTGTTAAACAATATTTCCACACTTCAAAAAGGGTCGCCTCGCTTTGAGCTTGGTGTAACTTAATAAATAGTTTCACCTTGCCCTTGTAGCACTTTAACAAGTAGATTCGTTTCAGAAATAATTACATTGTCGCCTTTGATCTAACAGGAAATGTATGTACAAGCAAATTGCTAAAACTATGCTTTACTTCCCTTTGTGTTGATGAATTGAATATGTTTGAAATATAAATTATAAAGTCCATAATGTTGGAGAGATTAAATCCATTCGAAATAATATTGATTCGTTAAGTTCAGTAAAAATTAAAATCTGATTAAGTGTTATCATTTTAGGGTTCTGTTCTTCAAACTGTAAAAACGTCAGTCCGTTTGACACAATCCATTTTCTGACAAATTATTCTATGTAAAAACTTGAAATTTGACACAGTAATATATCTTATCAATGCACATATTTTACACTAGTTAATTTTATTAAAATATTCATGCACAAATCAAAGAGGAGGTAAATCAAATATTGAATATATTTGGCGTTAATTTTTGTAGAAATGCATCATTTACAATTAAATGAAACAACGTGACGTAGTAATATTTCTACTTTCTTTAAGTTCTTTACCACAACCTAGGTTTCGTTGTATTACAACACCTTCTATTAGCATCTTTGCTAGTAGCCCATCTGAAGATGTTGTAATACAACGAAACCTAGGTCGTGGTAAAGAACTAAAGAAAATAGAAATAATACTATATCACGTAGTTTCATTTAATTGTGTAAATCAAATATACAAATACAATTTTTATTTTTATTCCATGTGGGGTATAATTTTTGAAATGTTTATTATAGGGATTATAAACATATTTTTTCATGATCTTAAATTGTATGTTTAAAAATATATTCTACAAGATACTCGAAAATAGGCCCCCTCCATTATTGCCGAAACTATTGAAAATCGTGAATAAAAATTGTGTTGGTAAAAGCTGACTAAAAGATTACAGGAAGACTACAGCAATTATCCTAGATCTTATAATTTTAGGAATATACATCATGTTTTACGCCTGTGAAAGATACGGTAGGCAGCATATTTAGGTTGTGAAAAATTCATATTTAGACTGTTTAATAGAAGTACTGCAGAACCCTAAAAATTTTAAGTGTATAGAAGTATACGGAACCATCGTGCAATAAAGTCAATAGCAACAAACTTGAAATAATATCAACATTAGTCAGATTAAAACTATTTGAATTAGCGCCAAACCAAGCGAGCAGCACCCTTGACTATTGTAAGTAAATGAGTTCACAAATTGCGAATGTTTCGTAATTTTTTATTAATAAATTAATAAAAAATTCTACATTTCAAAGAGGCCATGTACAATTCAAACAAAATGAAATTCCTCTATTTTTACCTTAAACATAATAAGAAGCGTTTTATATGTATATCTATAATTACAATGTAATTCATGTTTTCAACGATTTCGTTCCCATCGCGACAATTTTTTTATTATTCATAAACTTTTTAACTCCGCAGATTATATTGACATTCCCCAGAGCCATGGAATGCTCCTATATTTGCAACACCGCACACCAAAAAAAAGAAGAAAATGAGAAAATACCAAGCCCCCACTAGTCACTTTTCTAATCATCTCTAAATGGTCCATCCAGAGTCAGCGACACGGGGCAACGAGCGCCTCAAATACAATTTGAAGCGTCGCATCCTGCCTCATAATACTTTGTGTAATGCCTTCATAAATCGGCTCTGTATGCAGCAGTTATTGGCGCCCTGGGAACTGCCTAGGCCCCCAGCTTAAATATTTGAGCGGCCGCGCTGTGCGATGAGGGCTACCCAACTAATATACAGCATGTTCTAAAATTTATTTATCATTTTATCTATTACCTTTATAACCATTAAGTTTTACAAAGTTTTTAACTCATGTCATATTTTTTATTATGTTACAATTTATACTATAAATATATAATAATTATCGTATGGATTATATTTATTGTCAACCATTTGTCCCATCATTAGCATAACCTGCCATTGATGTCGTTTTTTTATAAAAAACTAAATGAAACAATGTTAAAAATACTACTAATACGGAAATGTTACTTAACTTTCTTTCGTAATTGTCTAATCTTTTCATATTTGAAAAACCTTTACATGGAAAGGAAAGTACTAAATCTAACGTGTTTTGAATGGTCTAATACCCTGTCATAGCAAGTAAGAGAAACAAGCCGTGTGTCATATTGCGAACTTACAGTTTCATCTAGTCTTTCTTCTTAATAATATACTCCAAAATTTAACTACAAATTTTTCTTCCACCCGCTTGTGATATTCGTGTAAAATGTATATGATAACTAAAATAATAAGTAAGGTATACTAAATACCGCTATTTTGAGAAAGCTAAAAGATCATCTTGACACAACAAAAGTCAGTACGCACGAGAATGCTCACGGCGTAGCGCCAAAGAATCGAAACTTGAAATTACCTTTTGGTGTTGTGTGGCGAGAATCCTACTCTTCATATGGAACAAATTGTGACAGGATGATAAGCTTAAAAACGTCAGTCCGTCTGACACAATCCATTTTCTGAGAAATTCATCACTTTTAATTTGATTCTAAGAAGGAGTCGACGCAATGGCATATTCCACTAACCACTAAGAAGTTTAAGGGTTCAGAATCGACGTCAAAATTAAAAAAGCCTTTACATGTAAAGAAAACTAATGCATCTAACGTGCATCGAATGGTCTAAGACCCTGTCATAGCAAGTAAGAGAAACAAGCGGCGTGTCATATTGCGTAATATACAGTTTCTTCTAGTCCTTCTTCTTTGTTCTTTTGAATAACAACGCCATATTCTTTACAAGTGAAAACAAAATTTAAAAAGTATTATGTGGAAAAAAGAACAATTTGCAGAATTAAGAAGATTTGTTTGACGTTATTAAAATACTGCCGAAAGTTTAAATGATTGTAAACTGGTAGATAGCACAATATGTAGAAGAATTCGTGGAACTCGATTAACTCAAGACCACGGTTTTGCTAAAATTGAGAAATTTGCATTAAGACAAATAATGGATATTCATGTAAATATTAATTTCTATTTATGTACAGTGTTTTTAAATCGATATCGTATTCAAACATTACAACTCATAATTCTAAGTTGCAAAAGACATTTAGTAAATACAGATAAACAACTAAATTTAGAAAAAAACGTAACAAAGTCAAGTTATGCCAACAAACAAATCAAATATTTGCTAATCTGTGAAGATTACTAAATGGCTTAATTTAATCCAGAACTTCGTTTCTTAACCACCCATCCAATAACTTCAATGTATTTGTAAATGTAGAGGTTTTTTTAATCTTATTTCTTCTTACCAATCTGTATTTTCGCCCTATCTCCTCATAAAGACTCACTTATATGAGACTAAGATTCAATGTTTGTTATATATCCTGTTTTTTATTAATACTGAGTCTGTACCTATGTTTTTCCAGGACTCGCCACGCACTTTGAGTAATGATCAGTCGCACCTTGCCATAGCACATGTTTCGTGGGGAGCATTGCTCTACATTAGCGAGCCAGTAGCGCTCACTTATTCATTTAGCGATGGCCGTTAGGGCGACACTGGGATTGGATTGTCAACGAATGTGAAGTAAATTGAGTCGTTTTACACTCAAAAAACTTTCTAACAATATCACAAGATATTAAACTTACAAAACCAGATTACATAAATTTATAAAACCATTCAAAGCGATTTTCTAAACAACATTATGTTGCTTTCTAAAAGAAGAAAGTTATTACGATTTTACTGGAAAAAATCCTTTCTTGAATTGCTTCTGTTCATTAATATCTTCTAAAGCTTTTCTTTAATTATTGTTAAACTCGTTAACATAAATTCTTGACTGACGTTGCAATGTAGCTATTTTTTATTTTAATTCTAATAATACGCAGTAAACTACATACATTTTAAAAGATAAAAGAATATACAATTAAACTAGTTTTAGAAGTTTTGGAAATTAATCTCCATTTACAAATAAATGAGTCAAACATGAATTTGGAAAAATATAATACATGAAATCAATTGGCATAAATAATATATTATTCCGTCCTACTATATAGCAGGTTATGTTCTAAAACCTTTTAATTAAAAGTAGCAGGTAACAATTTACGTCGAAACTCCCCATTGCAGATTCCCTGTTTTTATTTATTGCACTGTCCGTTCAAAAATGTCAATATAAAATTCTGTATATTCTCGAAAACAAGCAATAAATTTGAGAAGTTAAGAAATTTGAGAGAAATAAGATACTTTTAATTTCATGTTTCTAAGCGATACCTACGTAACTGGTAATAACAAGTTGATCCCATAGGGATTTGTTCAACCAAAAATAAAGTACCACATGTTTACTCCCGATTACATCACGCATGCACGCGAAATAGAAAATATTATGATGATTATAAATATATAATATATTTTTAATTTATAACCGACAGCGCAATAAAAAACACAAATTATTGAATTATATAAAAATATGTTAACAACATACGTCATTTATTATCTTACGAAACAAATTACGTTTAAAATAAGACGGTAAAAATTTAAGAAATGGATATACGTCTATACTTCACGCGTAGAGTTTATCAATTTTCCCCTCAATATTTGCAAACGAACACATGTCACATCTGGCCTCATTTTAAGGGCAGTTGAGCTGCCAGAAAACGCTTGCCCTTTGTGAAATATATTTATTTTGTTGGAAAATGATTGCGCGTGCCGTCGAGAAATACAAAAACTATAGCGGAAGACATATAAACCTAAAAAACAATGTCACTTTTCAATAAATAAGTCTAGTTTTATTTTACTTTTAAATATATACTATTTATAGATAAATAAGCGCCATATCAAATAAATTAAATTTTAAATGACATACTCGATAATTTTGAACTAAAAATATGATAAAGTTTGATATTCTGTACAGAACATCAAATCATATCATACTTTTTAGTTTATAGATTTTTTAGTTTTAGAGCCAGATAATAACTTTGTTGGTACATGCAATTTAATATTCTCATGTTGTAGTTTATACAACGTACTGAATATTCTTTAATGGTATTAATTGGATTGTTCAAAACTACTCAGTTCAATGCCGATATAATATTTTGTTTAGAATAATAATTATTATACACCAGTGAATTAATTTTTTAATGGAAATATATATCAAAAACAATGTTCTGGTATTTAATGGCATAATTTGTTACGAGCAAAATATTCATTAAAACGCTATAAAATGTCTTTTTTTACGGCAGTAGTTTTAAATTATTTTTCTTGTAATATACCAATTACTCTACTTTTTTTTCTTGTAATATACAATTGCTCTACTTTTTTTTCTTGTAATATACAATTGCTCTACTTTTTTTTCTTGTAATATACAATTGCTCTACTTTTTTTTCTTGTAATATACAATTGCTCTACTTACTCTAATCGTTATATTTATTACCATTTATATTATCTATTAAGTTTTATTTAAATGTTCCCAAGACCCAAAGCACTTATAAGAACGTGGATAAATATTTTTAGATTTAATATTAATAACTGCTTACCAACAGTAAACAGCACCGTTTGCTAGCAACATTTCACAATTGGCTGACACAGAGGAATTTTTAAATATGCAATTCCTTTATTAAATTTATACATTGAGGCATGTAGGCTGCCGGCCTATATATGTTTATTATAAAACATACACCATGTTTAATAAGCATTCCAGATTTTTATCATCCGTTTGTAAACTGATATCTGTATCTACGGTGCTGTGATATACACACACACACATACAGACAAGCATACACGCCATGCACACATGTGTGTGTATATATATATATATTAATATATATATATATATATATATATATATATATATATATATATATATATAAAGATGTAATTTCTAAGTATGAAAATTTTTTTGCCCAGCAAGTTTCTTTGTTTGTCAAAAGTTTGCCAATGTTAAATAAGTTTTATTTAAAAAAAAATATATTTTCAAAAACTTGTTAGAGAGTTACTTATAATATGGAAACGACTCATACCTAAAGAATAGAACTCTACAAATGCCTTTAAAAATATTGTATATTTTATCGACATTGAAAGATTATTTTAAAAGCTACAGAGGAAAGCAATATAAAGTTTTAAACTTTCGAAATGGTATGTTCCAAAACATCTGAAAACGAAATATATTTTTAATCTGTTCAAAGAGTACAGTTACAAAACGAAAACGTTTCGTTTAAAAATATTGATTGTATTGATATTGTTAAAAATGGAGCAATTAAATGTTTTTAAAAATAAACTATTTACATTTATATATTCTTGTTGGTTTAACAGTGGCGAAGTTTAAGAGACGAGTAGGTGGGTGGAAGATTTATATCAAAGACCGTTATAAAAATTTTATATTTTTATCACAGCGAAATTTAAATAAACCCATCACATACATTAAGATATTCTGCGATTTCGTTTAATTTTTCATATTTCATTAAAATAAGCTTTAGTCTCTTTTTAAGACATTTGAATTCTTTATTACAATATTTAATTTTGTTCATCGCTTCAACAGTTAGAATGGGTCCTTCTCTAATGAAATTGTACACTTAAACGCCTATTTGTCATATTTTTGCAAAAATATAAAAATAAATATATAACATATTTATTGAAGAAAGTAGATCAAAATATTACGCTAGCAAGTTACATCACTAAATGAAATGTAATGTATGCAGCCATAAAGAATTAAATTTTATGTAAAATTTTACAAATTGTACATAAAATATTTCGATTTCGGAAAGAGCGCAACTAGTTTTGTATGTGATCTTATAGTTAAGATATATTTATATAAATTATTCGATTTATGTTAACGATTTGTCAAGATAACGTATTAAAAAACACATGGAACCAAAACAAAAAACAGACGACAATACAAGTAGCACAAATTATTATATTGACATCTCTCTTACTCAACTGGATAGCGGCGGCGACTTGGGTTTCCATATGAAACGTAATTAAACGAAAAAACAAGCGAGCATAATGATTCAAAATAAAAAACAAATACGAAATAGAAGTCAGTCTTCAAATTTTATTGTCACTATATTTAAATAGAATTTACAATATATATTTTTTTATTTCATATTCTATTAAAATACCGCAATAAATATATATAAATAGATAACGTATAAAATCTTCTAATATAATCCACCTCCCACTTCGATAAAAAGAGAAACTATTTGTCTCATATAAAGAGAAAAACAGGTGAAAAAAGGAGCAACGCAGTAAACAGTATAACGCCCGCGGTTCTAAACTATCGTCATCTACGGCGTAGATTCCCCACCCAGCAAGCGGCTACGGCGTAGACAGTGGTCTACGCAATCGATAGCCGACGGCTTTAGGATCTGTTTACACTAGCAGTGGCCATTTAAAAATGGTAAATAAAATAAGAATAATATTTCATAGATAATTGAAAAAAAATGGAAATTGAATATTTTTGTTGAGTTAAATTGAAAATGGAACCAGCTAAAACATACACTGCTGGACGCTATTAATATACCGATAGCTTACAATTTTTTCTTAACTTTTCCAAATTCTCCATTTAAAATATAATGCTGATTGAAATTATATTACCGAAGTATTTTTTTTTTCAATAGTTTCATTAACATATTTTTTAAAATAAAGAAAGAAATACAAGTAAAATTGCATCATAAAAAATAAAGAATCGTATAAATAATAGAATTCTGATATTTCTCGTATATAATTAAATACCAAAAATACGGTTTCATTTGGGTTCCTAAAACAAATAGACTTTCGACTGACACGACACTTTATCTATGATAACGACTTGAAAGACGACAATTTATCTATGATATTTACGTTACAAATTAATAAAAAAAAATATTTGCCACCTAAAAAAAATAAAAAAATGTCAACATAAGAATCACCAAAAGAATTAATAAACATTCCACGTATTGTGGAAAATTGTATCAACAATAGTTTAATAGTGGATATTTCAAAGGTATTTACGAATCATTATATATCATAGGATTGACCAACAATTTATTAAGCATAATAATATATTTCCACGAGAAACAACTGATGCAGTGAAAGAAATCAGCCACTGAACATCGTTTATCTAATTGACCACATGATTTTCTTTTTCCCCGTTCTAATTTCATTCTCCTGAAACGAAAATATTTTTTAAATCTGCTTTGCAATGCATTTTAAACTCTCCTAGTGTCTGCATCCGCAATCACGCCTTTTGAAATACTTTACAAATTCAAAACTTGATGCTGAGAGTTCCTCAAAGGGAACGATGCTTTCCATTAGTGCAAGCTCAGCATCTCCAGATCACGGAAATTTAGAAGAAAAGTTTTAAAAGTTTCATCTGCACCCAGCCCAACCGATGTCAGGTAGGCGAAGTTTGGAGAAGGGATCAGTTATGTACAGCGACAAACTTTATCTAATGCAAAGGACGGAATAGAATCAACCTTATTTCAACGAAAAACGGTTCAGTAAAACTATATCACCAAACGAAATATTTATGAAGTTTTTTATTACTTACATTACAGTCTCTACTCCTTACAGGTAATCGAATGAGTAATTGGACAAATTTTTTTATCATAATTACGTACGACATTTATTGTGATCTTTTCATTTTGTTTATAATGTAAAAATACACTCATTACGTCGCCTACGGTATATAAAAGCACGCATTATTGACTGATCAAATAATTTTTTTTAATAAGTTAGACGATTCGCCCGTAATAGTTACCAATAATTTTGTCAATTAAATTTTCAATTAAGAACATCGCCTTCAATTAAAAAACATGCATTTATTAAAAACATCGCCGCAGGCAAAAGAAGACACAATTGTTTTTTTTTAATTTGCTATTACAGAATAAACAGCATATTCGGTAAATATACTTTTGGTTTTAAAAAAAATATTTTTTAACACTTTCATTCTTACATAAAATTCAAACCTTACATGACTTTTTTATGCTATTTCCGTCACTATTAAGGTATTTATCACACTGTGAGACCAGCTTTATCATCTCCTATTC
Source organism: Druceiella hillmani (assembly GCA_039881145.1). Lineage (NCBI taxonomy): Eukaryota > Metazoa > Arthropoda > Insecta > Lepidoptera > Hepialidae > Druceiella > Druceiella hillmani. The sequence goes on from JAYKKI010000026.1 coordinate 18,778,474, forward strand.
ACAAAAGAGCGACGCTAGCTAAGAAAACCATAGCTAGATAGTGCATTATAGTTTTTTTCAATAAGTAGTTTAAGTTAATAATAATAATAGGTTCCGAAAAAGAAATTAAGTTTTTTTAAGCAAAATTTTCACTGAGAAATTATGATGTATGGGTACATTACGTCACACTAGAATTGAAGCAGTAATCAATCAAATAGAAGTATTCCGAATTTCTAAAGAACCGAACGTTTAAACATTCAATGTCTACAAGGAAAATCATGTTTATAGTGGACAGTAAGTTAAGTAGATTTTATTTTGCATGGAAAAACAATAACGTGTGGGAGAATAAAATATAGTGAGACTAAAAAACTGTGTCGCATAATTGAAAACAAAATACGCGATATGCTCAACAGCGGGATAGTACCGCTTCACACATAACGTATTCCACCACTGAGCGGCATCATACCACTTTCTATTTTTCTCTCGGCTATATACTACTCATCTGACTCAAGGTCTCAATCATTAATTTGACCGGATACAACTGGATCATCCATCATGATCTTGCATACAGTCTATCACTTCTTTCTCTATTTGAAACAGCACTTTGCCGATCAATTCCTTAACGACGACGGTAACGTCAAAACAACCCTGTAACTATGGTAATAACCAATACGGCATAACCACCAGGATAGATAACGCTGGTGGTGTCGTTCTTTAAAGAGGTAATGAATGGAAACGCTGATTTCGTGGTATGATAAATGAGTTACAATAAATTTGTTTAAATGAGTTAAACTAAGTTAATATCATGTTTGTAAAAGCAAAACCGTATTTACTTTTCGACAATGGTTTTAAATTAAATAATCTAATATGAATTTGCAACTAAAATAAATATAATAAACTTGGTTTTAAAAGTAATTATACAGTGGATTAGTTTTCTAAATTGGATGGCGTGCACTTGAATATTCGCTTAGTTTCAATATTTGCATGATTATACTTTCAATAGACTTTTTCAAACTTTCGCGATTCGAACACATATTTTATTTGATTTGAATCGGGTTTTTTCGCGGTAATTATATATTTAATGAGTAAACCTAGATAGTCTTCCCGTGACCACAGGCTGTGCAACCAGTCTGAAACGTCGGGACATAGTGAGTACTTAGTATATAATATCTAGGTTTACTCATTAAATATACTTTCAATATAGAATATCTGTACTTACACTAATATAACACAATTAACATGCATAAATTTTAACATAGCTTAAACCTAAAGAAGAAAACTAATTTTAGCCTACGTAACGGCGAATTTCTGCCACTGCGCGCAAATAGCCCCCTCCTACCCGACGGCGAGACGCGCGTCCCGGGAGGCTCACGGGAAAGTGCAGCGTACTCCCTCGCTATCAGGACTTACACAAACATGCATCCGCACACATATACACACGCCAACTCGAACGCATACCGTCAAACGCCCAGACGGAGATGCGCCAGATGATACCAACTGAACTTGAAAACGTGCCAAGGTAAAGGACACGAAAAGGGAAATGGAGCTAATGATAATTGGATAAAAAGTTTTATGCTTTTAGTAGTTTTGCAACAACATTTTATATAAAGTAAGTTTCATAATGTGGTATTATATAAACTGGTTTAAAAAGCTCGTAGTAGAATTATAGAACTAAGATACTGCCTTGTTTTCAAATATCATACAAGTAAATAAAAGAGAAGTGTCTGTAATTTTCAAATTTTCAGCTATTAAATACTTTCCTTTTAAATACTCATTTACTAAAACGAATTTAAAGTTAGGATTTACAGCGAAAACTGCTGATGCTATTAAGATGAATTTTATAGAGGTTACGGATAGAAACCAATTTAACTTTTGTTTCGTGGTGATATTTCAAAAGACGGAAACATTTGAAATATTGGTCATATTTCAAGCAAATGATAATGAAAATATTACCTAAGAAACTAAACAAAATCTTTGCCACACACATGGTGGCCAACGGTGGGCTATGCGGGAACGAGCAGGGTAACGTGGAAGAGAACGCAAGTTAGAATTTGAACTAAACGTTTGAAGATTGAACAACTGCTGAATATATAAAAAACAGAACAACAAATGAATTATACATACTTAAATTAGAGTATTTTTGTGAGCGAAAACTTTTTTGTGTGCAATATTCCCCCATAAGAAAACATCACGCGTGATATGATTTTTGAATAATTGTTTATTATATAAAACGAAACTCACGAAAAAATTTAAATTTTAAAAACAGATAATTTGCTATACGTTGTCTGGAATGTAAATTTCAAACACAACTGTACAAGACCTATTCCTAAAGATCACATGTACTCCTATACACACACAAATGTAAAGCTACTCGTATATACGATTAAATAAAAGCTGTATTTTTGTAAGGTCCCGTTATTGTTGGCAAAGGGCGCGCCTAGGTACGGTCGGCGTACAAACTTAACTCCAGTGAGGGTGCCCGTTAAGCTTACGTCGAGCGAACCGCATTACAGGGTGTTCGCGACACGAGTCAACCCTTATTATTGTCATAATCAACAAACTCCGCGCTTTCGCAAGCTCCACTCGAGAATAGGCCGCGAAACACTCAGTTGACTCGGTTTTTAAACGCTAGCACTTACACGCTTTTCAATGAACTTTGCAGCGTCTGTTTTATTCATAGCAGCGGGAAAAATGGCGTAAGTGGAAGAGGTGCCGTTTTCAATTTAGCTTTTAAATTGCCCGCATTTATTTACTGCTATTCGCAAGGCGATCATTAAAATACAAAAGTTAGCTCATTAATGACGTTCATTATTTAACGTATGTTTTTGTCTCTAGTATTTTATCCACATATATGTTAGAATATATTTTTCTCACAAATATAATCATATATTTTTTTAGAAAATTTAAATTATTTTCATTACTCGAAGTTTCTTATTTTCGTAAATAAAAAGTTATGATTTCTAGCATGGTTGAAATGCTTTGCATAAATATACCTACGGCGGTTGTCTCAACATTAGAATTTCAGGGTGATTTCAATATATCATCATTGATGATGATCCCTAGACACCAAATCCAAGTTATATATATATATATATATATATATATATATATATATATAAACACACACACACACACACACACATATATATATATATATATATATATATATAAAACTAAATTTGTGTATGCTCTGGAAACCACATTTCTTATTCAATTGGTATGAAACCGATGAAAATCTAATTTGTAAACGGACAAAATTGGCCCAAAATTAAAAGGTAAGAAAAGCTAAAATTTCATTTTAAAACCAAAATACACAAACAAATTAAATATACTACAACTTTTGGTTAATATTTTCTTTCACTGATTGGAAAAAATAAAAATGCCCCAAACTATGTTACAAATTTTGCATCTATGAAACTTATTGCATCTTCACACAATGTCATTTCATTTTGATAAACATTTATTTCCGAAATAGTTCCGAAATTCATTAAAGGAAAATTCGCTTATTATTTAATTTATATTTATTTTATCTCAAATAGCATAATATGTGTGCCAACTAATCTAGATAATAATACATATTATGGAGATACTATCGTACAATAAAAAGCGTTAACACTTTTCACATTTTTAATAGCAGATGAAAACCACATTATTTTTTTAGTAAAATAAAATTTAAATGTTATTACAAAATCTACTTAACTTTCTACTAGAAGTCAGTTAGATGAAGCGGTACTTAATTCTTATTTTTGTATCTTTTTTATTTTTTCGCAAATTAAAGCGCCAAAACTGTAAGTTTAAATGAATTTTTGGGCAATTTAGATACAATATACTGATCCCTTTGTAAACTGTTTATCATTGTAATTTTTTTCAAAACAAAAGATTATATATATATATATATATATATACATATATATATATATATATATATATATATATATATATACATATATATATATATATATATATATATATATATATATATATATATATATTACTGGGCACAAATTGATTACTCTCTACTGATTATAAGGATCGTGTATTATACGATATTATTGGTGTGAGCAATCAATAACATTTTATCACATATGAGTAAAATTGTGTAATGATTAATAAATTTAATCTTTAAAATGATAACCGCAGACTATCCTAATATAACGGTGGAATATGTCAGTCAATTTATAAAAACTCCTTTGACAGCCTTTTCACGAAAAGTCTTTCACATATAAGCAATGTGCTATTTGTAGAGAAACGTAATTATAATTTCAAAAAATATTGGTTCTAATTATTGTATGGTTTTGCGTTACATATAAGAAACTTTAAACGCGTAAATAAATAACGCGGAACCACACAGTAGCATCTAAAACGCAACGCGCGGTCCGCGTCCGTCCGGCTGAACGTCGATGTTGTAATCCTTATTAAAAGTCCCTCCCGCGGCAAAGATCGTGCGTGCCTAATCCCCGCCGCGCCGCCTCCTCCCGGGATGATATTTTTGTTTATTTTTTCCGGGGATACTTCCTCCTGCAGCCCACGTTTTGATTAAGAGACTAAATCGTTCGATCCTCTCCTTAAATGGACCGAGTAATGGGAACAATCTTTGATCCTCCGCCTCGGTGGGGAAAAGCGTCTTTGTATATGGTCAGTTCTCTGGATAATTCATAAAAGCATCCAAATGTTGAAATGTTTACTTATTTTATTAACTTACAATTACATAAAAATCACGGAGAGAAACCAAGCCATTTAAATAAAGAATACAGTTTCTTTGTAGCTCAATAAAATGAAAATGTTCATATTAAATAAGATACTGACAATAAGCATAAAACTATCTTTATAGATTTTTAAGAATTTCTAGGTTATTGTCTTACCTTAATACTCCCGACTAATCAACCTATCAAGTTTTTAGCATCCACGCGAACGTTGATAATATTTTAGTACAAAAAGACAGGTATTTCTTAATACCGAGGAAAATAATTTCCTCGAAGAACTCCAAAGCGATATTATAAATAAATAAATAAAAAGTTTATCTAAATTTTTAGATTTTAAATCTAACATATTTGAGAGGTCGATATGAAATAAAAATGGGAAATAAATATAATGAATAATTAGGTTTTGCAGAAAATTATTTTTCTCGATGAACCATCAAGCTTCAGTTCATGAAGATGATTTTGATTTTTTTCAATTTAACGAGCAATTCTTACTTCTCTGCATCAGAGGTTTCTAGAAAGAACATCGATATATATATATATATATATATATATATATATATATATATATAACAGTAGAACGATGTCCCTTAAAAAGCCCAACTTGGAATAAATGCTTTTAAATTATTATAATAGGATCTAATAAACAAATATCTTGGTTTAATAATTTCATTGATTATTTCTGATATTAATAAAAATATCCATGGAAAGAATCTACTTATTTCAAGTTCTAGGAAAAATGGAAATATTTTCATTCGTTTCGACACGATTAAACTTCCAAAATTCCTCACAAAAAGATTGTTTATATTGGTATATCAATTTGTGATTTCAGCAAGGAAACATATGGTATTCGCATATTTATTACAAAGCTTGTAGTACATGACAGAAACAACAATATAATATGAATAGGGTAATCGTGAGATAGGGTTTGCAATATATTTATAGAACAAAATACTGATATCAGGATTACTCCAAAATACGCTTTTAGTGAGAAGTAAATCCACAAAAACAATATCGAAAGGGAATCTTTTGACAAAAATAAAAATGTTAACATATCCGCGTTATCACAAATGTAGTCATCATACGGAATAAAGTGAGAATTATCAAAAAGATGAGAGATAAAAATGGCCCTCTACTCTATTTAATCATCTCGATTCTGCCATCCTCGAGACAGGATACGAGGAAAAGACTTTCCAGATCCTTTCCGAAACCCGATCTATCCAAACAGCAAAATATGAAATATTAAGCCCGAAACGAAATAATATAAATAATTAAATTACAATGCCGTCAACATAAAATATTACACGTAATCCAATACTCGCATGTGTACTCGTCCCTCGCCCGTTCCGCCCTGCAAACGAGAGGACAAACATTTGCTTAGGCACGATAAAAAGATACAAGCCATGTTTACGAGACTCGCAATAATCATGTCGGTCTACTGTTCGCGAAATTTACATAAACAACGAATGGCGTAGCGCGGCCCTTTCCACTTTTCATATCAAACAATATATTGCCAGGCTCCGGCGACCGGCTTTTCTCGGTGGAACTTTTTGACTTTTGGACCGCATTCGTATCATTTCCGGCTCAAGTTGCAAGTGTATTAAATTGGAATTTGTTTGTGAATATTTTATTATATTCTTCGTGATGTCATCATTTAGTGTCTTATTTATTTTAAGAATGGTTACACCTCGAAGTTTAGGTCGTATTTAGCCGTATGGGGCATTTCAGGCCAAGGTTTAAAAGTGGAAAACTCATAAAAATAAAACTAGACTATGAAAATTTTACAACATGATTAATAATGTAATGAATTTATGAAGTTAATGAGTGAAAAAAATGAAATTTTCTTTCAGACTTCGAAAAAGACTGACTAATTTTTTGAAGTGAAATATGTTATTTATGAAAGTATGTTGCATTCATTTTTTTCGATCTAAAGCGTATTTCCGTTTTTAATTAATACAATATTAAACGTTTTTGCATATTTTTTCAGCACCGACGTAAGTTAATATTATTACCTTTTGCCAGGTTTTTTATTCGTCGCTAGTTGGTTCCTTGTCAACCTAGTTAAATTCCCCACCTGACTACGCCATGTTATCCTTGATCCGCCTGCTGGTTTTTACCATGTTTTGAATACCAAGTAGTAGCATTTTGAATCCATCTCTACAGCGCATCACATAACCGATCCACTCCCATCTCATTTTTTCAGCGATTTCTATGGCGTCAATCATTCGACTTAACCGATAAATCTCTTTGATACTAATTTTTTGGACTGACTTTACATTGAGTGACTTTTAGTTTTTTTGACATATTTTTATTAAAAGTGTAGGTTGTGCATCGTAGATGCACGACCTACACTTTACACCAACTGTATTATTTTTAAATACAGATTTACGTTGTCAAAACCTATCATTCCTTCACCACTGTTCATTCCATTTCCTCTGTTTGAAAATATTTGTATAAGAATAATTTACTGTGTAAAATATAGCCAAATAGCTCGTGTCTTCGTCTTTTATTGTCGGTTCGTAATCTTTTTCTAATTCTAATTGAATTTAGATTTTATCTTCATTGTATTGGTAATTAACCCTACTGACATATATAACGCATGGAGTCCTGTTATTAGTTCTCGAGCGAATTGTCGCGATGATCAAAGAAAGCTATGGTGTCAGCAAATTGGAATTCAGCTATTCGTCTCCCAATTATTGATAACCCATACTTTTTTCAATGGTAACATGAGTATAGAATTAAAAAGTTTACGCAATATTGGGCAACCTTTCCAAATTTGAGATTAGTGATTTTAGCTTTTGTTATGTAGCTAGATTGCTTTTATCAATTTGATCCATTGTGTTCCCCACGTATTCCCATTAAAAACCGGATCAATATGAGCCAACTGTATTATTAGCAGACTTGATTTATTATTACCAAATAATTTTTAACACAAAAAATTTAAAAATACGGTTAAAAGCTGTGATCGTAAAATGTTTGGTTTTTGGCGCAAGCAGACTAAGCGCAACAGAGCGTAAGTTTGGGATATTGAAGCTAGCGTTAAATTTGGCTCGAAAGTGTTTTGTGGGAACGTGGAAAAGTATACTATACAATGGGATCTTGTACTCCAGTGAAGTCGCTCTGAACATTTTCGGTGAGTATTTTAATTCTAATATCTTTTGTTTTTTAATAGTGGCCCAACAACCGATTTTGATTTTAAAAAGATATTTGACCGAGTCGACAATAATATTTTCCTACTAATATAATTAGAGAAAGATTGGTCTCACAATCTTGGAAAATTTTTCGCCATTTACTTCCGGGCTCGTAAATAACACGTTCAATATAGAAATTTAAAATTTCGGCATCATATTACTCAATCTAAAGCTAAGTAATTAAAGTATTCTTAAAGCGAACAGTCATCTGATACGAAACTAATTATATACCCTAATGTGGAGAAACTATTTAAAAAAAAAACGAGTGTGCTTTAGACCACACGACTGAAGTAAAACTTCAAATTCACAAAATATGAACTTTAAAATGAATTTACAATTTTATTCACTTTAAACGTAGAATATATAATGAAGTGAACAAAATAATAATTTATAAAATTGTTCAAGAACGAAATGAAATTACAAAATAATCCAAAAATCACCGTTCGCGTAACGCTAGCAAACTCGCATATATATAAATATGTATATATATATATATATATATATATATATATATATATATGTATATATATATATATATATATATATATATATATATTTCATGCACTGGCTATGAGAGGAAGAGAGAAAGAAAATGCGCGCGCGCACTGCTCTTTCTTGCTCCTACAGTGTGATACAGACAATAGGCTTGCACTGTGTCTTAGATATACGAAACATAACTGGCTATGAGAGAAAGAGAGACAGAAAATGTGTGCTCGCACCTCTCTCTCTTGTCCCTACAGTAATATACGAAACGTAACTCTCTCTCTCTTTCTGTCTTCACTAACTTATATCTCCCTCTCAACTTCCGTTCGCCTCGCCTGATCACACTTTTCGTAACGCTCTCGTCACGCATTCACCAGCTTACTACCCAAGTCAAGCGTGCGTGAAGAAGTTTTACTTCAAAACTTTAATTAGTGTTTGTATTACAAAATGTACATTTACTATCTTTATATATTCCCTTCAGATCTCATATTGGGAATAAACGGTTATAATTGTTTTCAACTCCAATAAGGAATTCTGACCATTTTCATTAAATAATTTCATCATTGCCAGGACAACCCTTAGGTCTAGAGTTTAATACAAATTTATGCGCTCTTACATAAGACAATGACAGTTTATTTTGGAGGACGAAGTTATAGTTTATTTTACCTGCCTAAAGCACATGTGTATAACCTGCCGCGTGGTATTAACTAGTCATTATGGGATGAGATCGGTCTGGATGTTTTTCTGTTTTATTGACCTCTCTATAAATGGAACTATGGAGTTCTTTAGTAGTTTACGTTTGAATATTTAATGTACTTTAGTAGAAATTTAAATATTCCACTATCTAGTGGAATATTTATGTTTTTATACTTTAGTCTTGAGACAACGTATATTTAACCTGAAAAACTTACTACCTTGTACATAAACAAGACAAATTTCGGTTAGTTACGAAATAATATTATGTGAGACAGATTTATTTCATCGGTAATTTACATAAAAATATATTTCACATATTTATAGATTATAAATTACTTTGCTATTAAGTATAAAAAGTTTCTTTCTTCTGTATCATATTATTTAATTTTAGAATACCTATACCAAAGTTTAAAAAAACTACTAATCTTAAATATACAATATTATTGAAAAAGCTACCAGATAAATCAACACATTAGTTTGCTGGTCACATTGACGCCAGTATAACAACTTTCTACCACAATGACGTCACGTTAAATTAGATTAATCGATCTGGAGAAATATTTTGACGAATTATTCATTTTCAAATATACCAAGTATGGCGAACTCATAATTGCAGAAATCGAAGATGGTTTGTGAAATTTTTGAAACTAACATTTGTGTGAAAACAAAATAAAAGGAACAATAGCGTAGAAGGTTCAAAAATAAATACTTCAAAGTTTGTGAATCGGAACTCAAGATACGTTATTTAAAAAAATTCGAATATTTAAGGGCTAATCAAAATGTAGGTTGGTAGATTCGAATAATAATCGTAAATTTAAACCTTAATTTACTAAACTTAAACTCAAATGTAAACAAATTTACAAAATAGATAATTTGTTTACAGCGGACAGAAAGAATTTAAATATAATACAACGAACAAGTTTTCCAGGTAAAATATATGTCGACAATTATAACAACAAGAAACCGTTTGCACTAAATAGGAATTATGAAAATGGAATGAATGGCAAACATTTTTAAAAGTTTTACATAGAAAGCTTCTGACGCTGTGATAGACATAAGTGATGTAAGATGGATAAAATATAAAAACCGACCAAGTGCGTGTTAGAACGTAACCAGTATAGGGTCTACGTCTGTATTTCTCGAAATTATTGACACAATTTATAGAAGTAATTTGATTTGAAAATCCTAATCAAATAGGTACTAATACTTCCTAAAATTCCTAAAGCGATATACTAAAATTAATTAAAAAATTTTTGTCACAAATTAGTTACGCAAAGTAATATATATATATTCATGAATAAAATAATTACTCTTAACCTCATAAATAGTATTAAGCGGGAGGGTAAAATATAAATACCTATCTCACTCCATCTCTTGATGATCGAAAATTGTATAAAATATAGACTTCAAAAATAAAGAAAACTGGGATCAAAGATACGTTGAAAAAAAATATAAAAAGTCCTTTAAAGTACAATTGATTAGACCATTGTTTTCATCATAACATAAATTTATTAGTACAGATCCTTTTGAGTATATTTAACTTATTGTATTTAATATACATACGAACAACACACGATTGAAAGAACTTTTCCCTTGAATACATTTCGCTCTCCGCCCAAAACTCTTCCTTTAACAAAATACAGACAAACAAACGTAATCCTCCCACAGGATCTCCTAGCTCTCTATGTACACGCCCGACTGTATGATTATAATAATTCCCGCTGAGCACACAGACGAAGATGGGCGGGGTGCGAGGAGCCACTTCTCGGGAAGCGGCCGCGCCGCCAGCTCGCGAGATAAGCGAGCCAAAGACGCGAAGGATGAGCAGACGACGAGACAAAGGGCAATAAGAATTTTGTTCAAACATTTCGAGCTAAGTGTAGGGACGGTGTAATGGCGTGTAGTGATAACATATTTCGATCGGAGCAAACTTTGATTTCGCCAAGGGACTCGATAAGGGTTCATTTGAAGAGGGTTTTGTTTAATCATTCCCTTCGAACAAATTTCGTTTATTTGCCTAATGATTACATAACCGTTTTGTTTGTTCAGTAATATTACAGAAAAATTATCGTACGAAACTTTTAATGGCAGTGCAAAGACTTTTCTCAATCGTCTGTATTTTCACAGGTAAAATACGGTAGAGTCATTATAGTCCAGTAGTAAAAGTCCTCAAACTTACCAAAAATACACTTATCAAAAATATAGCGATACAAATTCCTTTTAGACCAGACAAAAATATTTTCTCTAATCTAGCAGAAATTGAATCAGAGCGTTGAATCTAGTACTTAAGGAAATAGATATAGTATAATGATGTATATTAATATAAAATTACCTGTAATACCTAGTTTTAATTAAATAGTATAATACGTATCCACCATAAAACAGTAATAACTAGCAAGCAATAATCAACTTTCTTCTTAGCCTAATAAAAATAACGATAATAAACAAAAACAAAATAATTGTGTAATATGCAATTTAAGTTAAACTAACATCTCAGATTACAGACGAATGATTAATTTCGTAAAAGCATTCGTAAGAGCAAAAGCACATTTTCCTTTGTTTGTGTACAAAGGACAATATTCGAATCTGAACGCGAATACTATACGTACTTGAGAACGTAATTCGAGAGAATATTCGAATACCGTATTCTAGTCACTCGAGAGATTCGAGTATATACGATTCGAGAATATATGAGTACCGTTCCGGTCAACTTATCTTCATTTGTCCATTTATTTTGATAGAGTCTTCGAAATACATTCAAAGCTGTGTTAATAGAGTGGTAGATCTTTACTGTCATTTAGTTTGGCAACACCGATAATGCCTACCAAAAGAATACCGTGAATGAAAAAAATATCGACTTCGGATGAAATAGGATTGAATTTATATTTCAATAATTAAATCTCATCTCGTTACTGTCAACTGATCCATCAGTAAGGATTTTAGTTATGTCCATTACAATCTATTGATTACACGCGAACTTGTGCTCGGTGACGATTTGAACCTCACTTGACACTGAAAAAAAAAATCAGCCCCACCCAAAATAATAACAGTTGGTTTAGTTTTATTTTTAAATTCCATTTTTATTTTGTTAACATCCAAAAACACAATCAACTGTTGTCACCTGAAATATTTCCTATGAATATTTTATGGAAAAATTGTAAAAAAGTAAATATTAATTTTTTTGCGACGATGTAACCCTTAAAAAATGCGTGCCTCTCAGTACACATGACGGAAGTGAAACTTCTTTGGCGATCTAAACCTCGATTTGTAAGTATATAGAAAGGAGTAACACGACAGAGAGAGAGCGAGAGAGAGGGAGGGAGAGAGAGAGAGAGAGAATACAAGAAATGTAAGTCCATAGAGTGTACTTAATTCGTATACGAAGATTTTAATACTATACGTTCCGAAAAATTAATAAAATGTTATTATAACATAAACATCTAATAAAATCTTCATATAAATTTACATAGGCATTATCAATTCAAAAATTGGAACGACGCCGAACAGAACACGGCCAAATACGCTGAAGGAAGTCGGGATGTATTGCTCCTGTTGTAAATTATATTTACGACAAATATATGTGGGGATCAACTGCGGGTTTATATATAAATTAACTACATATGTTGTTAGTATTGTAATAGATGAGTAAGTATCGAAAAATTAGTAGTAAGTCAATCATAAATAAGTAAATTAATCAACAAAATTTTGACAGTTTACTATTGACACACATAACATACAAAGCAGTTAATAACAGTCGTAAGCGCCATTTTTGTTTGTTGTCGTGCATTCATTCACTTATTGTTTTATTCTATCGTGTTATCTCTCTTGGTTGTTATCTAAATACCTATTTTCCGTCCTTCTTGCCATTCATTACAAACGTTACAATAAAACGTTGAATGAAAACATTGCATTAAATTTGACCTTTAAATTTTACTCTCATCGCGTTCAAAGAAGTTTCACTTCATTAACACTTTTTTATCTACCTCCTACTGAATGTATAGTTAAAATATTCCAACTCGTTTACACCAGTAACGGTTTTAGAAAATTATAAAAATTCACGCTATATTGGTCTAAGAATTTACCATACTCTGATCATATATCATATTATTCTGACACATTGGTTAGGCGTAGCGCGAAATAACATCCCATCATGGTACAAATATATTTCCTTTATTATTCTTTAACATTACGCTTAAATACTGATTTTTCAAACATTGTGCTTTCAAATATAGGAAATAAATAGACTAAACCAAAAAGTAAGTATTTACCAAAGTTTTCCCATTAAAACCTACTACTTAGCAATTACTATAACATACAACTTAAAGTTTCTCGTGTCCACACAAATTATATCGTATCTTACAATGATGAATGTTAATAAAATGTTTAAAACTATGAACACATTTAAAATAAATATACTCCAAATTTCTATCTTGGAAATATTTAATCTGATGTATTACATTTTTAAAATAATATCTTAAAGTAGTTTTTTTAAGTAACACAAACTTTTCTTCGTTGCATTTTAAATGGAAATAGCTCTATTTTGTAACAGAGAAATTACATGAGGGAAATGATGTATTTTTGATATTTCTCATACAATATTTTATTGTCTACTATACTCCCCACCTTTTAAACAGCATACTAACTATCTATCTTATAGAAATTTCATTCGTAAAGAAATGAGTGACTATATAATTGATCCTCTTTTAAATAGGTTATTTTTAGCTCCTAAATATAATTATAATTGCAGCAAGAAGTGATATGAAGTTTATTTCACCTGCCTAGAGCAGGCATGAATATTTTTAACGTTCACCCATGAAACGTCGTTTATACTTAGTACATGGTGTTACGAGGCGTATGTAATATTGACACTTTTCTCAGCCTCATTGCCCGCCTTAAAGATCTGATTGTGAAGTTGTCCGACAGTTTGTGACCGACCAATAGCACGCTATTAATTCCAATTATTGCGTATTACTTTGGATCGCTTATTATAATCTCTTTTATATTTTAAGACGGTTTGTACACACAAGTCCATCAATTAGACTGATCTGAAAACTGTTTACGCGATTAATGGATTAAGAAATAAATAAGTAAATAAGTAAACTTTAAAAAAATGCAACTGTAAGATGAGAGAAGTAATATTTAATCGACGATGCAAAAATTACACTAATGAAAAGAAGGAAAACAGTCCGAAATAAGCAAAAAAGTCCGTTAATAGATTGATTTTGGATGGGATAAAAACCGATTTTAAACCATTCTTTATTTAACCTCACTCATATTTCTTATTTAACTTGATTCTCTGCGAAGGTTTCTTTATTAAATACCTCTCTTTATATGGAATATTACATTAAAACAATAAACTTAAGTACAGCTTAGTTAGGCGGTTTTTATGACAGCAGTCAAATTTGAGTAAAAAACTAATTTATTTCTCTCTTTATCATTTCCCCTGGTTTTCTCAAGAATATATTTAGCGCAATATAATTCCTACATTTTATTTTTAAAAAAATACAACCATCTATTTGCTGTAATTAATATCGATATATAAACGTAATCCATAACACAAGAAAGCGTCAAGTGCAACCAGAATATTAATATTCATACCATTAACTGATGGCTGGAAAATAACGCATTATATACAATTTTTCACACTTTGTTTAGTCAAACGAATTTATGTTTGAATTTTAATAATTAAGAGAATAAATATCGCATTCTCATTATTATTTTCTGTTTAATTCACTAACTTAATTTAAAACTTTAAATGCCATAAATTTTATAAATAACTACTAAATTTAATCAAACAAGACACTATGAGGCAATAATAAAATTTGTTATCTTAATAATAATTTAAATAATAAACTATGAAGCAATAAATAATATTGAATAAAACTTTTGTTATTTTGTTGTGCGGGCCATATTTAATATCGTTAGGCGAGTATAACTTTACGTGGTAGGTAGTCCCGATGTTAATTAATTTAACCGTTGTTAACAATCCAGATTAAGTATTAAATTTCATTTATAAACCTTTAGTAGATAGCGGATTATATTAGATGGAAGTAAAAAACACAATTAAAATTTCGTACTTTAATACCATGAGAAAATTATCATTAGTAATTTCTTTATAACCACATCGAACTTCTTCCAAGTTTTCCCATTTTTGTTACGTATCCCTCAGAAAAATTCTAGGTGATGAATAATTAACAAATTTTGTTTATTATATATATATATATATATATATATACATATATATATATGTGTGTGTATATATATATATATATATATATATATATATATATATATATATTAGCATTATCTAGGGTTTTCAGTCAACAATGATAATTATATTATGACTTAATTCATAACTTAAACAGGATAATACGCAGAAAATCAAATACTGATAACTACTAAACCGAGAGATACTAATATGCGAAAACATGTAAGCCAAGCAAGTATATATACTACCCTAAAAATTATTCAAAGATTATAAACACAAAATTATCACTTGCAAGACGTTAACAATCCTAAAAAAATACGAAATATTTTCTAGTAATTACAATTTCATATTTCACTTAATATGAAAAAGAAAACAAGCAAAAAAATCAAAATCAGAAGTTTAACAACATACTCTTCTTATTGATGCAATTTAGTAAATGGTGATATTTTTAATTACACAATGAATCATTTTTGCGATATGTACGATTGCAAAGGCATTATCGATATCCTTGACCTATTATAAAAAATGAAGTTGCAGATCCTCTTTAAACATTTCTTCTTACATAAAGAAAAATTGAGACCCTCTATATAATTGTTCTATGTGGCCGTGTTTTAAACCCACTTTATAACATCCGTCATAGGATACTTAACTGCTAAAATTTAATGACTGTCAGTTTTCACTCTGTCTACAACAGATACTTTATTTTAGGTGTGTTCCACTCTTCCGCTTAAGAGATCAGTTAAAAGTTTATTTTTTTAACTTATATCTTTTAATTTTCCAAGTTTCAACAAAACAACAATTATTAATTTTATCTGGTTAAAATAATTTTTTTTCTCACTTTAAGTTAGACAACATTCATATTATATAGGTAATGTACACAACGACTTTCGAATATCAGTGTTAAAATATATAATACAACAGACACAGCAGAAATTATTAATTAAATTGTAAACCACCTATGAAAAGAAAACAAGAGACTACTGAAAATATCGCAAAGGGTATGCCAATATCGGTAGGTGTAGCTTGGCTATAATAACTTCATTAATACGTTGTGCTAGGTTAGAAATTGTGACTACAAAAGTAGATATATGGAAAGACTCAAATAGACGTACTGGCATACATTTTGTATGAAATTAATTAATCGAGTATTTCAATAAATGCATGCAAGGCATCATGCCTTGCAGATCAGAAGAAATGTAACAAAACTGTTTAACAAAAGAAGTTCACGGTAAATTTCTTACAATTAAGCATTCTGAAAAAAACATAAAAATTAATGTCCGTTATAAATGCCATCACTGTCATATATGAAACATATTTGATTTCAATTATCATTTGCACTAGTCCTATAATACGTATTTCCACAATATGAATTATTTCGTTTATTTACTGTATTATTTGTCTCTCTAGAACCTAATTTGGATACAGTAGAGTAACAATTGTAACGGTAACTATATATCCGCTACCCCTAAACTTTGCTTGCTATTTAATTAGCAGTAAAATGGAAATATGCAATTTCAGAAAATACCTGATTAAGTACACACAGTTAATTTAAATTCAGTTACACACAGAATATCTATTTGGTATTTTTATTACAGTTTGTTTTTCATTCACATAATGTCCGTTTGTTATTTCCTATATACTACAAAAAAGAACCCAAATTGTACATGTTTGAATTTCATTAAAACAGAAAAAAATTCTCTACACACACACGTTATATAAATAAAGTCAGACTGCACAACGCCCAAATAAATAATGCACATATGAGCAAGATTCAGAATGACCAAGAGCAACCAAATTTTACCAAAAGGGACTCGAAAAAGGATACTCATATTTCATAATAATATTAATACGCATTACATCGAAAAAGCAACACGCGAGAGGGTTCTCCTACCCCCCATGTTGCAACAACAGCACCGGACGGACCGCAAGCTCAAAACCAGTAGAAGGGTTGCTTAGGGGGACGGTGAGGTTTGGTTCAACACTGGGCGAGGTGGACAAAACGAGGGTAGACTTCACCCCATCTCGTTATCCGTACTTTTTTTCAATCCAGCATCAGCTGAGACATTCACCCCCGACGTTGCACATGCCGACTCTGGGGAATTCGTCCCGGGATATATGCCTGAATGGATTTGTAAATCGATTGGATACAGTTACGTTTCGCGAGTGGAATGATGTAATATTAAAGCTTAAATTAAAAATAATAATAGGAAATAAGAAACAGTAATCGTAGTCCGAAGAGCAAACGAAAATATATAACGTATAACATGAAAGTAGACACAATTGCAACCAAAAACATAAACAAAAATCATAACCAGAAATGAATTATATATACTCCATTTTATTCAAGTTTTGATTTATTACGTCTAAATACAGACAAAGATCACATAAGACTACCAACTCACGGTTCACTACTGACAGTAAGAGAAACTTCGAAAAAGTAACAAAATTCCATTACGATTTATCGGACTCATTCATCATCATCCTTAGAAATACTTATTTTGTAAAAGGTCCAACTAAAAATACCTGCACGTACCTGCAAGTATTTTTAGTATGGTATAATTAGTTCTACAGATATATTGTATAGAAAATAATTTACAAATAGAAATCTACTCATTCTTTTTATTTTAATCATAGATATTATTAATTAAATTTTAATCGAAACATTATTGCAGTACTGTCGTCAATATCTACCAATACACGATAGTCAAAGAAAAGAGTCAACATGACTTTACATCTCGTAAATATGCGTTTCTTGATTGTAGGGTCTGAGTTGTTTCGTGGAAGCGGTAAACTTTTTGAAGAACAGACTTTTTCCGAATAAATTTCTTCAGAAAAAAATCATACCTTGACGCCCCTTATGTCCAAACATCATTTTAGTGATATATTTGTAAAAATCAATCTCTCTTAAACTCGAATCACGATGACATCGTAGTTTCTTTCATTTTGTCAAAATTTTCGTCTCACTTTGTCAGATAAAAACGCTGAAGGTCAACTGGTATAGGGTAAGTCTTAATTTTTCAGAACCTGTATAGATTGTATTGTTATAACTTGACCCATAACCTTTTCATTTTAGGTATAAAAACATTTCCTATGAAAAAATGAAACATATCAATTTAAGTTAGAGTTATTTTTAAACATTTAAGTAATTATTATATAAAATACCTAAGGCCCTGAAACGTGGACCCTCATAGCCACCCTGATGCATAAATTTAAAGTCATTCAGCGAGCGATAGAAAGAACTACACTAGAAGTGTCTCCAAAAGATAACCTCGGAAATGAGGAAGTCCGACGGAGAACTAAAGTAGTCAACATAACATTTAACATCTGCAATTTAAGACACAATTGGGAGTCATATTTGTGGAAGACGACGATTTTTTTAGTGGCGACCACGAACCTTGAAGTACAATGTAGCATTCCCACAACTAAACGGATTGACCACCTAAAAAAGCCGACGGGAGGAAATGGTTGGATGCGGAAGGTGGAAGTATAGTATGCGATATCGCGCTTTGGAAAAGGGTACATGGATAGTTACAATCTGATGATGATGATATAACTGTAAATATTATTAAAACTAGTGGCTAGATATTAAACTTATATATTCTTACTGTTGTTATTATTGAGGTTCAAATATTGAAGTTTAAATCTAGGATTTGTTCAATGCTGTAGAAATTGTGATTATTTTAATTGATCTGTTTTAAAAATTAAATTTATGCCGTTCTTTCCCAATTCGTTAACCATCTGATATCCGTTTATTGTCTTTTAATTGGCAGCACTCAACTATATTGCTTTCCGAACGGCCAGCACTAAAGTGAAAGGTATTACCGGTATTACCGTACTCAACAATGTAGAACTAACTTGTATTCTAAACAATCCTATTACTTTGAGTGCCAATTAATTTTTGTAAAAATAATCTAGCTAATCCAACTACTTTAATCCGAGTCTCTAATCTGCAATCTTCGCTATTTCGAATATAGTAAAACAAACGGACTTCACTTTATGGCGGAAAAACATTCGGTGAAAATTCGCGATTCAAATGTAGTAGGGCACATTTACCATATCTACAAAAATGTATAACTTTTATCATATTACACAAATAAAAAATTTAAGTAAAATACAAAATAAAACCAACACTTTAACCTTGGTTAGGTTAGGTTTTGTTATTGCGTTAGTTATTGCGTTTATAGGTTCATCTAATTTTCTTATATTCACAGATTTAACGCGCACAATGCGAATAATTTTCTCATATGGCCAAAAAGAAATGCGAAGTCATATTTAATGATTTATAATAATTATGTATATACATAACGCAAGGAAAAAAGGGGGAAAATGCCAGGAACAAACCATTTAGAACATTATCATCGTGGTACCATAAGTACTGTGTGAGTCAAATTAAATAGTGTTTTATTTCATTAATTATTTCATTAATTTATTTTCAATAATTGTAACCTTATTTATACACCTGGATTTTCTTAATTTTTTAGTCCATTAACATATTTAATTTCAATTATCTAACTATTTACCATGGTTTAATCTATATGCAACAAAATTAAATTTTATTTAATTTTATAATAACCATTATTAGTTTAGAAATTTATTATATACATATTTTATTAAAGGAATCGAATTAACGTTTGAATCATATCATCGAGAAACTTTCTTCTATGGCTAGTTGAAAGCGTGCTGGGACCGCTGTGTCATAATTCGTACGGGTATAGTGTCTATATGTTCATAAGGTGGAACGTGATTTATTCTACAGATGCATTTATTCTTTAATGCTTTCTTGAATTAATTTCGTTTTATTGATTCTGTAATACATAATACAGATTTAAATTTACCTACTCTATTATAATTCTTCTAAATTATTTAAAAATTCCGACAGTGATTATAATTTGAACTAAATACTTCTGACCATATCGTAAAAGCGCTAATCACCGCATCAAACCGAAACAGTCTCTCCCTCACCCCCTTTCTCACAGTCTTCTGTCGGCGATCAGCGCCGCCGAAGCCAGACAAATGATAATCGCAATATCCCGCCACAAGATGGCGGCACAAAGCGGCATCCGGCGCCGGCGGAAGTAGCCCGCGTCGGTGGCGGCGCGCACCGACTTCCGGCGACCCGCGCAGGCGGACAAGGACTCGCTACGGCGGGACAATCTCGTTGGGTGCTGTTAGATTATTTTTCGTGGGCTTATTAACAGTAAATGGAGACGTAATTTACATGAATATCAGAACAATAAATTTTCAATTTATTTATTAATAAAAACCCTTAAAAAGGCAAGCAAAAATCGGTCTGGTAAAACTTACAAACATTACTAATATTGGTAAGAATACTGAATGGCGGTAATATTCATCACTATGTCACTATATATCTACGTGTGTCTACGAATAATAATATTTCTTCTGTATATCACTATAAGAATATCACTTTACCACTTTTCCGCAGAAATTCCTCCACTGTCTAGTTAATCATTCGAAGGGTATTGACATACACAAATTACTTAATTATACATAATGAACAATCAAAACTATAAACAGTTTTCACTGTTTACACAGAAGGTGAGTTACAATGCATTGTTAATACACAAATCAATTGACATAGTATTGCTGTATTTTCCAAAGGTTGTGTAAGGTGTGTTCATACGAATTATTAAATAATTCGTATGAATTCCCAATAAAATCTGTTTGTTAAAAGGTCTTTTACACTTATGACAGTAACTTAATAAATGATTGTACTACTGTGTTGAAGTACGAGTGAAGGAATTGCTTATACTCTACAAATCTAATTTCACTATTTTCCTAGTAGCAAAAGTTCACTTGGCAGATGATTAATTTTTACGAGGTGTGGCAAATATGTTATCACTACCTCCCAAAAATGTAGGTATATAGTTTTTCCAATTTTCCATCTCATCTTACACTTTTGCTTGTTCAGTAACACAGAAATTACATTAAAATAATATTATTTTATTTTCGTATAAACAGCAATTTAAGTAATTTTACATCCAAGTCAAAGTAAGGCTAAATCATATCGGATCAAGACAATAAATCTACTGTAACTCATTACTTGATAGATATTTCTTAAATTACAAATAATCATACAGTGAATAATGAAATAGTTAAAGAATAGATTTAAAAAACCAGACTCTAAAACTGTCCATACTCTTCAGACACCGAATATTAGTTTTAGAACCAAGAATGGTTCGTGTAAGACTAGATAAAAATAATTACGATTTTAGACTAAAAGCGCACAACCTTTAATGTATAATACACAGTTTGAGCTACTGAATAAATTGTACGTAGTGCCCTGCTCACATCAAATATATATCTAAATAAATTTCGAACAAAAAATTGACCGTAGCCGGTGCGATTCCCAGATTTTTACTTTGTTGAACAGAACGAGTTTTTTTTCGAGATCCGGTTCACTACAGTATATAAGAGCAACAAATATTTTAAAATAATGGGAATTTATTACATAAAATTCAATTGAAAACACTATTAACAGCATATCAGGATAATAGTGTCAATTACCAAATTACATTGTTACTACTTTTTTTTGTTCACTTGAAGCAACCAAAAAAAATGGCATTAAATATTTGCTAATTATAAGAACTCACCAGCTTATAAATAATTTAAAAAAATAATAATATAAGGCTTTACTAAAAAATTGTAAATTTTCTACGAACGTTTATGTTCATTACATTATTTAGTGTATAATGTTTCAGGCAATAATTTATTTCAATTACTTTAAGTAATTAAGTTGTTTTATAATAATATACTAAACCTAAATGTTATTAATACAACATTACGTATTTTATTTCGGAAGTCGGATAAAAATTAGAGGTTCCAAAAAAATCCTTACTTAAAATGTTGTGAATAGAATGGATAATTATTTATGTAAATTTATATTTTGCTAAATAAAGAATTGTGTTAGTATTTAATAAAAATTTAATGTATTGTGCGACTTATAAAAATTATATTATTAGAAATAAATATATTATTATACATATAAATTATATTATTATACACCCCAATCCATACCCTTGAAAATTACAGATGGACTGACTCGAAATTGCATTGCGCTAAATGATATTTTCCCACTTTGTAGGTTTATATGATCTACCTTAAAAAAAGATTTCAATATCCTTTAGTAAATTAACACCTAAAACTTAGATTTGAACTTATGGCCGATAACTCTACCAAACCCAAATAAAACCTATATTTATATGATCAAAGTTAAAACAAACTTACATGAATTAATTTGACGTTCTTTAAACGTTTTGGAGCACATAAACGAATAACAAAAACTAGCGAAACATTATTGCATTGAGTAGTGTCTTTAGAACAGAACTTTACATTTTATTCTATATACATAGTATCTGTAACAGTAATCTTTCTATGCCGTATCCATCCATCACAACCGCATCCCTCTCCGTACGCTGATCACGCCGAAATGACTTCCCTCGGCACCATACCGGCGCCGGCGCGTGAATTGGATGTGATTTCCGGGCGGAACTCCTCCAAAACCTCTGTCGTCTGCCATGGTTTGACAGCTTACGTGGTACGATTCTCTTTTCAGTATCCGAATCATCCGAATCTCTTTTCAGCAAGAGGAATCTTGGATAAATATCAGCAGCAGTAGGGCGCAACCGACAAGTCGTGCGACCAGTGCTAATAGACGGAGCTGTTTGTAGAATATAAGTAGTTCTCTGCTTTTCATTAAAGAGGAAAAATCTTTACGTTACATGGGTAGTAAAAAGTTAAAAGAATTCAATGACATACTTCTAAATATAAAAGTCGATGTAATTAGGCGAGACGTCTAAGTGATGCTAGGACCAGAGAATTAGCCGTGGAAAATAAGCATTGTTTCGTTCTACGTCCAAAAAAAAATAAAATACAAATTTTAGAAATGTTACTTGGAGGAAAGTCGAACAAAACATTTAGAAGCGTGACAATTGTTGGACGTAATTGAAAAGTCGTGCAAGTGGTGTCGGGAGACGACAGAGCGTCCAATAATGTAAGCATTATGTCTTGCTTCATTCGAAGAAGAACATTTTTATCCAGTCACTCTGGCGTTATAAAATGAAGAGTCGTGCTATTTGGATATGCAGCAATTTTTTTTGAGTGTCATAGAGAGACTGGCCATGAGTTTAAATCTATGAATTCGGGACGGAGAGGGTAGGGTTATTTATTTTTCCATCACCGTAACGGCGAGTCTGACAAAGACGTTGTGAGGAATATTAATACTAAAAATTATTGTACAAAATCAAATGAAAAACTTATATTTTCGATCTTATAATAAAAATTCTCCTTATCTTTCCTAACAAACAATTTTAACGTTTTTTTTTTAATCGATTTACTTTTTTAGCAATTTTTAGCATTGCCAAGAAAAGTAAATTTGATAAATCGTATGCTTTAAAAGATTGTACTAGAGAAATAAAGAGAAGAAGTGTGATGAAAATGTACCTTTGAGTGTGCATTCATATAGGTGTGAATTAAATGAAACTAATTTTATGAAGATGCCCTATCCAATTTTATTATGCAGACTATCGTGTCATGTTTAATATATAGTTAGGTTATTTCTTCAAGTATCTTAAAGTATCTGGTTCATAAAAATGAACGATTGCGGACAGTGAAGTTATAAAAGTATACCTTAAAAAAGGTCTAAATATAGGTGCAAGATCTGTAAAAAAAAATATAGTGAATTTTAAACGGAATCATATAATCAAATTCAAAGGTGCATTCCATTTTTTTCCTTCACAACGTTTCTACCATTAACGGTTCCGAATGGCTACCAGTTAAAAATGGAAATGCACACCCACGAAATTTTCATAATTACTATTATGCTAATTTTTGGCTGAACGACCTTGAAACGACTTTTGTTATTCTGACAACAATAACTGCCAAATCGTATTACGCATTTCGGAATCCATCTTTTTTGGCGGGTTATTTCCTCCGTTTGTTTGTGGCTACCGTCAGACTGTCTAGTTAGCACTTAGTGCTTTTCGCGACGGGAAAACTTCTACTAGATTACATAACGCTTATCTTGTGTTTTCCGATTGTAATTGAATTTAGTGACTTTTGTTGTTTCACTAAATTGGAAGATACGATGTCTGGATATAAGCAATGTGTGAATTGTGCAGTCAGATTTCAACGCTATTTGCATAAAACGTTTTGCATATAGATGTGCGTCGACTCGTGAGTGACTGGTATTTTCAAAAGAATAACATGTATTAATAATCGCAGTAAATAAACAAATATATTTATAGTGAATTTCTATGTGGGGCAATTATGTATTGCATTTAACATCTCGAATCCGCATGTTGTTATAAAGAACAAATACTATTAAAGTTTTTATGTTTATATTGTGTTTATTAGTATATTTTTGTAACAATGTATGTTTTTGTGTAATAAAGTGCTCAAATTCAAAATTGTTTTTTATATATAAAAGTGTTATAAACACCTAGTAGAACAATTTCCAAAAAATAGAATCTAAACCGGGAAAAATTAAAATTTCTCAAATTGCTGCGCTTTTCCACGAACTTGCTCAAAAAGTGAAGAATGCTTTCTCGCTCACACATATGCCTGATTGGTTATTATGATTATAGACCGATCGTAAGCGGTGGTGTAATGTTTTACACATATTTTTAATGACGCGAATACAAATCCTTCAGGCCAAATGATTTTTTTCCGTTGTTACATTATAATTAATTAAATGAAATCTTTTACGTAGCAATACTTTTATTTTTTGAGAATAAATGTTTAAAATATCAACAAAGAATTAATTATAATATTAACACTTTTTTGTATCGATAAAAGCATATATCTTTCAATAGCATAATTTGTTTTTCAATGTCAAAATTCTCAACATTAATGTTAGAAAAATAAAAATTGTGGAGAGCCTACTTAGAAAAAATTTTCCTTTGCAGAAAAAAAATTTCAACACCATTAATTATGTTTCAGATTTATTGTTACAGATTCCAAATATCATAAAAATTTGCAATAAACGTTAACACGTAATAAAAATAGAACCTGCAGAAAAATGGAAGAAACGAGCCATACACTACGTACAATACAAAATTCGTTTCTTCGGAAATAAAGAAGTGTGTAGGTCACGAGGTTCCCACAATTATCATGGAGAACATTAATCGTAAGGTGTACAGGAATTGTCTGTTGATAAAGGTTTTCTCGAAAATTATATAAATATTGCAATGGTGAACAGGGGAAATTTTAAATTTCTTAGAAAAGGAGATCGAGGACCATATTCCATAATTATTACCAACAGAGATAGACAATATTCCTCTCGATGAAAACACGAAAATTCCCACTGCGATTTTTAAAAACTCTGACGTATGTAAAATCCAACTTTGCCTTTCAAAAAGTTGTGGATAGCATAAAAATCAATAGCCTATAAGATTAAATCCCTAGGGTATTTCGACCTCTAAGTTGTTTAAAACTTTTTAAATGATTGACATTCAGAATTCGTCGTTAAAAACATACATGATGAAAAAAACGAACTATTGTATTCCAGTATAAAATATATTTTCGGTACTTCTTTGAAGTTGTAATATTTAGCTATTGTATACGCTATTGCAATATGAATTCAAAACATCACTTTTTTGTCATTTCCTTTTCAAAGTCCTTAAACAGAAAAACGGAATAGATTTAAAATCCCTTCCCGAAAACTTTCAATTTAGGCTGATTTTAAAGGTATCAAATAGGAGAAATCCCAAAAACCTCGCGACTTACCATCTCAATCAAATTGCTGGCATGATCGATAAGAACGCGGGCTTCCGTAAACAATCATTTCGAAGGGATTCGCCGAAATCGGACCAAATTTTTATTTCATCCATCAAATGTCAGCCGCGAGCCAGACTCGTAAGGCGCTATAATAAAAATACATATTCAAAATAAATTGACTGAAATGCCAGCTCTCGTCACCCTGTTTGAATTTGACTTCGCGTATTCCTTCTGCGTTATGTTCGTATATCGTTATGTTTTTTATTTTTTTATGGCAAAGAAGCAATAGCGAAAGATCTTAAACTTTCAAAATAATAAGGAATACATAAGTAAATTTTATGTTGGCAACTGATAAGCTCACCACTTTTTTCCAGTGATTTGTGCAATTTCATAGAAACTTCTCGAATAACTCTAATAGAACATATAAGGTGCGTATTGTTCAATTAGCAACTATGTACGGTGAACAAAAAAAATACTAAAATTTCAAGACGAGAACAGACTGCTTCATAAATTCAATTTAGGCCGAAAATTGCGCGAAGTAACACGCAATATATGATGAGAAGTATAACATTTGGTGAAAATGTATGCTCTCCTGTGATATAGATAAGCATTGTCAATTATTTAAAGAAAAACATTTTAACTCTTCTATTATTATCAGCCTGGATGATTGTCTATATTAAATTTAAAATAAAATTATAAAAAACCTTATTGAAACAGATGTTACGGTAAGTTCACGTTGGAAAACAAGTTCATGTTTTGGGGGAAGAAGTGGAGAAATTTTGTTCGGCTACCACATAAACTGAGACGATGGATTTATTAGTTGCGAGCCTTATAAAACGCAATAAACGATACATTTTTTCATTGTGGTACACTTTACGACAAAACTATGACATGTTTAGATTTGAAATTAAACAGAGTTATTTACAGTAATGTCTAGATATGTTATCTACCACTATTTTAATAAAAAATAATTTTTAACAATTAAATTGACAAGTCGATGTTTAATACTTGTATATACCAAAATTAATACCATTTTAAACTAACGCCTTCTATTAGATATTACAGGAATTAATAAGAATGTATATTGTGCTATAAAAGAAACGGTCATGGTATTGATTTGAAAGTTTCTAGATGTCACTGTTTGTTACGTTCTTTACTTTTCGGAAAGTTTCTAGAACATATGAGTATATAATTTGAAAAAAAAAAAGAATTGAATTCGAACTGTTGATCGAAGTTCGTGAAATATATAAAGTTGCTAGTAATTGAAATAAAATGTATTTCTTCGGAAAATATTTAAAATTGTTAGTAATGGAAGTAATTTAAGTTCATTTATTTAGTTATATGTTTAACTAGATCTAGGGTATACCCTATTAGAGCATTTATAAAGTATAATTGTGATAATAATTAATAGGCAAGTTTTTTCCTTTTTGGATTTTAAAAATATTCAAGTACTTAATTAGCTAATATATTATTAAAATTGTTTAAATAATTTCATCATTTTTATTGTTATAATAAAATATCACAAAATCGTACGTTAACTGACGGTAAAAATGTGAACGTAAGGGAACGATAATAAAGGAATAGAGTTAATTTTGGAACTGCCAAGAAAAATTTAGAATTAAAATTTTGCAGTGTGTGTTATCGTTGTTGGTTTGATTTATATATTGAAGAAGATGAACTCGGTACCCTTCGTTACAAATTTCAAGTAAAAAATGAAGTGAATATATATTCAATACACAGTAATATGGATTCTTGACCAAAGCCTGATGAATTGAAAAATTAACATTTATTGGAAAACAATTAATCGCTCAAGTTTACCTGGTTATTAGAGTTTACCGACTTAAAAGTGGTCAATTTGGATACAGTGGACAAATCATCAATTTTCATCAAGACATTACGAATTTTACAACAGTCTTACCTCATTCTATTGATACCATTTCAAAACATAATTTTATTAGCATATATGATGACGAAGGGAATAAAGATTTGATTGTGAATCGTAATAGTGTCGGGGCTGCTTTGAAATGTCTTAAAAATAATAATCCCTTGGTATCGTGATGAAAATAACTTGAAAAGTTTATCTTATAATGAAAATGTTTATCAATAAATAATAATTTTAATGAAAAAGAGAAACAACGTCTTTCATTTAATTTAGACAGTGAAGACCATAGTCAAAAATAACATCTTTTTTTTTAGTTGAGATACTGAAGATGACAATCATAATCCATTGTTAAATAATAGGAAAAAAGCTGCTGGTAAAGCTGAGCTAGAGACGGACTGATTTTTAAAATGTCTTATAATAAGTATTTTAAATTTCTTAGGATGTATAAAAATGGCAGATCCGCTAAATATCCAAGATTTCGATTTTTTTTATTTTAATAGCCCAATACGTTGGACAGATTTGCAGAATAAGAGTATTTGTGTTACAAAAAAATTACAAAATAACCAAACAGCTTCAAGAACTAGTACAGCGTGTACCTCATATAAAAGTAGATTTTTGTAAAGACATTTTGATTCAGAAATATTATAGTGAACTTGATCAAAGATCTTTCGTAAATCTAGTTTAAGTAACTATAAACGACCATTTAATAAAAATAAGTTGTTGCAGTTAAAAACTGTAAATTAAGAATTTTATAAAAACAAAAAAATCTAGAAAACAAATTCATAGAAAGTCGTAGTATTCATAAAATCACTTTAAATTGATTAATGCAAATTCATAGATTAAACGTAAAATACGCTTACATCGTGTGTGTATCAGACGGCGATATCAAATCCGAAAGAGAAAATATTTTTTTCGAAAAACGCTCTTTCACCCAACAGCGAAACTTTTGATGCTCACGGAATCATCAATTAAAGATAAAATCTACTAAATTTGAATTTAAAAATTTTACTTACAGTACATTTTTTCACACGTCTATGGTAAGACATTAATTGACTGCTAGCACGACTTGGTTCAAAATCTTATAAATCAGTTTTATGATAAAATGCTAATTTGAAGTCATTAAGCTCTTATTGTTATATCTCTCTCTGGAATGGAGACATGGTTGAAGAATTTCGTGGACACGGTTGAAGAATTAGGAAACCTTACAATTTTAATAACGTTAAATACAACTGATTTTTATTGGCCATAGATTTATCGTATATTGTATCCTGATTATGCCAATCTCAATCAAAATGCCTGAATTCATTCGAAAATCAAAATTATTCAACTCTAACTCTATCTATGATTATTGCTTATTATATTTTCATAAGCAGTTAGATTTTTATGGAGCATTTTCTTAAAACATATTTTAAGGATACAAGAAATTATTAACTATTTTGATGTATTCATATCTACTTAGCATCCATATCCTTCTCCAAATTATGATATATATCAATCAAAAATGCATTTTCCTGACGCAATTGACCAAGATGTTGACTGCAATTACTCAATACGTGCAGTACAAATATATAAATATACTAAATCGTACTGCCAATGAAAGAAAAGACATTCTTCTAAAACTATGTGTCATTTTAAGTATTCTAAAGAATGTATGAGCGATAGCAAGGTTAATTTTTTTTCATGATAATGAATTAGAAATTATTTCAAAAAGAAACAATTCATATTTACATAGTAATTCACAGTCAAATTTTGAAAATTTGGAGAGCAAATATTGACTCGGAAGCCATCGTTTCTATTCATACTGTACTTAAATATATTGTTAAATAGGCCAGCAAAGCTTAACCAAGATCGGACGGTATAAGAGATATTACATTAGACAAACATTATAAAAGTCATATAATAGTAATATTCAACAAATGATCCAAATAAAAATTTATGAAAATGTGTGCTGAACGTGAATATTCTTCTCAAGAAATAGTTTGTATTTTAATGGGTTGGTCTTTATATCAATCTTCTCCACAATTTTGTTACAATTAATTTAACAGATAATACAAGGGGACATTTGAATACGAATAGTAAGGATAGTTTTATTTTTATTTTGTTAGTGAAATATCAACAACAACTAGTGGAATTTGAAGAAATATAGTTTTTTTTACAAACAAAATATATAAAAGAGGTATAAATTACAGTAAGAGAAAATTACCTTTTATTCTTAGAATCACAGTCAAATTTAAATATGATCCTGGAGTACAGCTTGAATTTTTATAAGCAACAAATTTTATTACATGTTGCCTGGCGACAGCTGAATGATCTAAACTCACACAATAGTACTGGGAAGTTTGTATATGAACATCATTTTAAAAATAAGTGTGATGATATTCTGAGTAATGATTTGGATCATATGTAACAAAATTTGAAATACAAAGAAGATTATGAAGAAATAAATGACGTAGAAATTATTCAACCAATTTTCATTACAACTACCCTTTCGCAATCATAATTCACGAATCTCGAGGTTTAATATTATATAAAGTTCCTGTACATGAGAAAAATAATTTTTTATTGGTTTAACACGTGTTGGGTTTTGTATAGTGAACAATTAGAAGGATTAGCATTAAATAGAAGACTTTCTCGTGATAGATTCTGTAACGATCGTATGAGGAATTTTATACATAATGAAAAATAAATTTAACTACTTTTTATAAAATCGTATTATAAATATAGCTAATACATTTTCATTAGCTGACTTAAAACACGGCAACTGACGGTAGATATTTCGTGTAATTTAATTATTAATATTGTGAGTTTTTATTCATACGCACTATTTATTATCAATAATAAGATTACGCGAGCCCGCATAAAACCGTGCCTTTGGCTAGTATAATAGGTTTCAAAATTTGTAGCAGAATTTCTATCCTGTCATATTATATTGAGCTTGTTCCCTGTTGTTTGGGTTGTTTGAGTGCGTCGCCTGATCTCTCCCTCGTATCATCATCGATCGCTTATGATGATAAGAATTCAAGGTACAGGAATTCTTTGACAAACTCTAGATCTGAGAGTTCCCCAGTCCATGAGAGATAACTACCACTTTCCATAACCATGACTTTGGTTTTATATCTATTAATCGAGATCCCAATCATATTACTCCCGTCATCTACCTATATATACACACAAGCACGCAAGCACGCACACAAGCACAAACGCACGCACGCACACATATTGTTTACCAATTTTTTTATATAAACTAATTAGTATTATTCTATATAAATACAAACTTATGAGAATAATTCGACCGGTATTGATGAATTTCAGAACAATTTTAAATTAGTCTACAAAACCGATTAGTTGAATAACTGATAGACATATAAAATCGACAATGCAAATTGAAAGCAATTTAAATGAACATACTTAATCAAATATTCCAACATGTTTAGCTAAATTCTCAGTATAAACATCCAATAAACGTCTTCATAAAACATAGTTATAGAAAATCCAATAAACATTTCCAAAAAACATACTCCCATGACGGAAATCCACCCAAGCGCCGGCCAGATGTAACGCGCACTAGTATCGACATCGAAAACGTCGCCCGCAACTATAAATCTTAATTTAAGGTGATTTATCGTAGACGCGAGCTCTGCCACCCCGTAGGATAATTGCTTTTTAATGTACGCAACTCAATACGCCGTCGATTCGTTCCATTGGCATTCATAACTTGGCGCCGATGTAGGCGATCGCCGCATAAACGTCACACATACATATGTTGGCCAACTTCCGCCCGACCGTCGCGAATTGGGTCGGAAGTTTTATGGTCTATTTATTACTTACATTCGAGAACCGACATAACTCATGGAGGAAATTGATATTAAATTGAGATCGGGTTATCGCGGAGGTCAAACGACGAAATTTACTTCGTTCAGTTATGATTCTCAACAGTTAGCGGGCAGGATTTTATTACTCCTAAAGTAATCAAACAATTATTCTCTTATTCATTTAATATGCGATATATTAACGAGAACATAAAGAATTTGTTAGGGTAGTCTACGCCGATTTAACATAGCATTTATTTTTAAATGATTTCTTACAGAATATAGGAAATATTCTGCAAGATACGGTTTAACAGAGTATTACAGTTATTTATAAATTAGAAATTAGACTTTAAGTTATAATGTTTTTTTTGTAATGAATAAATAAAGTAGTACTTTAAAAAATAAAAAAGGGTTAAATCTTAATAACGGTAAAGAAAAATACTTACCTAATTACTTCCATACTAAGTGTGTTATTGATTTTAAAGTTAAGTACTCACCTGAAACAAGTAAGGAAAGATAAAAATTAAATAATATTCACTTAATTAGTATATACTGCACATTAGTTAATATGATATGATATAATTTATAACGCTATATAATCAAAGATAAAGATATAATTTAACAATACTAATTAATAATACTAACTTTGTTTCCAAAATTAAAATACGTTACAGATACCATGAATATAGCAATTCCATAAAAAATCTTGAAATAGTTATGAGTAAGGATAAAGTAGAATGATAGAAAGATTAAAATATAAGACATCGAGTTTCCTGGTTAACAGTTATATAGTGGTAAGTTATTAATGCAAATTATTTATTGTGCTTAAGTAATTTGCATAAACAACTTCAAAACGAATCACTTTAGTTTTAGTACTTAAATGTATTCACGTATAAATCAACCCTTCAATTCCTAATCAGTCAAATTAGTCAGAAAATTCCATACAGAAGGATTACGATCACTCGGAAATATGTTTTATGACGTAATAAAACATTCATAATTTCATCTGGTTATTCTGAAAGACACGAAAACGACAAAAACTGTGATTCAACATTCATTGAATTAAATTTTTTTTGTAACCAAAACTTTACTAAAGTTTTGTTAATAAATTATTATAAATGAAATACTGTCTCAACCACAACACATAATTCGGTTACAAATAATGTTCATATTCTTCCCAGAATCCAATTACTTCATCACCCATTGGCGCACGAAGCGCCGGCTAACTACACGGTACCACCAACAGAAGGTATTGCCGCGTGAATTTTGGGACCTTCAACACACCCACCCCCGACGTCGACTCGATAATAAAATTAGCGAAGGAGCACATTAACAAATTACACGCGACGCACAAATTTAATAAGGTCGGGGGACGCGGGGAGCCAATCAGCAGACCGGCCTCGGGGACCGCGCCGGCCAATTATGGACCGGACCATCTCTCGGACGCGCCTTAAGACCTAGACTCACTGTGGAAGATTTAAAAAAGAATTTGAATTTGCTTGCTCCAATACCTAAACTAACAATTATATATACATATATATATATATATATATATATATATATATATATATATATATATATATATATATATATATATATATATATATATATATGTATAAACACACACATCTCCAATATGCTTATTTTACCTTTCAATCCTCGAAATCTTTAATAATCAAAGGCGAAATTGGTTTGAAAATATTACAACTTTTATTTACTATTTAACAAGAAACTGAATTTATTTACATATACACTTTAAAAAATGAAATTGTTGTAGTTGGGCGGTGATACTCATAAGAAAAGATGATTGAAAATATTATTCCTTAATTCCCACCAAATTAGAAACCCATATAGTTCGTGTGATGGACTAACGCTTAGCCTATTCGTATATTTTTCCTTGCGCGTGGTAATGCCACAAAAAGTATTTATGGAACTTGGCACATGTATATACATATACATATATATATATATATATATATATATATATATATATATATATATATATATATATATGCCAAGTTCCATAAAACATTGTTTACATATACATATACATTAAATCTACTGTTTACGTGTCTCTAGAATCGAAAACCTACATATAAATCACACCACTTCAAAAAAACATCAATAAAAGCTGGTGTAATCGTATTTCTGACATCATAATAACGTCAAAAAGTATATCTTTTTGTTCCTTTTAAGTTGGTAAACCTCAAATAATCCACACAATCTCTCTTATCTCGTTTCCAAATTCACACCTCTGTCCACTCAAGGCCTGGATTTATATTCAGATAAAATAAATAGATACGCTCATTATTTCCAAACACTGTACTGTCGTCGAATTAAATTATGAAATCAACTAGATCCTGATGTTTTCAGTGAATTCATGCATTCAAAATTTGCTTCAAAAATCATAACTTATCTTTATTGTACTATACCTGTCTCATTATACTAAACCTATTTATTCCTCGTGTCTTATCACGTCATGTTTAACATTGGTATTTTTTTTGTTCCAGCTCACTTGTTAAGTCAAGCTTTTTATTGTCATTTTGCATTATTAATATTGCTTTTTATAAATACTAATGTCAATTTATTATATTGTTTGTATCCATAATATCTTGCAATCCACTAAGCCACTAAATATTAAAAAGGTCTTTTTAAATAACTGGATATGTCCAATCTGGGTGATCTTAATATATACCTCGAAATTAAAAAATATGTAAATATGCGAGTATATATATATATATATATATATATATATATATATTAAAATATTTTCTCAATGGGAGTGTTTTTGGAAAAATATCAAACAAATAATTGAAAAAACTAAAAATTAAAAATAAACTATTAATGAATTTCTCAATAAACCTTTTAATAATTAGCCAACATAAACTAACAAAAAAAATTTTTAAAATCTGCTTGACAATACAGCTTGAAATGTTTAGTTTTAAAATAGTTGAAGTAAAAAATAGTTGAAATTAATAAATTAAATAATTAAAACAAAATATTTTGCTTTATTTGTTTGACTAGCCGAATACTGATCTAATAATTGTATTAAATCTATCTGAGTAAATATTTTAAAATATCTGAGTAAAAATTTAGAGTGTGCGTCTTGTAATGTACCTTTATTTTAAAAAAGCAAAAGTAAACCTATTGAAAATAAATAAACACTTTGTTTTAATACACAGAAATATTTTAAAATATCAATTGAAACTGAGTAGATGATCTGAAATGTTGCAAAGTTAATAATGTCCTTTTGATTCGTATTTGCCCAATCATTTCATTTATTTAAAAAACTAAAAGACGTGAGTGAGTTTGTAAATATATATTACTTCAAAAGCTATTAATAACAATTTACTAAAATAGATCACTTTACATGTAAACACGCGAAAACGGAAACAAATCGTCTATACTAATAAAGGCTAACAATAAAAAAACCAAATTGTCTATACTAATAAAAGTAAAGGCTTTTTTTAAACTTGTCAATCTCAATGTATTTCTAAAGTTGGTAAAACGATAAACAATGATATTTTAAGTATCTAGTATAAGCACTGTCCATTGGGACACTTTGTAAAGAACTACTCAGTTATATAAACAAATTTTGATAAAAATTTAAACCTAGTTCAGTGGCGCAATAATCAGTTAATTACTGAATTTTCTTAATTGTGATTTGGCCTCTCTCTATTGGCTTTAGTGTGTACATCCCTTAACGTATACACCAACACAAATCCACATCCACGTATTTAATGCTAATATGTCGGTACTTACGTTCAGACCCTTTGTGCTGTAAAAGTGTGGCCAGCTAGAAATTAATATGCTACAGTACATGAGAGAGCAATTTGTTAGCATGCCGTCTGTAGAGAGTGACGACTTCCTGTTGTATTTAGACGAAATAATAATACTAAATAAAATTGATGTTTCCGATTGTTAATTTATTAGACGATTGTCGGTTGCTACAGTAAATAATGGGCATACAAAGGAGATGCGTCCAAGTGATTGCAAATCACGAATACCGATACGTATAAGTTTTAGCCAATTTTTGGTTTTTTGTAATATTATTGACATAGATCGGAATACCCCAAACTATCATCATGTCTTCAAAATTAAACAAATGATATACAATACATATTTAGAATACACATAGCACTAATGTCCACTCATATTTACGTATTCTTGCAGGAAGCCAACCACCAGTTATCTCAAACATCTCAAACAAGAATACAACAATCGATCACTCAGAGGAAGTTGCCTAAAATTACCACCAATTGTCAACCAAAAGCTTCGTCCCCAATGCAACACTCTTACCATACAATGTACGATCTGCGGAAATTGAACATCGCGATACAGC
Organism: Druceiella hillmani; assembly: GCA_039881145.1. Classification (NCBI taxonomy): domain Eukaryota; kingdom Metazoa; phylum Arthropoda; class Insecta; order Lepidoptera; family Hepialidae; genus Druceiella; species Druceiella hillmani. The sequence continues at coordinate 18,814,498 of JAYKKI010000026.1, forward strand.
CTCCGCGCAAAAGCCCCGTAACTATACGCGCGTACAAATAAGTTTCACAGTGTCTATGTAGAGCGGCCCAGACACGCTCTACGGCTTGCGCCGCTGATACTCGCGACGGTGCTACGACCTAGTCACAAAGACGTCGCTCCGACAATTATGATGTCGTTACCGTTGCGTTTAGCTGGAACACGCTCATGATATGATAAATTGGTTTTCGAACAATGGAAAAAAAATATTATGAAATATTTCGTGAAAGGCATACGCGGATTTTTTTTTCAAATTTGCGTCGAAAATAACTCAATTAGAGTGTGCGTCTTGTAATGAACGAATTGTTGTCCGTTATAGGAATCTCTTTTCATGTTTCTTCGTGTTACGAGTGCCTAGATGTGCTTGGATGTATCTTCGTAATAAAAATATGAAAGAAAGGAAAATGAAATTTCAATTTAGCATTTCGTAAATATTCCTTCAAAATTATTAATGTTTCGAGAAAAAAGATATGTACAACTTCACTTAGCCATTATTATTATTATTCTTGCGACGTTTCAGCTAGTGTGTGTATAGATCTATTTGTAAATTCGTCGCATTCAGTTTATTTAGATATGTAGGAATTTATCCATTACGTTTGCAAAAAAATGTTTCTTTCAATGAAACATCTTCATATGCATAAAAATGTGTAATAATAAAAAAGTGTGTATAAAAATGAAGAGGAAATAGACCAGACTTGACTATTATGTTGTTCATCAATATCATAGTTCATCTATTATATAGAATTAGAAAATATACCATTAAACGATAAGAAAAGTTAAAAACTTACATTTTTAAGATATTTATCTCTAGGATCCAGTCGTACGTAGTTTGTCACAGAAAGGGTGAGTGTATTTATATATTGATTGGAATTATATTTTTATTGGAAATTATATATTTTCTTTTAATTAAATTAAGTTAAAAAATAAATATGTATATACATACATACATATACATATATATATATATATATATATATATATATATATATATATATTTATATATATATTTAATCATATATAAAGTTCTCTTTCGCATAATTTTACTAGAGTTTTGAAACATAATTAATATTTAAAGTATTCTTTTAAACAAATAGTAGACGACCTAAATTATTTTATTTATATCCACGTATATAAAGGCAAAATTAATTAGATACAATTATTAACAAGAGTGACCACCGCTAACGTCACAAAAAAATCCCTGACCTTCCCTGACCATTTTTTCAAATTTCCCTGAACAACTATATATATTTGTATATTATATGTTTTTGAAACACATGCTTTATATTTTACAGTATTTTTTGCAATTTTTTAGACAAAATGTTATCTAAAACTGTAATTTGTAAAAAAGTTAGGGTGGTTTTAACATAATAAAATACAGATAAATTCTTTATTTCTTTTTATTTCAAGTACATACATAATTTATATTTTTTGTCACAGTACTTTGATATTACAGAAATAATGGGAATCATTTTTAATCAGCATTTTCAAGTACCTATAACAACAATTTTGTGATTTAAGCTTATTATTGGAGAAAGTGTTGCCTTATTTTAAGAAACTAATAACAAAATAAAACAAAACATTATTATATTCAAACATACTGCCAGTAACATAAATAATTATGATTACGAAACAAATATCCACTGAGAAACAATAACAGCTTTACCAAAAAAGTTGTGTTTTACGTAAACCTAGAAAATTTAAAAATGAGATCAAGAAGTATGATTATTTGGCATACTTATCACACCTTATACATTCCTTTTTTTTTACCTATGAAACTCGTTTTAAAGTTTCAAATTCCACGAGTTCTTTGTCTCTTTGGATCTTCTCTTCATCCTCTTCCAACCGTTGTTCAATTTTCCGTTTTTCCTAGTCTTTCTTTTGTTCGTTTTTCTAAATTTTCTTGATATCTTCTTCGTCAGCTGCGTACAGAAGTGATCAAAGATCTTGTGATTGTAAAATCCTGCGGACCACAAAATTTTTTAAGGCGTCATATATATTTCTTCGGGATATTAGCAACTTCTCCAATAATTTTTCCACTAAGAGAGATTTATTAATGGAAAACCCTCCCTCCACACTTCCGTTACCATGGATAAAGCAGATCTTTATGACATCCTATTTGTCCACGTATTGTTTATCAGCCCCAATAATGAATGGGTAGAACTCATCAACATCGGTTTTGTCATCACTACTAAAATAGTAAAAATTTCGATTCCCATTCGAATTTCGAAACCATTTTTTGATATTACCTTTTAGCATTATCAGCCACACGCCCCTTAATTTTGTGCGATTCGTGAATAATGTCCAACAGGACATCCACACGTTTATTGGTCACTTCAGGTTGATGGTATATGATTTTCGGATCAAAGCATGGCAATCCTGTACAAAACGGTTCTTGATAATGTGGACGTTTTCTGTTGATAATAAATTTGCCGTGTTCTTGAAATCTAAATCTATGTAATTTTGGATGGAAGTATCCTCGAGTTTTGTAAGTTTCACCATGTTTGCCATTAAGTTTTTTATTAACTCCGTGATGGCAGTGTACAAAACAAATATAAGTGGTTTCTAGCTTTGGAATCATTTTAAAAATGGTTCGCAGTCTGATATAACCAAACTTACAGCTACCAGTTAGGATCTTTTATTGCAGCACTTAACTTTTTCTTATTGTAAGTTTTTGGAACAGATGCGTTTGTAACAAATTCGCTTAGATTATCATAAACTTTCAAAGGTCTATTTTCAAGCCAACGTTTTGAAGTGAATTTCTGTGGAAATTCTGTTTCCTCCAGTAATTGCTGTATGCATAGCTCGACGAGCTGGCGAGTCTTTGAAGTAATTATACATTATTATTAAAAGTTCGTATATTTCCCAACCAGTTTATTTACGTCCACTCTTAATAGAACCATTTACGCTGTGTAAACCACAAACCCCAATGTCTATTAATGGAATTTTGAATTTTCCGTGGCGAGATCAATATTTACTTTTGAAGAAAGCTAAGGTTCACGTTGGGTTCATCCATTGAAACTTGTAATAACTTGTCTGAGTACAAATCTGACAAACTCTCTAAAAATCCATCCAATAGATTATTAGTAGTTGAATTGCCTAGAAAAATGCTTTTCCAATATCTTGTCTCAACTCTGTCGGTGTTCTTGTTCCAAAACTTAGGACCATGTCTATTTGACATTTTTGTGAAACTATACTCCGTGATTCATCAAAAGAAGTACCGTAAAATAAACAAATCTTCAAATTCTTTTTGCAAACATGATCTTAAAGACGGCGCTATTCTATGATTTATCATATGACGCTTTTGTTTTTCCGAATGAAAAATTTAAGGCAAGTTTGCAGTCAGGAACATTCTTTTAGATGCAGTACTGTTTCTGTCACTCGAATTTAGTGATATTTTATCGAATATAATTTATAAAGCCCAAAGTATCTAGACGGATGTGACATCACCGTCATTGTATGAAAAGAGTTGTAGATTTTTTGTTTCTTCAGTTTTTTGTGGATCTTTACCACGTTTGGTAGTTTGAGTCGCCTCTATGCTGACTGTTATGGAAGGTTGTCCTTTTTTAACTCAATATTTTTAATAGATTTAGGTCCCTTGGCATGTGAAACTAGAGCTGTCCATATTACTGAGTCTCACTTGGCGCACACTTTATAGTATGCTAATCTTGGATAATCATTGACCATTTAACCGGGACATCATTTATCCATTCAGAAAATTCAGAACAGAGTTTGATCAAACCATACTTTTTAAATATACATTGTTTAGCACTAATTTATAGCACAAGGACTCATTTATAGCAGCTATTGTCCCCCCCACTATATTAAATATATTATTAATATAAAAATTCAGACTAGTGTTCGCTATGGGTAATATTAAATTAATATATTTAATTAACATTACATTAGTCCGCGCTTTCACATTCACATTAAAAAATAAAAGATTTTACTGAAACAAAAAAGGAAACCTATTAAAACAAAAAAGAAGTAATCTAGTGATGACAAAAAATCATAATATAATTCACTCCACTTTATAAAAAAAAACTAAATTAGAATAACCTAATTATGATCAAAATATTACTTCACACTATGTATATATATATATATATATATATATATATATGTGTATATAGTTCGTTCCATAAAAAGGAAAACTAAAAAGGGTAATCTCATTAAGGGTCAGACTTCTGATTAAGGGTCAGACCAGAGCATGAATTAATTGTATCTTGTGTGTTTACAATAACCGGAAAATGTTTAATAAAATCTCGATTTTTCCCTGATTTTCCAGTAGCCCCTCGATTTCACCGACTTTCCCTGACCACCTTGACCTTCCCTGATTTTCCAGAATGTGGACACCTTGTTAATATTTAGACATTTTTGCACTTCATTCATCATTCATCGATTTATTTTTGTGCTTTCGGTAATTAAAAAAAGTGCAAGGTGGGATTTAAAATCATTTTGAAAATTTTCAAATTTTACAGGAAAAAGGGACATAAATTTCCATTTATTTGGAATAAAAAAATTCGGTTCTAACAAGGACTTGGCATTTATTCAATAATGTTTTCCATCACTACGGTACATTATCTCGGTTATTACAAACTATAACAACGATCTAGGAACACTTGCAAGATACGGGTGCGGATCGCTCACATTCCCATCTACCGCATCCGCAACTGCACAACCTTTCCACGTCCGGAATTTCCGCCGGCACTTTATAACTCAGGGCACGTTTTAATAATATGCCGGCCGGAGTTAAATATGCTGGGCGAAGAATGCGGCAGCCTACGGAGATATTCGCGTACGTTCGATCACTCGCGAAGCTCCGCCGCTACTCGTATTTACATAATTATTTAATTTTTTGCGCCGCCCGCCCTAATCCCGCCGATTTAATGTACGCCTGCGGTATAATTAATTTTATTGCTCTGAAAGCATTTTAACTGCTCGGGCACGGGCGTACCGACGAGCATTCGGCGCCTAATGACTACACCTGTAAGCGGGCAGTTTTCAATTTAACTGTTTAACTTCGGATTGGTGCGAAGGGGGGTGAGAACGCATAGACCACGCCATTCAGGGGTGCCATTAGCCGTTTAATTTAACTGTAAAATTAACGTTGATTTAACTTTTCAGGATATTCTGACGAAATTATATTGTATATCCTTTATTTCAACAGGTATATATGCTGCATAAAAATATTAATTTACGAAATGGAAGAAAAGGTACTTATAATACTTAATATAAATAAAATAGAGATACGAAGGCGGAAGAAGCTTTCACTTGATAATGGAAATAGTTCTAATACCGCACTCTATTTACACAAGTTCGGTATCGGTTTTGATTCTGTTTCCGAATAATATTACTAAGAAAATTATGTTTAATACATTGATTATTCCTTTTAATTTTTTTTTCTTTTCTTAGTAGCTTTTCTCTTCATTCCAGTGGTTATTTATTACTGTTATACATAATAATAATAATATGTGAGATAAGATTATTACTTTATTTATTACCAGTTGGAAAATATAAATATAAACACATATATATATATATATATATATATATATATATATACACACATAACCGATAAAAGACGTCTTAATAAATATATACATCAATGACAATTTGTGAATAGCACTATTCCACATACCGTTTACTGTAAGTTAACTGTTCCATACGTAATTTTCGCAGACCGTTTCGTAGATCTAATATTTACTGTATAAACATACGTAGAGTAAAGGGATGTGGGTAATTAGGATGTAATATTTAGGAAGGATTTGAATACATTCCACTTTATGATTAAGGCTGCTTGTCGGAACTTCTCTTTCGACTATTTTTTATAGCCATGTCAAATTGTGTATAATATATACTGATTCGATCAAAGACACTTTTTAAACAAACAAATAAGCGGGTACATAAAAGCAAGTAAAAATGTCGGAAAGAAATAGGTATTTTTTGTCTATTTGCCAGCGAATGCTGACGCGAACTGTCAGCTGCGCGACGTGCGGTGCGGCGCGAACGCGCGAGAACGAAAACAACAACTTATCGCATTATAAGGAGAAACGGTCGACAGAAAATGGCAAACTCAGTTGAGAAAAACATTACCTACACCTTTATACTTACGTTATAGACGTGGAACCATTATACGCAGAATATATGGATCCTTCAAGGCGAAGTTGAAGGATATGTACATAGCTATTACAGTTGCTACGAAATCTCTTTAGTGGTTATTTATTACTGTCCTACATAATAATTACATTTCCACATAGTTTTAACTGACATGACTGACATTTAGGTATGTGAGCAGCACGACTTGTTGTCTGTGTATGTACTAGCACATAATATATTAACTAATCTTTTAAATATTGTCGGCGTGTCTTAAAAACTTAGCTATAAATTTTATATAATTATATAGCACGCAAAACCACTGGGCTAGTTTATTAATATTAAATTGTGTTTATAAAAAAAATGTGCATGTCAGCCCCGACGCGCGACTGGAGTTTACTCCTTAAGTATGATTGTCTTGGAATGTATAAAATAGGTAACACTGTATATAAATATAAAAAAAGAACTTACATTCATGCGAACAAATTAATTCTGTATTCTATTTTCATTATCCCTGACCATTTCATTAATAATACCACTAGTATTATATTTCTAGGCCATAGCGTCCCAAACGTTACTTTTTTCATCTTCGCGCTTGCTCCGTCGGTGCGTTCTGCAATAATAGCCTTTTCTCTGTTTCCATGTAGTTAATTTTTTCCATGTAGTTTAGTTTACTACTTTGTTGTTAAACGCAATACTTTCAGCTAGAAAGAAACGGCGCTTGCAATTTTATTATATGATCGGTGCTTACTACTGTCAATAAGTAATTCGATATGTCAAGTTGTGTCTCAAATTAGCTAATAATTGATGCGCAGTACGTAATCTCCGATCAGTTAATCTTTGATTTTTCAAACTTGATTAGTTAATACTAAATTAATATGCGTCTATTGAACCGTCGGAGACTTAATACAACAATTAATATTAATCTAGACTTACGTAATCACAATTTAATCTGGTTTTATATTTTGTCTATTAATACGAGCCGATGTGTATATGTAAAACAACTCCGAATTGCGAATAAGCCACAAGAAAATGCCAAATAAAGATATCGATATCTCACTCTAAAGATGCGCGAAAATGTTGCGCAGAGAGACCACCTAAAGCTTACACTTTTTTAACGCTCTGAACTTCGTACGCTCTGAACTACTGTTTTTACGCCTCATAAAACTTCATACCGGACGCTATATAGAAAATCGATTCTTAAGGAGTGAAATAAAAAAAACAATTATGTATGTAATAATAAAATCAAAAATAATTTGATGACTTTTAGAGAAAATGTCTAGTTAAATTATAAAATATTACATAGCCTTCTTATCTAATTAATAACATTATATTCTACTTTAAAAGAAATTAATAGACAACAACACACCAAAACCTACGGGAAGATAAAGAGTCCCAAAATCGCAATGCGCCCCTTCCAAACCCTAAACCCGAACACACCGCTAACAACTCACCGACCCCACAAGTCCAAAAACCTACATCAACTCCCCGGGGAGAGCTCGACTCGAGCGAGGAGCCCCATATTGAATTAGCGTCACGAACTGAGGCTTTAGCCCCAGCGTAGTATTCGTAGCGCTGATCGTAGCACTCGTAGCGTCTCCGTATAGGCGAACCGCCTAGAATGAGCTATGCTTTTATTTGGACGGCTTTGTAACGTACATAGATTACGCAGCATCGTCGGGTAAGGATACACGAGGGATTGGGCACTATTTAACCAAGCGATTAATTTGGTAATTCCTTATTAAAATAGCATGAGTGATAATTGACGTGTGCGGTGAACAAAGCACAAAGAGCAATCTACGGGTATGTATGCAAATCTATCAATTTGATACATTTTGTCCACGTCGTCGGTTGTATAAACAACCTATGGCCAACGTCATAGTATAAACAACCATGACGTCATCGGTTGTATAAACTACCAAACAGCTATAACGTCCAAGGTGACAGTCATCTTGAACGTCTTTACAACCCTCTTTGACCATTTGTAAAGACCTGTTTCATTCGTGGTAGACTAAAAGTAATATTCCAATACCAAAAGTAATACTCAACACTTCCAACACTGTACTACACTTAATTTCATTCTTAAAGAAAAATTGAAGAAAAATTCTTGTTCCATTTTTGGCAAATAAAAATCGTTGAGATATCAGTTAATAATACCAAAACACGCATTATCTTTTCGACAGCAAAAAATGAACTCGGCAACCGATATGGAGGCCAGTGTCAAGATACGTTGTAAGTGTAACAACTACAAAACAACAAACAATTTTGACAATAGGAATAATACAGCCCTAGTTGCTTAAAAAATCGGGTATTTTTATTAACATCTTAATATAATATTAAATGTTACCAAATTAAAAGAAAAGCTCATAATATTTTAAAGTAACGAAATATCTATACAATTGAAAACTTTTAATATATGTTGAACAATAAGTATTACCAAATTTTTCTGGAAAGTTCCATTATTCGTTCATAAACAAAAGTTAAATTTTTTATTACACGTTATTGCTGAAATATTGAAGTGAATCGTTAAAATAAAAACGAAATAATGAAGCGTTTTCCCATCCGCCATTGTCCACTTAAAATGCAAATCCATTCGCACTCGTAATTTCATTAATTAGTAATATAGAGTCGTACGCTGACAGGACGGTTTGCAGTAACGATACATGTTCGACAAATTGAATAGCGATTCTTTCGATGTACCGTAATTTGGTGCTTTGTAAATTTGTATGCAAACAAATTGCCTACTTTTGGCCATAATTTGATAAGTATAACCATTAACGTTATTCATGGAGCTACGAACCCGTGTCTAATGGAAAACCCAAAATAACTTTTACGGTTGGCAGGGAAAGTGATACTTTTATCATTTCTCTATATGACGGATAAATAATTCGAAATTCAAATCATTCTTGTGTCAATTTTTCTCTTATTCACAGCATGTATAAATATGATGATAGAGAGCGATACAGACAATTATTTTTTCCACTCCCCGCTAACTTTAGCTGCCTTCTAAGCTGTTGTCATAGTACCCATTCAAATGACATCGTGCGCTAGCGAGAACGTCGTACCCCTATGGTTCTAATCCATATTTTGGCAGTGGACTCCTACAAAAAATCCTTTGGAAATGCAAGTCATTCTTGCGCAATTATCGTTCAGTAGGATCAGCCATTAAATATACGTTCTATGGTGTATCATGAAAAATATATGTATTAATTCGAAGACAGTTTATTTAGAAAACTAAAAAGTACCGCTTCGCTTTCAACTGTGAAGTATCTTTGTCTAATGACGACCGTCAAGAAAGAGAGACAGCCTTGACACAAATATATCAATATTTTTCCTTTTGTTAGTTAATAAAATTGTTAACTCTATTAAAAAAAATTAGCAAATAGTTACTATCTTTTCTGTTACGTTTCCAACATTAACTATTGGCTCCAGGGATATCCTTCTAAGGCATTTTTTATAATATTCTTCATGAAATCGATTACTAATATTATTATGAGATTGACCCTCGTTACCTTATAAAAAAGGATTTCTTTTCGAATTGAATCAAATCAATTATTCTTAATGTTAGTGGTACTTTTTTTTATAAATTATTACTAATTAAGATTTCATTCTACGTTTTTATATCTCTCGTATAAAATGATATCAAACCATAAAATAAAATTTATTGCCGATCTTTTCGTAGCAAAAAAAATTCATTCATTGATTTTTTTAGATCCTTTGTGCGGTAATTTTGATAAAATATTGGTGTCGAAGTAATTTTTGAAGGAAACAAATAAATTATACCTTTTGAAATTTGACCATTTTTTACTGCCCATTTTATCTCCTTAATAAACTCCCAAAATCAAATGGTTCCTATTAATATCATTAATTAGGTTACCACCTTCTATACCTGTTTCGAATTTAAAATTTGTACATCTAATAGTATCTATAAAAACACAACATTAAGCATTTTAACATATTTTGCTTCTCTGAATACATATCTTTAGCTGTTTAAAACACTCTTATTATATATTTCCATAATGTAACTAACATTCGAAATCGGGTTTTTTGTCTAAAGCGAACTACGAATTCTTATACATGAAAAATACAATATCTGTGTTTATAAGATATATAACAAAATCAGTTTAATAAATAACTAAAATTGAATCGATATATTATCATGAATAAGGCCTTTTTTTCAACACATATAAAGGAGAGAATATTGTTTTTAAATGCCACTTTCAAGCTACACAAACAACGACTTGGAAAAATTACATACACAAAAAGGTAAGATCACGAATAACGCACGAAAGAAATATTGGGCAAACACTGTCTGCCCTTAGATTCCTACCTACGAGACGGGCGTGGGCGAGGGAGCATATAAATAGATGGGTAGATTAAAAATCTCGCAGAAACGCAGCGCTGTTTACACTGGCACACCCGGTACATGATTTGATGTTATTAACGTTGCTCGAGTAGCTAATATTTAAGCAAGAAAAGCTTATAATATTATAATATTAAAGCTCTGCCCGCCAGTTGCCAGGAGCTATCGCTTGCATAAATTAATGATGCTTTAGAAAGCTTTAAGCGAATAATGAAGCTGATATAATATAAATTTTAAATATGAATTTGACACAGAGATTATGTAGATCCGCATCTATAAATATTTATGTAGTGCTGATAGGTTTAAATGAAAATGATTTTAAAATAACATAGTTGTGTGCTATTACATTAATATTAAAATATGTTAAAATATTTTATGTCGTTGTTTAAAATATTTTGGATTGGAAAGTATTGTTATGATTAATATATTAATTATGGGTTTAATTACTTTTAAATTATATATTACAAAACTCTGCACTAAACCAGTTCCTTCAATTTTTTATCATTGATATAATAATATGTAGCTTATAATCGTTCCCCAAATTATGGGATTTTTAAATAATACTTGAACAATTAATACTAACCGGTGAACAGATATTCGTATGGATAATGTCGCCCAACTAGAAGTCTTTTCCAGGATTTCCATATTAGACGCGGTAATATGATGTATGTATGGATTATATATATATATATATATATATATATATATATATATAATCCATACATACATCATATTACCGTGTGCGTGTGTGTGATTATATATATATATATATACGGATTAGTCTTTCAAGAACGAATCAATTTTGAAATTATATAAATAACTCTATCAATCTCATAATAACCAAATATTTAACCCTATTGAAAACGGATCCTTTTTTATGATAACATGCAAGACTTTCTTGCAATATATAAGAATGAAACTTAATATTATCTACGTATCAAGCGATAACGATCGTGTTCGTAGAACAACGGTTTGTAAAGAAGAATTTGTTTACAGAACACCGACGAAGTGCATGTCGGACATGAATACAGTTAACGTTTTGTAATTGAAATATTAAAATGGTGCCTATAAAGGACATTGATGTATAAACCAACACATAATACAATTTCTCAAATCTGTACAAACTATATTTAGTTTCACAATGAGTGAATCGTTTCCACCATTCAGTTTTATATTGAGTGGTGAAATCTATAAGTTACTTATCAAGAAGTCTGGGCAAAATTGTTAAATTAATCAGGTAAGTACTAAAATTAATCTAATAAATATAAATAATAACATAACATTACAGCGTAAGCGACAGAATTTGAATCTTACCGTGTGTATATAATTATTTTTTTCTTTTTCTCTTACATTCCCGTTCCCCAAATTTCGTTACATTCTCGTTCATCGTTTACCAAAAATAGTAATTACATTCGATTTTTATGATCCTCTCGTCAAAAATCATACAAAAACACTAAACCATTTTTTTATATCTAAAATTAGCAAATATATCTTAACAGTTTTGTTGAAAGTACTTGCTAAAAGCAACTAAATACATTTTTTTGGATTTTTTGGACCTTCGTTTAACCATCAATTTATGTAATTAGCAATTTATATATATATATATATATATATATATATATATATATATATATGTATGTATGTATAAATCATTAAAAACAGATTTAGGAATGAAAAACCGTGAATTGTCGCTTAAGCTGTATTCCGTGGATGTATGAATGATGGTTGATTGCGTTTGTACCTACAAAGTCAAATACGAAATACGTAAAAAAAACAAAGTCAACTTTAATTTTTTTAAATAAATTGTTTTCTATACAATTTTGTCTTCATTAATTTTTGCCATCTTTGGTAATTTTCTAATATTATCTAACTTGATTTTACTCATTGCGAAAGGGGGCAAACATATATTTAACATCGCTCTTTACCTTTTTCAACCTTACAAAAAAATGTATAATTCTTTATAATTCAACTGATTAAAAATAATTATAAGGTAGGATAAACGAAACGTTAGAACAAATCGTTTTTGACGTAGAAACGCCTTTAAAAACGATTTCGGCTGTGGGCAGGCAATAACGACAACGCAAATGAACGACAGTTAATTTCGTAATAATTAATTTAGCTAAAAATAATAAATTTTTTGGCTAAAAATACTTAATCTCATTTTAAAGAAAAACATAAAAGGACATGCCAGTTTTACGTTTGCAAGACGTATAGAAGTCATTTCAAAACCTTCCCTTACCACTACCCTGTATTCAATAAATTCAGGTTGCAAATGAATTAAGCGGTTCAAAATATTCCATAACATTAATTACATTCTAGTAGCAATTCTATTCTCAAAGTATTTAAAACTTTAATTTAAATTGACAATAAATTTTATATATACATTATTAACATATTTATTTTTTTCATTTATCTAACATACTATTAAAATCGTCTTCTATAAAAAACTTAAATTTCATTTCATTTTATAAATTATTATTTTTTCTTTTTTTAACGAAGATAAAATTAACGTGTGAAATATTTTATTTTAAATTATAAATAATGTATATTTTTATAAATAATTGACAAAAATAACTGTTGTAAAATTCAATATTACGTGATCATCTAATCGGCTTAGGAGTTTAAAAAATTCAAAATATACAAAACAAAAAAGTGTATAACGATAAAAAACAAACCAAATTAAAATTACGAAATATATTACGCATCTTACAATACATCGCCTGCTATACATTGCGCGTGATATTCGATTTCTCCACCATCCGTCCCTCTAGTTTCTCTAATTCCGCACATCGGGATTAAAATTTAAAATTCAAAAAGTTCACAGTCTTAAATCTAACATTATATAAAACATAAACCGCACCCTTCTAAAGTAGACAATTGATGGAAAAGTTAAGCAGCTCCTCCTAGACCCACCCTCGCAAACCCATAAACGCACATAAGTCAAGTAGATACGGCCAACCCCATGCTTAAATTCGCTATGCAACGTAACACCTCACCTTGCATCGCTATATCACACGACGGATAGGGTGACCATTATAAATGACATAATGACACAAAACTTTTTTTGTCACTTCATAGAAATATGGATCTGAAATTTAAAGTTAGGCAACAGATGTATGTACTTTGTGCCGACATCATGTGTGTTATAATATGGTTATCAATTAAATAGTTAAAGGCGTCTCCCAGTTTTTATGAATACTTTTGTCCACAATTAAATGAAACTACGTGATGTAGTATTATTTCTACTTTTTTTAAATTTCTTTACCACGACCTAGGTTTCGTTGTATTACAACATCTTCAGGTGGGATATTAGCAAAGATCTTTGTAATACAACGAAACCTAGGTCGTGGTAAAGAAATTTAAAAAAAGTAGAAATAATACTACATCACGTAGTTTCATTTAATTCCGAATAATGAATTTTTACAAAATTAACGCCAAATATATTCAAATACTTTTGTTTTAAATTATCTTAATTAATGTGAAAGTGTGTTTGTTTTTTCTTATTTCACGTATATTTTACTCTATTATTTTCTTTACTACATATTTTCTTATATATGCAGTAAAGACATATACTATTTTCTTACTATATTTTCCTATTATTTGCGTTACTACAGTATTTTGCATTAATTAATGAAAAAGACAAAATTATTGCCAATTTCATAAATGAAAATTTATTTAAGTAGTAGAACGTAGGCACCCAAGCCGCAGGAACTTGCCGCTCGTTTGCGAACACTCCGTCTGCTTTTCCCCAGTCCGGTGATGCGGGATATTTAAATCGCGTCCGTCTAATAACTCAGCGGCTTAGGGACCCACTCCGATATGGCGCCCTCTTTAATGGTGTCGACCACTTTTTCTTACATCACACTGTATAAGTGTGGCGAGAGCTTTCGCACCGCTGTTTTACGTCAGCCCGCAGGATTAGAATACATCTTTCTCCCACAGTCCAAAAGACCGGGCCCTTCGAGAAGGGCCCGGTGGGGAGAGTGTTGGTATTTTTAGAGGTATTAAGCTAAAACATTCATTTAGAACCAAAATAAATACACTTTCAGGGTTCATTAGGTTTGTAATTTGATACAAAAGTATTCAGATTAAATAGACAGGAATTCTGTATTTGTAGAACAGATATTCCTAAATCCAAACAAATAAATTTTTACATTTAAGAAAATCTTGAACTGTCTTTAATAGACCGCATCATTAATAGGCCCAAACCATTTGAAAGACAGTACCAAGCAACGTCTATTATTGTTCACAATTAAATGAAACTACGTGATGAAGTATTATTTCTACTTTCTTTAATTTCTTTACCACGACCTAGGTTCCGTTGTATTACAATATCTTCAGGTGGGATATTAGCAAAGAATGGTGATGCGGGATAACTCTTTTGATGATTTCTGGTGATGCGGGGAGATTCTTTGCTAATATCCCACCTGAAGGTGTTGTAATACAACGAAGCCTAGGTCGTGGTAAAGAAATTAAAGAAAATAGAAATAATACTACATCACGTAATTTCATTTAATTGTGAATAATGAATTTCTACAAAATTAACGCCAAATATATTCAATATGTCTATTATTGTGCTTATGTTACATTTCAGAAAGAGAACTCTTTTTCTGAAATATAATATATTATTACGAAAAAGAAACAAAATAATAAATTTAATACAAAATAAAATGCGAAATAATAAATTTTATTTTCCTAGGCCTAATAGTTTTAGAGATATGATTTTTTAAAATTTTTTAAAATGTTTGTTACTGTGCATGAAAAAAATTATTTTTATTAAACATTATTACTATTTTTTTATTACCCAAGATCTTTAAGAGTGTATTCGGTTTTCTAATTAAAATGTTATTTTTTCGTTATTACTGGCAACTTAAAATGAAACGACAAAACATGCGCATTTTTTAATTACAAACATGAAAAGTGAGCTTCGAACAATGCTAGTCACGGCAAAATAAAACAAATTAGTATATATGATCATACAAAAAATATATGCGATATTTAATTTTATTACTGTAAATGGTCAAAATACCTTCCCCTAGCTCTTATGCATAACCAGTATCTTCTTACAAAATTTCTTCTTAAGCTTCGTAAGGCCCTTACGTTGTTTTTTACCACTTCAGACAAATGGTGTAATTTTTACTTTAATTGCATTATTATTCATTATCGTTAGTAGCCTCATAGACTGCCTCCTTGAAATACCCCATAGAAAATAATTCAATGAATTGATATATGTTGAACGTAGTGGCCAGGAAATCGCACCGCCACGTTCTGTCCATCGATTTAGGTAAATTGCATTTAAGTATTCACTTGTCGCGAAACACTTTTCGCGACAAGTGAATACTTGACAAGTGAATGCCAGTGCACCATCGTGCTATAGCCACATCCTGTCACGTATATCTTGTGGTATTTCATTCAACAGATTTCAAAGTTCGTCTCTTAAAAACCGTAGAAAACGAACTCCATTAAGCCTCGGTGGTAATTTAAATGGACCGATAATTTTGCCATCCAGGATTCCAGCCCACAAGTTGACTCCGAATTAATGTTCAAATATACTTTGCCTTACTATGCGGGGATTCTCGACGGCCCGTTGGTGTAAATTGTGCATATTATGTACTCTCATTCTTTTAAAACATGATTAATCATTCCATAAGATTGAATTAAAAAAAGCAGATCTTGCCTGCATCGATGCAGTATCTCCCGACAGAATCTATTCGTCGTTAATAGCCAGCAGGCAGACTACTACCTGCTAGCTTGTACTCGTACATGATACGGGTACGAATTATGATCGGATATATGATCGGATATAAATCATTATAGGACTCGATGTACATGATACGGGTACGAATTATGATCGGATATATGATCGGATATAAATCATTATAGGACTCGATGTACATGATACGGGTACGAATTATGATCGGATATAAATCATTATAGGACTCGATGTACATGATACGGGTACGAATTATGATCGGATATAAATCATTATAGGACTCGATGTACATGATACGGGTACGAATTATGATCGGATCATACGGGTACAAATTATTTCTTCTTAAAATGCGGTGTACTGTACTTCTTGCGATACCAGTACGTTGAGAAATACGCAGAACACTAATACAGAGAGCTTCTTCCACTTCGGCAAGCACTTGACGCTCATCAACATTTCTATGTCTTCCTTCAGAAATTACATTTTCAGGAATTCGACCTTCTAAATATGCTTTATTTACACGAAGAAAGAATGTGATCGAGATAGCGTTCGCGATTAGGGTAGCGCTCACGATATGGGCGTGCGGCTGCCGATCATTCCCATCACATAGCCCGTAAATGAAATACATTTCTGCATATTCACGGGCAATGCAGATCTGAAGTATTTTGTAATGCAGTCCGTCAAACAATATCCAAATCACAGGCACAAACAAAGTTCAATTCAACCGTAGGTCAATAAATAAAAACAGTGGTAGGGAAAAAAACAGCAAAAACACCTTGTTCGCTCCGAGCGACAAACAAGTAAACTAAAGAAGCGAAATTGTTGAAGAAAGGAGTAGAGGGAGTCGCTTGACGGCCGAGAATAATAAAAAGGCCATATAAGTGGGAAAGAGATAGCGAAATAATTCTGATAAGCGGAGTTATTTCAATAAAGCAGGTATTTTTCGAATGTTTACAGAATTAATTGTAACAGTGTTACTTTTTCGGAATCTATGTAAATTATAAATGTTTTTGAAATCAAGTTCCACAAGGTTGCCTTACATTTTTTTACACCAGCATTGTTCAAAAATCACTTTTCATGCTTTGTAATTGAAGAAATACACATGTTTAATTGTTATGTTGCCAATAATAACAAATGAATAACATTTCATATATAAAGACGAATGTTCTCTTAAAAATCGTGGGCAATAAAAAAAACAGAAATAGTAACAATACCTGATAAATTTTTTTTTCATGCGCAGTAACAAATATTTAAAAAATCATATCTCTAAAACTATTAGGATAAAAAAATTTATTCTTTCCTATGTGTAATAATCCCCTCTATCACCAACATTTCGTTGGTCTTTACGTGAAATGAGTCACATTTGCACTCTGAGAGTTAACTACATGCTTATGCGAGTTTCATAGTACAAGACAAAATGTATTATCAATAAATATATTTATATATATATATATATATATATATATGTGTGTGTGTGTGTGTGTGTATATATATATATATCTTTATTGTAGGTATAGATATAAGTTTAAAATCACTAGATTTTAAAATCTATTTTAATTGAAACGTTTCCAAATTACCTGTATTTTACTATAAAATGTATATGATGAATCGTGTATACTAATTTCTTGGTTCTATTTATGTATTTTTTTACAGAAAATGCAAAATATTAGAAACAAAGCCGTTGAATCGCTACGGAACTCTAAGTCCATAATGATACCCAAAATTAGTAAATCGAACCCCAAAATCGAAACGAAATAACACACGTTCTCAAGAGATACATTTTTGTACTTATTTCAGCTCAGACTACTTAACCCAATACAAAAAACGAATTTCGATAACAATAAATGTTTAATATAGTTTTTAAAAAATGAAGGTCAAATGGAATCCTATCCTCAAAAACAGATAGAAAAATCCAATCATGTCCATGTAAAAGTATCATGAATTAAGAAAAGGTTACACATTTTTGTTATTTTCTTCAACATAAAACGATAAAAAGCTCCTAAGTAAATAAGTTACTAACACGTACCAAGTAGAATTTTAGAATAATGTCTTAATACAACATTACAGAAAGATGAAATGTGTTATAAAATATACACTCTTTACGCCGTTATCCAAGTATGTATAATCTAATTGTAAAATGAAAGATTACTCGCCTGTAAGATAACGCCTTTTTTAGAATTATTTGGAAAACATTCATGAGCTTTTCGCAGCATCAAAATATTCATATATGCTTTTGTTTTTATATTTTTTACACTTAAGTTTTAATTTCTTTCATTCTTGGGTAAGTTTAAAACTTTAATTTATATTTTTTCCTTCGATTTTATTGAAAACAGTGGTCTATAGTTCTTTGAAATTATTAAATTTGTTGATATCTTTATTTTGATACTTTACTGTTACTTGGGTACTTTACTCAAGTGCTTTTTTACCAAAATGAAACAATCTATATATTAATACGTGAAGGGAAAAAGTTGTCCTCCTTTTTAAGCATGTTGCGTGCACGAAGAAGTTTGAGATTTGGCTAGTTAAAGTTTATATGGAGAAGGAGTGCAGAAAGCTAAACTTTATCTATAATATGTCCATATATTAATACATGAAAAGAAAAAAATTTGCACCCCTTTTTAAGCATATTACGCGCACGGAGGAGTGTGAAATTTGGCATAGTTAATGTTTATATGGAGAAGGAGTGCAGAAAGCTAAACTTTATAATATGATCATATATTAATACGTGAAGAGAAACATTTTGCAACCCTTTTTAAGCATATTACGCGCACGGAGGAGTGTGAGATTAAACAATGTATCTTATACGTCCATGAATGTCGAATTTCTATTTTATTAGAGTTTATTTGATTCAATAATAACATAAAAAATTAAAACTGACAATAAATTGCATCAAAAAATATATAAAATAATAATAACCCTTCGGTTTAAGTTTTCTCTTAGCTCATTATTTTTAATCCCTCCTTAATGAAGCTCTTTTAAATGAATCTATTTCTAGATAATTGAAGTCTAAGTATAATGTCTAAAATAATAAAGTAAAAATGGAAATGTAATGGCTCTTTCCATAATAATAAATCTATTTATTCATTTGAAGGACTATTAGCTTTTTTTTAAAGATCTACCATACGTGCTATACAGTACACTATTGTGAAATAATTTAACTGACGAAGAAGCAAGTATATCGCAGAATCCTGACCTTTTTGAAACGCTTCATATCTTCTACTTCGTGAAAAAATGAGTTAATAGCACTTTAAAATATTAAATAATAAAGCATACCAGAGTAAACAAGACTGAATGGGCGAAATGATACTATAAGTGCGGAACAGAGACTGGGATAATGCAGAAAAGGTATTAGCGAATATTCAATTGGCTATAATAACGAAATCATTTTACAGAATGTTCGAAAAAACTACAAATACAAATGTGCTATAAGAAAGTGAAAGAAACGTTCTAGTGAAAAAATATGTTGGTACTTTTGGTAACTTTAAAATTTTACGACTTCATCATTTTGGAACGTGAATCAATGGCGATGAAAGACATATTAAAAGAAACAAAGCAAAAAAGCATTCTTTTGAATGTTTTTCTATTTATTATCGTACTAATATATAAATTGTAATACCTATTCATATCTATTTCTATGGTTTTTATTTCAAAAGCAAATAAAAAACAAAAAAAATATTATTATTTTTTCTAATAGAAGATCCATGATTTGGCCTTTTGGCAATTATGTAATATAATATCATATGTTTTTCAATACATCATTAGTAGTAATGTCTACTTTCTATTTTTATATACTTAGATAGTATGCCAACTAGTAGCACAAAACTGTATGAGTAGCAACATGCAGTATAATTAACTCGGTATTTTTTTTATTCTAAATACAATAAACGAATTAGAATGATTTTACCAAACAAAATACAATATAGGTATGATAAATATAATACTGGTAAGAGTTCAAAAAACTTACAATTTTAATTTAACTAGTGCCACACCACAATATAAGGCAACATTATGAACCTTTTATGAATGTACTTGCGAGTTATCGTTATATTAAATACTAGCTGTGCGCCATATTTTCACTCACGTTTAATTCGTAATAACAAAAATTATTACAATTTTTTTCTCTCATATGTTGCTCTTGGGTATAAACTATTATATACGGAATTTCATTAACATCCGTCCATAGATGTCACGCCATTGACGAACAAAGTAACATACAGACAGACAGGCAGACAAAAATAGTAAAACCAGTTTTTCAGGCTTCTATTATCATTCTTTACGCTAAATCAATCACTCCTTTGAAAATACTTTTCATGTACAGAATTCACCCTGTTACCTTTTATATATAAGAATTTTGACCACCGGGCAACCTAGTATATATAAAATCGTAACACATGGAGTGTTACGATTTTATATATACTATAAATCGTAACACTCCATGTGTTACGATTGTGTGTAATTAAATTTGACCGTAATTCACTACATTTTTAAGTTTGAACGTTATCGAGGTTCTTTTATCAAAGAGTATATCTCTGCAATCATGGCATATAATTACGTCAGCTGAGACAAATACGACATTACCGTGTATTGTTTGCCTTAATTCCCTGCAATACCTAGGAAATTTAAAATTTAATGATAGTAACAGTTACAGTTACAGCTTGTATTCGTATTTGGCTCTTGATACAATTCATTGTCACTTTTAATTTTTTCAAATTATTATGAACCAAGTAAACGCTAATAAATTTGAACTATGCCAAATCTCATACGCCCCCGTGCTCGCAATATCCTTCAAAAGGGGTACAACGTTTTCTCTTCTCGTATTAATAATATATACGGAGATAGGAAGATATTATTTATATATTGGTTTACGTACGGACAAATTCTCAAATTGTATAGTTTAATAAGTTCCAAAGTACAACGTTACTCATTTCGAGAACAGTTTTGTGACAAGACCTTTCCACAAAGTTTTTATGCTAATCTATTCCAGACAATTTTCAAGTCATTAATTTACAACTCTCATGAAAAGTTTTTAAGTACATTTATTTTCTTAAAATCAAAGTAGTGCCATCTTTTAAATATATAAAAATAATATTTTCTTGACGTTGAATAAAAGCAAATTTCGGTTTTGAATTCGCCGATTTTATTAAAACTTTTTTATCCTTGTCCTATATCTGCCATAGATTAAGACGTGAAGTAAAACATTTCCACTAGACATTTCTTTACCCCCTCGGAGCACAGCCTTGACTTCACTAGGGCTTTCGTCCAAGTCCGCCCCCGCGGCGCCCTACCCGCCGCCAATTAATAGCAAACTCGGTCCCCGAGCCCGCTCCGCTCGACCGCGCCGGTCGCGCCCACGACTGTCCGAACGACCAACTTGTTAAATTGACAATGACTGTAAATTAAGCGTGAGGTATTATTTTGCGGTGGATGAGGTCGCTATGATGAATTGCTTGACAGATTGGGGTATTATTCGCAGCGGCAAGCGTAAGATTGGGCTCGCTATCAATGTATGTATATTCGTAAGTGCACAGGGTATAATATATACGAATTTTTAAATAAAGTAGTTTTTTAAATACAATTAAAGTGTTGTGAAATAACTACTTTAATAATACTCTTTCTCTAATATCAATTTTTGAGAGCGATTTGTACCAAAACTGAACAATAAATAGTTTTTCTTATTTTTTCGAAATGTTAGTAAAACATCATTTTATATTGATTTAGTTTTTTAGTCAAATCGCTCGACGCATTTTTTAAATAAAATTAAAGTGTTGTGAAATAACTACTTTAATAATACTCTTTCTCTAATATCAATTTTTGAGAGCGATTTTTACCAAAACTAAACAATAAATTGTTTTTCTTATTTTTTCGGAATGTTAGTATAACATCGTTTTATATTGATTTAGTGTTTCACACAAATCAGTTGACGAGTTTTTTAAATAAAATTAAAGTGTTGTGAAATAACTACTTTAATAATACTTTTTCTCTAATATCAATTTTTGAGAGCGATTTTTACCAAAACTGAACAATAAATAGTTTTTCTTATTTTTTCGGAATGTTAGTATAACATTATTTTACATTGATTTAGTGTTTCAGACAAATCGCTAGACGGGTTTTTTAAATAAAATTGAATATTTTGGCCATAAAAAATATATGAAATAGCTTAGGAATATATTCATATATAGATTATCGATTAATCGTCAAAGCAGAATTTTATTCAAAAATGTTATATGTCAAAACGAAAATACCATATAATTTCTTTTTCATTTGCCTCTTTATTTTGAAGATATACATTATTTTTTACTAAAAAATAATGTTTGTTAGTAAATACATTATTTTTTACTAAAAATTACAGTTATACGCTTCATTAACATACACAGAACTTCCAAAAAAAAGCTTTGAAAAATTAAAAAAAATACTTAGAAAAAGAGTACTAAAGGCCGCGTTGCGTCGTATCACTATGAATGCGGTACGCGATATGTTGTACTTTACACGATGTTAATCCTTTCCTTGAAGTTGAGATAATGTATCTCGATAACGGGACGAGACACAAGAAAATTTTATTGATTATAATTGTCTTACTTGGAAATCCATAGAACTTGACTTGATATACCAATTTAACAACACATGAATCCTTAAAGTTCGGTAAATTATTGGTCACAATCAAGGTTACTACCTATTACTATGAAACATCGCGAGGAACACACCACTATGTATAATATTATTATCACTTATTATGTCATAATAATATTATTTATTTACAATAATTTTTAATACGGGGTACTAAATCTGTATTAGCACGTAGACGATATCGTTTAAGTGGTTAGAAGTCATTTAATTTAAACTCGATATTTTTAGGAAATGAAAAGAGGATATAACTAAACAAGAATTGGATTCGAATCTACAAGTACAGAGCAACTTGTCAACGTTTCCTCTACATATGTTCTAGTAGTTCGCAATTTGTTGCACGTAGCACTCGGACATAATATGGTTCAGTCAGCTACCACCGTACTTGCAAAAATTTCATACTCTAATTCCATTAATGCTCGAAAATTATAAGCAGTAAAGAAGCTTACGAAATTTTACTATGCAATGATTTTTTAGGTATCTTCGTTATACAAAGATACTCGTCCACTATTTCTATATTTTATTAATATATTAAAATATCCACTATTTATTAATATATTTACCAAAAATAATACAATTCACACAAATATATTCCCTAAATAATTTTCGCAGACATAAAACTTTGGTACCACTTTCCTTGCACGCCGGGATGCAACAGAAGCAGTCTTCGTATTTTTTTTTCGCTACAATATTTCCAGTAACCTGTCCGATCCCATGCGTCTACAATTTTTGTACCTAGATTCAATTTCTAGATTCAGATTCATCTACGCAAGGTTTCTTGTTACAATCTTACGCTTTCCAGTTCTACATATAATTTTCTGTCCACGCCACAGAACGATAACATACACATCATTTTGATATGACGAATGCAGCATAATCAGTATAGTAAATTAACTTAAAATAATCAAAATTGCTCCCTCCTCGTGTAATTCTCCCTTTTTCCCGCTCTCAATTTACCTCTCTATTCATTCATCATCTTATCATCATTCATCATACTCTCTACACATTCATCATAGTGTATTTTAAGTTTGTCTATGTCAACATATAAAGTTCATGTTTCTTTTTAAAATATAAAGTTCATGTTTCATTTGTTACGTTTATTTGGTTTTTATGCTATTCAAATTATTTAGACATAATTGCAGAGAAGTGATTGATCTTGCAGTAAAAAGTTTCCCAATAAACAAAAATATTAGTCATACAAAATTAAATTATTTAATTTTCTATGTCAAAATATAAATAAATGTGGTACATAGTACCACGCCTTTCTTTTTAATGGGGTACTTTCTAAGTCAGAATATAAATAAATGTGATACATAGTGCCACGCCTTTCTTTTTCACGGGGTACTTTCTATGTCAAAATATAAATAAATATGGTACATAGTGCCACGCCTTTCTTTTTAATGGGGTACTTTCTAAGTCAGAATATAAATAAATGTGATACATAGTGCCACGCCTTTCTTTTTCATGGGGTACTTTCTATGTCAAAATATAAATAAATGTGATACATAGTGTCGCAGCTTTCTTTTGATAGGATACGTTCTATGTCAGAATATAAATAAATGTGATACATAGTGCCACGCCTTTCTTTTTCATAGGGTACTTTCTATGTCAAAATATAAATAAATGTTGTAACATAGTGCCACGCCTTTCTTTTTGATGGGGTGTCTTTTATATTACCAAAAGTACAACGTGTGGACTCGTATTTCTCATTGCTGTGGATCATGACCATTATACAGGTGAGTGGTAGCATATAACCATATAAATTCCATACGACTAAAGACCTGAACAAAAGTTTTATAGGTTTTATTAGTAGACACTGAAAAATAACAGATTATTTATTGGTCCTATAGATACAACAAATATAACTTTTTACACATCAGTTTATTAATGTAATTAGAGATTATTTTTCTATCTATCTGTTCTATTTATCTGTAATCAGAGATCACACACACACGCGCACGCGTGTGTGTGTATGTGTGTGTGTGTGTGCGCGTCGTCGTGTGCGTGAGTGTTGCGGGTATACGTACATGTATGTGTATAATACTATAGTTTAAATATAAAACAAATTACATAAAGATAGTTAAAAATATATTCACTAAAGCCGTGTCACCTATATGCATATGCAATTTCATAAGGTAAATTGGAACTGATATGCCTGTAAAAATGTTGGTCAATTTGACGTACAGAAGTACGTAAGACAAAAACAAAATATATTTTAAGTATTAAACTCTTAAAAATTGTGAATATTAAAATAATAACGTCACACAATTCGTTACATGGGAATCGATATTTACTATATTGCGATATCATTCGCTAACGTCGGTATTACGATATAGCCTAGTGAATGGCAATCGATGTCGTAATAACAATCAAAATCGAAATCGTGAAACGAAACTTAAGGCCGAACGTTCAAACAGGCGCCGCCACCCCCGCGATCTCATCAAGCACCTACCTTGCGTCTCAGCTCTTCCCCTTTGCCCGCGGAAGGGGCGGAAAAACGGGAAAGTTGCCATCAAAGAACCAGCGTTACTCGCAATTAACCGACACGGGCCGGCTCCGCCGACGATCAATTAGAGCGTAGTTAATGGGGTGAAATTGGCCGCCGACAAAATCCGCCCGCCGAAAGGTGAGATCGAGAAGGCGCGTATTTGAAGAAATATTTCACGGTGCGTGGGCGGCATCGGGGTCGACGTGACAAAGTAGCAATTTATTAATTTACCCAGCGGAGCAAAAACGATAGGTACGACTCAAAAGAAGTAATGACTTTAAAGAAATACAGTAAACTACTGAAGAATATAAATATATTTTCATTTATCTATTTACACGGTTGTATATTGAATTTATGTTTAAGAAAATATTTTATTTAAAATTTTATCTTTTTACGACGAATAGACGTTTGCATATTTTTTTTCCTCGAGGGACAGAAAGCACAATTTCTTGCCAATTGGCTTTCTTAAAAAAAATGTCTTCATTCAAAATGTAGTTCAGAACAATAAAAGAAAATTAAGATTTTTCATGTTACAACGCTTTCAATATTCAAAATTTACGAGTGAGCACAAACTACGTCTACCGTAAAATGAACAGCGGTTAAATTTAATTAGAAAATAGAATTCAAACGATTTGAAAGCAAATAATACTTAATGTGTTCTTTGAGAGAAGGCGTCGAGACTACGGGCGTTATCATAGAAATCTTCGTTTTCGCCCTTCTCATAATATTTTCTTTTCCCGAAACTGCCTACTTTTTCAAAAAACAGCTAGATTTAACTTTCGCTTTATATCAGTTTGAATAATTATATTTATAAATATGAAACATTCCTGTAAATTATTCATGATTTATTCAAAGTTTTTCTTAAAGTCTGCTTTAAAATGAATATCTTCTAATCATTATGTAATGTCACATTTTCTTTCACACAACTTAAAATTAAGATCTTACCATTATTGTTCGGTTAGGTGGTAACTGTCTATGAATCGAGATGTTTCCTCAAAACTATCTTTTAAATATAGCTGTCTCCGTATTGATATAAAAAGTTAAAGTTAAACAAAACTGAATAAAGTCAATTTTACATAGAACTTCAAAAACAAAGTTTTAACTAACGACTCGTCATGGAGAAAAATCGCATGAAAGAACAGATATACTTCAAACGGTTGAGAAATGCAGCGCACAGTTAAGATTACACATTTTACATGTCAAAAATATATTTTTTGCATATTGAACTGGTTATATTTTTATTAAATAAAAAGCCATTGAGGTAAATAAAATCTTAAATTACGTTATTACTATTAACTTTATATCATCGAACCAAGATTATTATATATTCAAATACATTTAGTTTAAAGCAATCATAAAGCCTGATTATATCAATTCAATTTTATGAGTTTCAATTCTTATTATATTTCTAAAATCAATTGAAAAGCGTAAAGTTGCTCCTTTCATCCTTATGGCGAATGTTTAAATTTAACAACTCTTTTTCTACATGTTTCCAAACTTTGGCAATTATAATTATTGAAAAAAAATTTATTTAAATACACTTGAAGGCATTAATTATACTAAAGATCGTGAGAAGCTTTATTTGTTCATGGCCCGGCTCGCTGAAGCTACTAGTTACACAAAGAAAGAAATAAAAATGTAAGCTCTTATATTTATGTCATAATAAGAGGCAACATTTATTGTAAAATAAAGTTTTTGGTAAATTTACGATCTTTTTTAAAAAAATCGCCAGACCAGACTCGATCTCTTATTAAAAAGCCCTGCCAGCGCTTCGCACCCGCGAATTACTCCCCCAGCACGATACGTAGCAAACTCCCAAAAGCGATACTTTACAGTCCGCCCAGCCGGTCGCGCCCTAAAACGATACTTCACGGAGACTTTACAACCCCGCGGTGCTACCTGCGTGTAATAAACTTGGTGGTAGAAGCGGAAACGTAAAAATAATATATATGATGGGCGCATAGGGCGGGCAACGGCGCGCCGATGGCGTTTGGGCCGTGATTAAGCAGTTATGCAGTGATGAGTCTGTGCTTTTATGGCAGTTATGGTCCATGTGTAAAACCATAAAAGTCCCGTGCGATCGCGAAGAGCTTAAGATCTAATTATTATGTTGTCAAATGATACAATTTTGTAAATTTCATATTGTCGCGCAATTATGAATGTAATTTTATTAATTTTGTAGAATCAAATATATGCGATCGGATGATAAATTAGAAAAATAGCAAATAGCAATGGAAACGTTTTATCACCGGGATATGTCAATCAAATACATAAGTTAGAATCAGTTACATAAGCTAGAAAGCGTTGATAAAAATTTAAATAAACCATGTAAAAATAGAAAAAAATATATGCAAAGTTCCTAAACTTAAATTCATCTGGTCAGGTAACGATTATTTCGCTTTCGGTAAAATTTATTGGATTTTATATATATTGGATATAGCTTCATTTATGTAATGTACATTTTTAATGATATTTTATTTTGATTGTTTGGAAATATTAGTCTCGACTTCCTGCTGGTAAAGGTATAAAATAGCTTATTAAATCGTTGAAGTAGAAAAAATTGCAAATACAGGGAAAATAAATTGCCTTTCTCATTCTAATACATCTGCGTGTGTGTGCCCGTAGTGCTAAATTAAATCCAGTCTAAGCTTGAAAGTCCAAGAGTGAAGTTCGTGTGTTCCCGGGGTAACATTTACGCGTTTGCCGAATAGAGGAACACAGGAAACATTGTAGCGAGTAGAAAATATAAAAAAAACAATGTACATTAATGAATAGTTATTAATTTCGCCCCAAAACAAAGATAAGTAACGTACTTTATGAAATTTCAACCACGATTAAGCACAGGTGGAGAAGAAATGCCCATACTAAGTACGATATAGATATAAATATATATATATATATATATATATATATATATATATATATATATATATCCGGAAATATTCGTAATATACCACGACAGGACACATACTTGACTATCCGAAGTTGGAAAAAAATGTATA
This sequence comes from Druceiella hillmani, assembly GCA_039881145.1. Classification (NCBI taxonomy): domain Eukaryota; kingdom Metazoa; phylum Arthropoda; class Insecta; order Lepidoptera; family Hepialidae; genus Druceiella; species Druceiella hillmani. The sequence goes on from JAYKKI010000026.1 coordinate 18,842,792, forward strand.
TCCTTCAATTTTAGAAAAAAATAATCCACAGTCTGATTATACATGTATGTTAAATATTCTTCCCACTTTCTCCCACCAAGATAATGATAAAGCAATATTCTAAAATAAAAATTAATTAAAATGACTTTGTAAAACTATTTTAATAAAAACACAAAATCAAAACTAATGATACAAGCTTGATAATTTTAATTTAGTACTTTGTTATTTTTTTATAAATATTTCTCTGACAAAGTCCATAAAATTTCCATTTTTATTACAAAACCCATGGTCGTCCCTTTTTGTATAATTTAGATACATGACCACGGCTTTGTATCCAAATAGAAATTTCATAAAAACAATATAATGTTTAATCAAAAACCATCTGAATTTATTGCTTTTATCGCCGATCTCGCTACTGCTACTTTATTGAAATACTTTCCATGTTACCGGATTTTACTGAATGTCTACTTTTTATCATCATTTAGGTTTTTTGTACCTATTAGACCAGCGCAGTAATAAATATTCAGAATCTAGGCAAATAACACAAGGAAGACAAAAAATAAAAATTCTCTGACATGGTTTTCTATATGTGTATATTATTTCCTCATATATATATATATATATATATATATATTTGGAACCATCCTGTACAAATTTTTAATTTGATATCCATCATGATAGTTCAAAAAAATATTTCTTACATTCTTAACAAAGCAACACGTCAAGACTAAAATATTAATTATTTTATATATTTTCTATTATATGATATTTTACTCATTATGAGAGATTCGTAAACTACTCATTTCTTCAAATCGTTTAACCACAATTAAATGAAACTACGTGATGTAGTAATATTTCTACTTTCTTTAAGTTCTTTACCACGACCTAGGTTTCGTTGTATTACAACATCTTCAGGTGGACAATTAGCAAAAATCAACTCTTAAGAACATCTAACAGCATTTATATATTTCAAACACAATAGCGGAAGCCGGGTTTGTATGGGTTTTCACATTGCTTATGTTAGTGAGTTTATTGTAGGGGAGCGGTGTAGGTTTTATTATATTTCGGAGAATTATACGATATACAAGTATTTTAGTGAGGGTAATCAATTAAATTGTTGTTATTATATGAGGTTGTACAATGCAAATGTTCCGGTGTATGTAATAAAATTAAATGTAAGTTATTCTAGGTAATATATTGATACAAAAGCAAGGGTATCTGAAAGTAAGAACAAGGTTATACCACTATATCTCCGGTTTTATTTAGTCATATATTTATTTATTTATTTATTTATATATATTATTTTTTAGGTTATTTTTAATGAAATGTTTAGCAAAGTGAGATGTGTCTGGTTTGTTATTTCGCCAGCTGGTAATGTGTTCTTTATATCTTGTAGTAAAATCTCTTCCTGTTTGACCTATGTATACACTATTACAGTCGTTACATTTAATTGTAAAATAAATAAATATATATAAAAAATAACATATAAAAACAAATATATATAAATATATATATATATATATATATATGTATATATACATATATATATATTATATACTAGCTAGCTATACTAATCCATTATACTAGCCAGAGTCAGTTTTCAAAAAAAGGTAACATAACTTTTTTATTTTGAATGTATAAATGAGTGCAAGACAAAATATAGTATGAACGAAATGCTACACTGCCGGGAAATATTTCGTGAAATTACTTCTCTCGTGGACTTACGAGATACCTAGTGACACCGTAAAATGACCTACCTAATAAAGACCGTGCTGCGACCAGCGCTCCGCCGTGTATAAAGAGGAAATCTCTTAGCATTTCCAATCAGCAGAATTCGCGTAGAGAGGTAATCCGGTGTATCCCCTTGTCTTACTTGCGAGCACTTCCGCGGTTTATCTCGCGACGGCCGGGTCGAACCCAACACCTATGTCTGCTAAGTTATGTAGGGCGCATAGGCTGTGGCTTGTACATAATATATCATTATCTGTGCGGTCGGAATGTGTGGGGCCGAGTAGTTTTGTTGAAATTAATGGCACAATTGTTGTGTTTAATGGACACCTGCTTGGAAAAGCTGGAATGTTGGGTTAGTGACGCGATACTGGTGAGGTGGTTGTGGGCCGTTATTTATTGTTTCTATGGTTGAAATGGGCAGAGAAAGGCACGTCAACATAGCCTTCTACGCTTAAAGTGATAAGCATTATATGATTCAGTCCTCATGTTTACAACTTTAATAAGATTTATAAAAAAAATATAACATTTGTAACAGAAAATTTGGAAAAATGTAATTTTATAAGAGTGATACAAAATTATCATAACTGATCCAGCGTGTAGTACTTCTTCGAAGCAAAAGTTTTCTATATATTTTAAAAATGGCTACCCAGATATTATAAATCCTGCAATATATATATATATATATATATATATATATATATATATATATATATATGAGATATTCTCAAACTAGGAAAACCTTGCGATGAGGAATCTGTAAATATTAGTATTAGTAATGAACGTACAGGACAATAATTTCCTTAATCTTTGTAAAACCGTCAGTGTTATAAATAAAGCTCTTCAAAAATTCCATCGATCAAACTGTGAGATGCCACAAATAATATATTGAAGCATCTTAAAATTTCTTCCGTAATAATGGTTTTTACACTGAATATTTGACAAGAATTATTTTTTCGGGCATATTTTAATACTAATCATAACATAACACTAAAACAACGTATTTCTGTAAGTAAATGGTCAAGTAAAATCACCTTTCTAGCTGGATATGTTACTTCAAATCGAACATGAATTCAGTTATATAATATTGATTTAAACATTGTATTCCTATGGAATTTGACTTACTAATGTTACATTAAGAACATGTAATGTATTAGATTAAAAAGCAAATGAAGATCTTATATTTGCTAGTATAATTAAGAATAAAATTAACTGATTCCTGATTACTTTCGAATCGCAGTGGGTACAAAAAATTAGTCTTATATACATGTCTGCAGCCTTTCTTTACAACTCTTGATAACTTGGTCTTTTTTTAATTTTGATATCACCATTACAACATATACATTGCCTGATACTGATTTATTTGTTTTATCAGTTGCCCATTATGAAAATCTTAAGAATTACTCTGCAGTTTAATTCGAGTCGAAAGAGTGAACGGCAACTGCTGATATAAGAGTTATACACGCTTATTGATTTAATAAATCTAAGATTTGGATCAAAATTGGATTTCGTTTTACCTGCTATTCAGAGCTCGACTAGATGGGACATGGCTTCATCATTCTTTGCAATCGGCAAAAAAAGTACTAAAAGCAATCGTTAAAAGTAGAAAATTAGATCGTCTTGGAAATCTGTTCACAGATAAAGTATGTAGTAACGGTTTATTTTAAATGTATAGTATATCTCAATGAAATTCGAAACAGAAGATAAAAATGACGTTTTATATTTAATTCAACGAGTATAGTATGCGCGAGTGTCAATATGGGCGGGGTTTTATCAAATTTTGTGCAACATTTAAAATTATACAAGTGGCAAACTTATAAAAAGAGAAATTTAAACGATTCGCCAATTATTAATGGCAAAATTATAATAAAAAATAATAAAGAACTAAATAAAAAAAATATCTGACCTAACTCTATCACCAATCTTGTTTTTGTTGTTTTATTAAAAGAGTTTTACATCGTCATTTTAGTTTATTTTTATTTTAGACTATTACCTTTTCACACCGATGGTATATAATTAATGTATACAAGGTAATAGATTGGGGGATTAAGAGAGTTTTTTATGAAAGTTAATGTGCACGACAAAAAAATATATAACTATTAAACGATTATTAAGGTAGAAAGTGAGCTTTTAGGTCTCGGTGATGGTTAGCTGTGTAAAATTGTAGTCATACTGTAAGAATGAACTGAATATGCTTCTAAAATCAGATCAATGTATGCAGTGTATAATAGGTCACAAGGAAGAATTTTAGGTTTGCAATTGTTTCTATTGCGTTCAAATTTATCGACACTGTACTCGGTCGCATTAAATTCTTATCTGTTTATAGCTTTACTATATTACACATTACATTACTAGAATTTGCTCTTTTCAAAACTCGGATTGTTAAAGCGACAAATGTCTGAAAATTATCCACCGCAGCAAATAACAATTTAATTACCAACACTTTGCTAACAAAGTTCTGCCAGTACATGGCTGCTTCTATCTTAGTACATTTTACAGCCCACTTTTTAAAGAGGGACTAGCCATTTTTATAGAAAATGGTTTGGATGGAATGATTACATGCAATATTTAATTACAGTCAAGTAATTTTGGTTGTTATACAATATTTACGAAATACTTAAAATCTATGAAAGCCAAAAAAAATTATTTTGGATTAAAAATCAGCTTGTTATTTTAAGGAAGAGGAAGGGCTAGATCTAGACGTAATAACGAAACACAATGTTCAAATGATTCGAAAGTCTACTGAGCCTATATATAGAATCATGCAGGGTCTAATTTTAACATAATATATAAATTAGATCATTTTAATTCAAATTACCGCTATATAATAATTGTTATATACCTAAATCTACATTTACAAAAATATAAACTCCTTAATGATTATTATTCAGATGGGTGTACGCATGATGAACGAACAATAGATTAGGGTTAGTCGATCCCTACAAGACATCGGTGTGTAAATAAAAATATTTATATGTGAAACTTCAAGCGCGACTCACGTTTTAGATTGGTGAAATTACGAGAGTAAAACATTTTATTCGTAGTTAGTGTGATTAATAACCGAGCAATTTTAATATTGGATCCGACCGCACAAGACAGGCACCTGGCACTCGACCGCACGGTGCCGAGCCTCGAAGCCGTTAACCTTCGCCGCCCCTAGACCATTACATAATCAGTAAAACGTCTAAAACGGCCCACCACAAAAACACACCCGCAGTACGCAGCCACCCGTCCGGCGGTGCTCACGCATCGATCGCGCGCCCGCCCGCCCGGTCCCTGGCAGCTCGTTACGCAATCGGCCTCCGCCTTCAGTCCGACGTACAATTTGATCGTGTAATACACTCGACTAAAGGGGTCTTAATCTCGAGACGTCAAACAGCTGTTGTGCGGCGCGCGCGATACAAAAATCCATTACGCTAGCGCCTCGTATCCAATTAAAGAAGGATTTGTTGGGGGCGCGCGCCGCCCGAAGCGGGAGCCGATACCGGGGTGGAACTTTTGATAGATTGCCATTATGAATTCGCTCTCGCGGAGAGGTTGCCGCGCGTTGCCTCGCTCACCTCTTGACTGATGAGCCAATTTTATCATTATATATTTATGTATTCGTTTATTGATGCGAGAAACTGACAACCTCTTTATAAAGATGGACTGCGAGTAGACTAATACGGTGTCTGGAGGGAGATAGATGGGGAAACCATTGTTAATAAAAGGTGATGGTTGAATTTTACGTGGGCACTGATTGACGCTGATGTTTCTTTCTTAAACGTTATATTTTATTTCCGAGATGTTTTTTTTAATTATGTTCGTTACAACTACGTACAAATAGCGGGTAACAAATTTCAATTCACGTGATCCTAATTTTTTTTACATTAATAATTAAGACCCAGCTAGTCTTGTGAATTCGTCCGCATGGGATTTTGAAATAAAAGTGCAGTTTTTTTATTTGTGTTGTTATACTAAACACAAATAATCAGTTTAGTTTAAGTACCACATGAAACGACCACATTTCTATGCCCACTCCCACGCCGCTGCCATCCATTCGAGGGGCAGAGACTTTTCATAATTGTTCTACGATTTTTTTTGAGGTATCATGATACAATAAAGTAAAAATTGTGCTCCGTTGCTTCCTTTATTTAAACCAATAATATAACTCGCTATTCAATTAATAATTGCTAAATCTATCCCGGACAAACAGATAAACAGAGAGACAGACCGATAGGTAGACAAAAATTCTACAAAGGGTTGTTTATATTTAGGCACCCTGTGAAAAACCAACCTAAATTCAGACGTTTATTTCAAAATAACTCCAATTTCATTCCTAGGTATAGAAAAATCATAAACGTACCTATTAAAACCAGATAAAATTAATTTCTTCCACTCTTTTTGAATGACTTTAAAATGCCTTGAAGCATTTTCACTCATTATTTCAGTATGTATAAATAATGTTCCAAATCTCTAAATAAACAACGACCTCATCAGTTTTTCCTTTCACAATATGGTCTCGAATATGAGCGACGTATCAGTTTGTTTTCCATTTATCTAAACCTTCACCAAGTCTTTCGACCAAAATTTAAATCGGCGTCTGATTTTCCTTTTAACCAGTTAGTCTTAGTTTCCCATAGGGCTGATTGTATATACTGCCCTCCTATCGTGTATCTTTGCCTTTAATTTTATTATTTCATACGTTTTAATGTCTTATTATTTAATATTTTATTTATTAACGTAAATATCCGCCGTAGTTTTTTCATTCTATAAATTTATAAATTTTGTTGGGATCAGTGATATAATAAATTCATCAAATATTGAATTGGTACATTTGTTTTTGAATAAAAAATCCACACCTTTCTAACTGATTTAAATTTAAATAACCAAATAGACTCAGTAAAAATTTAAAACATTTTAAAAACCCAACCTTTACAAAACACGCCGTTTTTTCACAATTTGTAAGCTCGCCCGACTTCGATCCATCCGCCCCGGATCTCCCAGCCGCACCCGACAAGAACAAATAAATCTCCCGCTGCCACCCACTTTGACCGACAATTTATTTACACAAAATATGTCCACGTCCCAAATCACCTCTCAAGGATTCGTATCAGGTGCGATTTTCCATTCGCACCGAGGCAGAGGAGAAAGTATTTTCCGCATAAGATGAGAAGAGATTAGGGCGCGCTCACATTTCGCATTCGACTCTTAATAAACTGCATTTCATCATCTTGTAACCGCTCGAGATAAAAGGAAAAATGTTAAAATTAAGTTTTAATTTCCCCTTAAAAAGTTAAAATGGATATTAATGGTTTTTAATTTCATTTTTAAGAAATAGGAAACGGATATATTTTTATACGCGATACTTGAATACTATAACCAAAATTTCTGTGCACCTTTTATTAGTAAGATTCGAAAAGCATAACAAAACTATGTTCATGCAAAATAATCAATGAATATAAATAATCAATGAAACTTAGTGTCATGCCAGGTATTGCATTAAACTTTTATCAAAATTAAAACAACACGTTTTAAAGTGCAGCGAGATAAAAGTTTAATGCAGTACCTGGCATGACACTAAGTTTCATTGATTATTTATATTCATTGATTATTTTGCATGAACATAGTTTTGTTATGCTTTTCGAATATGAAGAAGATACACAGAATATAACAGAAATATTGATACATCATCCACCTCAATTGATTTCATTTTTATTATGTGACCAAAAGAACAAACGTAGATAAGTTTAGAGGTCTCGATTATTAATACGTTTAGCTTTTGAGTTTTCTAAAAATTAAGGCTCAGTTGTAAAATGTTTAAAAATACTTGTAATTTCACGCGATCGCATTATTTCAGATATCCTCGATCGCATTATTTCAGAATACGCGATCGCATTATATATTCAGCGCGATCGCATTATTACAGAATTTCTACAATTTTTGACATCAAACCAAAAAGCATCCATAAATCCAATAATTTTTCCCAGAAATACAAAATTTATCACTTATTTGACAATCAAGTAAAAAACTAAATTTTACCCTCGTAGAGATTACTTTCTGCGTTCTAAAAGAGTTCCCAAAAGTAAATATCAAATTTCATCTTATCTAACTTCTGTCCACTATTCATGCCAGGTTGATGTAATATGCTAAATGTCCATATAATTGTGTATTCATATATGTTAACTGACCGCGTCTAACGGGATATTTGAAGATATTTAATTATTGTAAATACTCTCTAAACATTATTATTGTTTGTAAATATCTATCCTTCGAATCGAAAACCTACTTTCAAGTGGATAGAAGGATTTTCAATTTTTCATTAATCTATCAATTTTATCTGTAAATTTATTTTCAATATTACATCTATACGATATTGTTACCATATTTGTACGGGGTTTAAATAAAGGAACGATTGTTCCTATTATATATTTTTCAACAATAAACTATAAGATTCATAAATAAATTATAACACCAAAACAGGAATTTTTGCAACGTTTATCCTTGTTAAACTTTCGTATATCTCTAATAAGCTCAACAGAATTTCATTTCAAATGAGCTACAGTTAGAACTATGAAAGCCATGTCAGAACTAATGAGGAAATTCCGTTACATCATATGACATAGCAAATAAACGTGTTGTGTTAGAAAAGTAGAAAATTATCGACATAGTTATCTTCCGAGAGTAACCCTAAAAAGTAATGCAACAATTGTGCGACTAATGAAAAATTAATGGCCGACTTTTACCTCAACATTTTAAGGTTTTCCAGGGCATTCCAGGGTTGAATATATGTAATATTCAACAAAGGGTAAAAATTATTTTATATGATATTAAAGCACAAAGTTTTCGTAAGCGCAAATGTCAATTTGTACTAGATATAAATACCTCATTCGAAAAATGCACAATCATACTTGTATTTGTAAAAATACGAAACAAAGGTATTAAATGACACAGTGGGTAACAAAAGAAAATAGTATAGAAGAAAAACCCGTCATGAAATATTTTCACTTTTCCCTAATAAACTTTGCATGTTTCGAGGTTTTTTTTTAATTTTTAAGTCTTGTATTTAGAAGAAAAAAAAAGAAAGTGTAACGATTTTCAGTGGATTATTCTTGTTTCTCTTCTACTAGCCTCTATTTATGGCACAAGTAATATAAAAACGAGATGTTAATATAAATAACTAGACGCAGATGCAACATCAAAAAGCCGCGTAGTTTATTTACGGACCTCCAAAAGATCTTTATATTGGAACCATCATCTAGTCCTTTTCTCTGTATATTTCTCCGCCTATTCTATTGGCGCTCCCTTATTTAAATATCAACTATACATTGCAACAAGAAAAAAAAAATAAAACATAATAGGCACGCATCATACATCACCCCACTGCGTCCGGCACTTTACCGTCATCCCTGCCCAGCCGCCCGCCCACGTCTTAACTTCATTCCGCCCAAATTTAAAATGTTAATACCGAGACGGCCGCGTAACGGGCGCACTTCGCTCTTTCACAATTTATTTTGCTATTTACCTTCCGTCCCGCCCCCCGTCGCTGCACGTTTGATAAATGGAAATTGCCACGTCAAAATAACATTTTAATTTATATTACGTTTACGTTTTTTTTGCCGCGCGCGCAAGCACAATGAACGCGGGAGCGCGCGAACGACCGATAAATGGCGGCAAACGAGCGGTCGCCATGTTTGAATTGGGGCCGTGAATGCTGTGACAAATACGTCTATTGTCGCCGATTCTGGTGAAAGAATCGAAATTATTTTCCAAGTAAATTACATTTTGTAGCGGATTTTATTTTTTCGTATTCATTCGAGCGTTCCTTTCACGGAAATTTATGTTTATTTTTACCCTTACTCGTTTAAATGTTTACATTCACACCAGATTAATGTAAGGTTGATTAGTGAATGTTTATACTTTAAAATTTTTATTTTTTCGTATATAAATGTTCTTATTAAATGTGTACTGACATTAGCGTTTTAACATAGAATATTACGGACTTGGTTTCGATTTTTTATCTATATATATATTGTACAATATTACAGAGTATTCCATAGACACGGGATAATAGTGGCACCGGTTTTTAAAACAGGATGATATTTTATTTGCTATCAGTATTGAAATAGTAAATATAACAGTCACCACGTAAGCTTCAGATTATATAGTATGGCAATGACTCCTCTACGTTTAAAGAGCTTTCTTAGCAAGTTTTACAACAGTCAAGTTATGTTTATGTTTAGTTTGAGACATAGGAAAAATACCAAGAATTAATAAATACATTGCAAAATAGTTTGACAACTATCTATATAATTATTTACTTTCATAATATTAGTCTACCAATAAAGCTTGAATGAAATTTAGTAATCAAATTTTTCATATAATTGCCTGAATAATTCGTTAAACAAAACAACCCATTTAGAATAAAATTCACGAGATAAAATGCATATGTTCACCATTAAGTTATTTTCATCTCTTTGATTAACAATTCATATCCAAGGTTATATTCTCAATTTCCTGTATAATATTATATTATCCAATTTTATTATTCACAAACTTAATAAGTTTTATTCTACGTTTTATACTTAAAAAAACTGAATAGTATTTTATCAATAACTGTATACACTTTTGAAATTATGTTATGATTTATGTCATTTGAAAGTCATCAATGGTTTTTGGGTACTTTCTTAAAGAAATTGAAATCGATATTTTACAAAAAAAAGACCTTCATATGTCATCCTTCACCTATTATTCAAAAATCGATAAAAATTCTACAAAGATTCCAGCGTAACAAAGTAGAACCAATATTGCATACATTTTATAACAGAAACAAATACTGGGCGCAATAATTTTCAATTTAACACAGTCACAAAAGAAACAATACGATCCAAAGTGCCCCAAAATTTTAAATGGCCACAGCCCTACGCAAGACGCGAAGCGTTAATCAATACTAGGAACGTGCAACATTGATCCTTGGAGCGTTTACGAGCCGGCATTAAATTCACAGGGTCGCTTAGAAATTCAATAAAGTTTTAAGGGAACGTAATAAAGAGCCATGCCTACTCAGCCCTGGCGAGCTCACAAAGAGATTTAGCGAGCAGATGAAATGTGTATTGAGGCGTTTACCTGTCTGCACTACCACCTAGACTAGCGTCCGCCCTTAAACGTCTTATTAGTTTCTGAGGTAATTCACCTACCCGCAGCAAATGAAGTCAAAATGTTTACAAGTCAGAATTATATTCATTTCGTGAGGTGTATTATACGCTTACCAAATATGCATAATACAAATTATAAATCTGATTTCGTTATCAATATTTTTATAACAATATGTCAATAACCAATAATACCTCACTGTTTTCATCAAAGTGCATCATTTAGAAGTAAAGCTACAAGCATAAATAATATCTGCACGTATTTTTGTATTTGAAGTGTAAAAAGTATTAAAATCGTCTAAAAGACCAACTTTAGACTTTTAACGGGTGTTTATTCTAAGTATGTTGATCAATGTCTGTATTGACCTATATATGCGTTAATGAACGGTTCAAATTACCACCGTTCAAATTATCGTTAAAAGTAATCAAATTTTCACAACTTCTTTTTTTACTAGGGTTCCATAGTCAAACTAGGAACCCTTATAGTCTCACAATGTTGGCCTGTCTATCTGCCCGTTTATATATTACAGCCGTTTTACTCGTAACTTATTAGCGTTATAAAACTGAAATTTTAGCTTTATATGGTTTTACATAGTTATAGCGTCCACTAAATTGTGAAATACTATAAAACAGTTTTTGAGGTAATACCCCCCGAGGGTTTGAATTTTTTTTCCCATACCCATTGTATAGAGTATCGTTAAATAGGTCAAACATATTGGGGGTATGTAATGAATACTTTCCCGATACAGGTATCCGTTTACTAAATATTAAGCTTTAAATTGTACATTTTTTTAATATATTTGGCGTTAATTTTGTTGAAATTCATTATTCACAATTAAATGAAACTACATGATGTAGTATTATTTCTACTTTATTTAAATTTTATCACGATCTAGGTTTCATTGTATTATATCTTCAAGTAGAGGAGTAGCTTTTTGTTAGAATTAGTAATTGTAGTATTTCTACCCCGTACCGACTAAACTATTTTTAAATATGTAAAAAGTATTCACAATAATAGTATACTTATTGAAATTAGAAGGAAAATTACTTCAACTAAGTAGATTTTATTAGTTTTCGAGTAATAATAGGCCACTTGTGACATGTAGTTGGGTTTGTAAAAAAATCATAGCAACTCAATACATATCAGTTATATCAATTACAAAAATATTTCAAAATATAAATTTATTATGTGAATAATATACCATAATATATATATTTATTAACATGATTATAAAGAATATTATTTAAATATGCACCATGGTTTTACGCCCGTAAAAGATAATAGGCAATATATTTAAGTTGTAGAAAATTAATATTCGTAAATAGTTTAGCAAAAATAATATGTACCCTTAAATATTTAAAGTACCTAAATGTGTACGGAACTCTAGTGGAACGAGTTCTATTCGTACTTGATAGAATTTGTTTCATTTACTCATAATATTAAGGGTAGTATACTAACATTAAAGGTAGTTTGAAAAAAACATTTGATCTAAAATGTTCTACGTTAAGAGACTATTTATTTAATAACATATATTAATTAGTTCTAGCCAAAAAATGCAAATCCCTAATAAAAACATTACCCTGGATATTCAGACATCACAAAAAATAAATTTCTGGCACTATCCCATGAGTTATTTAATTAAATCCTTTCTGAAATTTTTATAAATATGCTTTTTCATGTACTAAATAATAATGAAAAATATATTAATTTCAAATATATTTTACTACTACGTCCAATTAAAGCTTGTTGCCTCTATTTTCAATTAATAGAAGTTTTAAATCGAAAATAAATTAAATTAGTTTCTGAATATATCAATGCCATCAGTTTTTCAGACGATAATATTTTCATTTCCTTTCTCTAATATTAAAATTATTTTATATCCAGGTTTACATACGTTCATCCAAATATATCGCTATTTTCCCCTGCGCTAACAATTTACACGCGTGTGTGTTCTTATATTGTCCTCCTTCAAAATGTTTGTAAAATATAATTTTAAATTTTTCACTGAAATTTAATATTAACTTTAGCGCAGAAAAGAGTTTTCAACCTGGGTAAAATTCAAACCGTGCTCGCGAATTGATCATCTCTACAAGTAATATAAAAATATCAGAATATACGGAAAACAATACACATAATGTACAGATACCAGAATGTTTCGATTTTATATATACAAAGAAATTAAATAAATACATTACACATATATTATGGGAAATGCCTATCTAAAATGTATGTGAATTAAATATAATACAAAAATCATACGAACTTATAAACAATGCGCGAATTTTAGGTGTACGTATGAAAATTATTCAATACGTATTTCCATTAGAAGGGATTGTCGAAATAAATACCCGTTAATATTCTACGACCAACTTGTCGGGATGTGAATAATATTCAGAAAATAATTCCCATTGGGAAAATTTTATTACGTCATGAATAAAATGATGACCGTATGTATTCATACTGATGCAAAAAGAAATGTTTATGATTCACATTTACGATTATAATTATTACGTTTCGGCAATAAATAATTTTAATTTAAGTAATAAAACGATTGCTGTTAACGATTTACGACTAAGTTTACGTGTAAAATGTTTATTGTAGGCCCATTATAAACGGTGTTTTATCTCTCATACCTACGAGTCCTGTCCGGAAAGTTTTCCATATTTCAATTGATTTTCTCTTGTACGAGTTTGGGTTTTGGCAACATTGTGACATCTTTCTGAGACAATACATAATCTATTTACATGATTATAATGAATAATAGTATGGTACTAGTACTTTTAATCACGTAAATGAGTGTATAAGTTTTAAAGATATTTACAGGTGAAATTAGGAAAAATTAGACCTGTTACGCATGAGTAGAACTCGCATTACGAAGGTTCTGAACATTCTCGAGGTGTTGAAAGACATGTTAAGCATTTAATGGTATTAGCATTTAATGTATATAATATTTTTCACTAAGCAAATACACGACCTAAAAATACAAAGACGTAAAAATTGCATTAATATTGCAAACCTATAAAATTTATAATCATCCCTATAGTTTTCCTGTATATTTTAGATAAACGTCTAGCAATACTATTTTTAATAATTTTGACTTTTAGACAGAGAAAATATTTTTTGACATTATCATATTTCTAGGACGTAAACTTACTTATAACTTGCTCTCTCAAATGATATCTAACAATACATGAAGTTAGCTGTAAAAAAAATTTGTTTTTCTCCTCCAAAACTTGTATTTTACTTTATTTTTTCCTTTCTATCTTTTTTTTACCTATATCCCTCCAAAAATTTCCATACGGATATTTTCAGATATGAACTGTTGGGATAAATACAGATTAATATGCTTTATCACTGTGAAACGATATATAAAATTCTGATATACATTTTCAGAAAAGCTTTAGAATTATGTTACGTAGTTTTAAAATAAAATAATTAGTTTTTGTTTACTTATAAGTTGCTCATTAAATTGATACCCGACACGATGATGCACATAAGTAAAAAAAAATGAGTATTTAATTTGCCAATTTATATATGAATGCTTTTGCAAATTACAAGTTTCTACGTCAAATAGTTCCTGAGAAAATACCACTGACGGAGGAATAAGATTGCAAAATTTCTGTTTAAGGTAAAGACTCCTAAAAACAATTATCAATGCTAATAAAAGCTCTGTTATGAATTCAATTATAATCCTGTCATTTTTTACAAATCAAATCACTTTATGCCATTAATCGATCGCACTTTTATAACATTCAGCATTTATAATATTCAGCAGATTTGTTCCAAGTGTTGCATAAAATTTATATGCCTTTGTATAATAAATAATTACGTGTGTATTTATTTATCTATTGCATAAATATATTGTGGATATTTAATTCAAAAGTTTTAACATAGTAACAATTTTTAAATAAATCATCACAACCCAGGCAAGTGGAAGACGGAAGAAACGCGAATACAAATGGAATGAAATGTCATTGCGAATACAAATGGAATGAGACGTTTATTTATATTCATATTTTAGGAATAGTTGAACAAGGAATATTACCCTTATTCGATCCTATAAAAGACATTCTCACTTAGATTGCTCCAAATATTTCACTTATTTACGCAATCTTTCAAAGCCTCGAATTAAAACACGCATTGAATAACCAAAAACGAAAGGTAGACAAAACCTATACTCAAATTTCCAGAAATTAGACGAATCTATCAGTATAGGAATATACATACTCGTTCAGATGTAAAAACAAAACTCCATTTAGTTTTGCGCTGTTTATTTCAGTTCAATAACTATCCGTTTCAATACAGTCGAAAAAATTAATTCAAACCAATGAAAGCAACATCTAACGCCCCTAATAAAACCGAAAACCCCGCCGGGTCGATGAGGCGGATGAAGCGGGGCGGGCGGCAGGGGCGCTGCGGGTGCGGGCGGGTTATAAAAACAAACTAAGCAAAGAAGTATTTCAGACTCGATTCACCTCATTCAGTATGTCGATTACATTGAGACGGGAAATTTAAGGTCCAATGAGCCGCCGCTCCTGACGACGAATTTCCTTTGCCGAAGAGCGTTTAAACTCGGCTGGGCTCGAGCGGGACGTAAGTCAATTCGGCTCCTTATTAGGGAAATGTAGTTTTGCCGTTTACGATCGACGCATGCTCTCCGTGATGGAGAGTTTTTGCCTCGTGAGGTCACGGAAAAGGGTAACCCTTTATTAGCCGAGCGCGTAATAGGATCTCCTATATAAACCGTGATTCCATTTCGGTTCGATTTTGCGGTATTCGCGTTCGAATATCCATAAGTATTTCGATAAATTTTGTCAAAATGATAAATGCAAGCATTCATTAAAAGTCATTAAAATCCCTGCGATAAATTGAAATAAGAGGGCAAATCGCTTCATTCAACGCGTTTTCCACACACGTTCTTAGATGCTAGTGACGTGATTTACTACTCGCTATAATATTAAAAGTATCAAATTCATATATCGAATAAACTAAAGCTTTTGGTAAGAATTTGATTTTAGATTTAGATTAATGATTCTAAAATCTTGGAGTTTACCCTTTTAAATATCACATTAACTTGCGAATGAGGTTTTTGGCGTGTTTTATTAAATTTAATAAATCTTTTAAATATAAAGAAGTTGTAAAATATTTTTTCGCTGAAATATGATGAATAGACCATGTCATAATATAAGGAATATATATTATGTAAAATGATTATTAGTAATTCTCCTTAATAAAATTTACAAAAATTGAAAATAAGAAAAAGTAATGTTTCATAAAAATCCATGCGAATTAGCATTACTTCCTTTTTCTCCGTGTAACTAAGAATTTAATATTTGTTCTACTTTTAATCCAGACCAACTCAAAAATAAATCGTATTATTAAGTTTGCAAGTAAGTAATATTTATTATTTTTTTGGAACATTCTTAAAATTACAGATAAAAGTTTCAAAAATCTTTCACACTGAAGGTATTAAAGGCAGAGCACATACAAAGTACGGCGACACTTTTCCGATCGATATGGATGAACGCATCGTACAGGCTATTATCTCTGCAAATCATAATCCAGCACAGGATAGCTGACCAAAAACATTAACTGTACGCTCTAAGAGGACATCGGTGTCTGGTCGAAAGTCAGCCGCTGATTTCATCGTTATCTTCCAGAGATAACCTGGAAAACGATGAGCGTTCAGGATGACCATCGAGCTAAATGACGGTGATCTACTTGGCAAATTGCAGCTGAACCCAGACACCGTCACTTGCAAACGCAGGTACTTGGATAACATAACAGAGTAAATAGGTATAGATTTATCTTAAATAGATATATATGTATAATACAATTTAAGTATGTAATATATAAGCTGAGAGGTATTTATTTTTCCAATACTGGAAAGGTATTGATTGTATAAATTGTGATACCTTCGACGAACATTAGCATGATGGATACCTCTACAACTAAATCATAACAACCAGGTTGTCTTTCGGTAATTAACTAGTCTCATAACTAAAAGCAACGACAGCAGAATTTGTGTGCAAACACGATAAACAAGTTGGCCACTTGTCATCGCGAAATACAGGACCATCAGCTCGTTTCAAAGAAAGGACTCTTTCAGAAGATTTTTCTAATTGGTAATCATTATTGGTAATAATTTTACATAATATGAAAAACTATCACCGCTTACTTACTCAGTTTCGCAAGTTAACTGTGCGAGGTGCACTTATGACCGCGCTCAGCCGCCACCTGTTAGCAGTCGAAAAAGCTGGTTTGACCCACAGTTCTACAAACGACGTACTCTCCAGATGTGGCAAACTGACTACTACTTGTTCCATATCTCTGAAAATTTTCTTAAAACAGACAAAGCTTTTCCGAATGCTATAGTCTTAAAACTGCACTCACCAGTTTCCTTGAAGGTTACCGTGTTGAGTTACGGAAACGAATCATCCTGTCACTTCTCATACATAGAAATAAGTGATAGGTAATTTTGTGACTATATTGTTAAATGGAAGTCTAAAAAATGTGAAAGTCAAAGTAGTCTGCCAACTAAATATAATAAAACTTTCTTTATTCAATATTTGAATAATAATGTTATTATTTTATAATATTTTTCTTCACTAATCTCTGTATATATCTCTGAATAAAAAAGGTACCGTGCAGATTGACTACTTCCTCGCCGATTTTTCTGTTGGCAAAAATATACTTAATCAAATCAATTACATGTATGATGGAACAAAATATTAAGTTACCTTTCCCCTAAATAAGGGCTTTTTAAGGGAAGAAGCCGCCTTATTCCAAACACGGTGGAAAATATTCATATAGGATATAATAAGGAATTATTACACTATACCCCGGCATTAATTTATATTTATATTTTCTCACTTAAACTTCACCGTGAGCGTGAGTAAAAAGTAGGGTCCGCCAAACTAAATCAAAGCCATATATTTTTACGACTTAGTGCTCTTTTGAAGTTGACTGATAACGACAGGTGAGTGGGAGGGCGCCACCCAACCGGCTACGCACCGCGCATAAAGGGATGAACTGAGCCGACGCGCCGTCGCATCTCCCCACGTTCGGCAGAGTCCAATTCATAGCGGCGTAGCGAAGATATGTTATTGCTCTAGACAATAATCGTAGATGCATAGAAAGAAAATAATATGATTATAATTTTAACCTCCTACTTTGCTTACTTATGCGCCGATAACGTCATGTCACGTCGATACGATGCGTACGATAACGTCATTCTACCCCGTCATAGAAGAATATTAATGTGTAATATATATATATATATATATATATATATATATATATATATATATATATATATATATATATATATATATATATATATAATTTTCAATTAATTTTAGAAGGAACTTTATTACTATTTTCAGTCCGTCCACATCTAACCCACACCGGTCAGTTAAAATTTGTAATTATTGAATAATACGGAAAAAAATATTATTGCACGTACGACCTACTATTACAGGTAATATTTTATATATCGGTATTGATCACCGTTTTTTGTTATTTCCTGGTTATTTGATATATACAATGATTGTTTGAATGCGCATCCATGAAGTTATATTAAACAATTTCAAAATTGTAGGCGCTAGATGAAGAATGGACGAAAAAAAGCGTCATTAAAAGTAACTATAATATTTAATTATTCAGCAGTTCAGACATACAACACCGACGGTGTGACTCTGGCCAGCACGCGTGCCCGAGCATAAATATTTACGTGCCACCCAAGAATATGGAGAAAAAAATATTTTATGTAAAATAATGCAAACGTTGAGCGAATTCGAAGATCGACGAATGCTAGCCGCGACGGGACGAGGCCGCGAGCACTGCCGTTCCCATTCGCGACTATGCGGCTGCTTCACTTTCCCGCGAAGGGTCCCGCCGAAGTACAGCCCTCGCAAACCGGTTTACGCGCGGTTAAAGAGAAAAGGCAGGAAGATTATTCAAATTTCGCTCCGGAAAAGAGAAAAATTGAAAGCGTAAAACAAAAAAAATACTGAACAAGATCATGCAAAACCACGAGGACGAAGTAAGGGTTTTACAAATTTGTGTCTGTCGGTATCCAGTATTGCCCTGATTTTTCTAATATGGTTATAATTCTAAAAGCTTAGACGCCATGCGTTATTTTGATATATTTTAATAGTTATACTTAATGAAAAATTGACGTATCTATCGACAAACGTAAAAGCACAATCAACACACAAGTGAAAAATTAATGTAAATCAAGTAAGAGATTATCAGGTGATACGATAAAAGAAAAAAGTCGTTTCCCTGTTACAAAATTAGTTAATAACATAAGAGCGAATGTGAGCTAAATTTCAGTATAAAGCATTATAGTAAGAAAATGCGCTAAGGGAGAAAAGTATGGAACAAACAAATTAACACATCCTGAAGGAGACAGGAGACATTTAGACGACGGTGCGCGCCTCTCGGCGATGCGTCGAGTCCACGGAAAATCGGCTGTATCAACCACCGACACACTAGTCTGTCTCCATCGTTACGCGTAATACATTAAACACTCGACAAGCACTTGCAGAACCCGCATTACAAGGGTTCCGCATACAGTAAGGTGTGTAGAAAAGTCTAAATATTTTAGTATTTATATTAAATTATACAAATATTATTATCATTTGTCATATCTTTTATATAAATAAAAGTAATAATTACTTGCGCATCTATGTATATAATTATGTATTTAATTTATTAACGCAAGCTGACTTTTACTAAATATTATTAATCTGATTTGTTTTACATGTGTTTAAGTAATTGGGGAAGAGGGGGATACTGCAAAGGGCCATATTAAAAATACTATATACCAAATATTTTCGACAGCAATAAAAGACCTCTTCAATGAATTTTCAATCCTAAATTAGCTATTTAAAAAAGCACTTTGCAAAAAAATAACAAATATTTGTTTTTTATTTCCTTATGTTCACGTAATTCAACGACGTATTTCAGTAAAATTTCAGCTTAATTGGTTTCATATCTCTTTCGAAACTATACTGTGGTGACATACTGCTGGATAGACGGACAGAACGTTACTCCATCAGAATTATAAGAGTTTAGTTTTTGTCGTTCTGCTACGGAGCTGTTAAAAATTAGCTGTATTCATTGTATTATTAACATCGTCATAATTAACAATAAATTATACAATTGTTATATGAGGGTATTAATTCTTCCTTATTAAGTTAAAATAAAAATAATTAACCGCATTCAAGTATTCAAGAAAATACCAAGAAAACAAAATACTATGAGATGAAAACTAACTCAATGAATTCTTTATCATAGACTTATTTTCTTCGCTTTTTGAACATTTCTATAAAGGCCTTATTTCACGAGAGTATAATCTGACTGAAGATTATTTCCCAGATAAACATATTAGAAAGCAAGATTGGCATTCCTATATTTTATTGTGAGTAGTTCACAAAAAGACCTAAGCTTTAAATGTAAACAACACACGAAACTGATAAATGCTTATTAAAAAACGTGTTGATGTAACTATATTACCTATTTATTTAGTTATATAAAGCCTTAACTTAGAAGTAGTATTAAACAGCTAAAAAAGATTTTATACATAATGTAATTTTCATTTTTATACAAGTCAAGTCGAGGATTTATGATTTATTAACATAAATATTCTTTAACTCTTGGAAATTATGCATATAAAACACCGAACGAAGTATAAATGGGAAATATGATTATTCGGGAAATTAAGTGAACAAAGTTATAAAAAGAAAAGGTAAACAAGTATAGTATAAGCTGATAAAAATAACGATATAAAACAACATACAGTTTAAAAAGTGGGCGTTAGATTTTGTATCAGCACTAATAAAATGTTATTAAATTAAGATAATTTAAGAATGTGATTAATATATTTCAAGAGCCGTAAGAATACCTTTAGAAAGAATTCCAATGTTATAATTTAAACAAATTTAGTTACAATATTGTGTCAACGAATGAGCAATTGCGGAGAGAGACAAAATCATACTGAAGTTACAATGTAAACACTTTGAAAAACTAACAAAAACAATTATTGTTCTACGAATTTAAAGTTACTTTGAATGAGCTTGACATATAACAGAAATATATATTCTTATCGTTTGTAAATTCTTAGCTTGTGTTTCAAAATTCATCTTTTAAAGAATTATAGGATGCATAAAATATTCTCGACAACTTTGACGGGTTTACGTTTCAAATACTGTTTCTACGTTAAACTCAAAATTTGTTTCGATTTAATATCTTATCACAACGTTTAGACCTCCTCGATAATCGTCGCTCGCTTCTCGATAATCGTTTAGCTATAGTCCATTCAGTTATCACGATTCTCTTACTTCCTTATCCTTACTGTTATTTTTTCTTACATCCTCTTTCAGCGTTCACTAATAAGAATACTTATTTCGTCCTCTTAGAACCGAATTCTTATATAAATAATATTTTTACTCTTTATAATTTTACTCTTCTTAATAATTTTACTCTTTTAAGTAGATAACATACTAAGATTTGCCATAATTAACTTTGAAATACGCCTGAAGTTATATACTCGCATGTTATTTTATCCTTAACGACATCATTTTGAGGCTTCATCAAAACTTGTTGAAATTCCTGTAACATACTCTTACATCCGTGTCAAAGAACTATCTGATGTTACAAATACAATAATGAGCTCGCGTCGCATATACGCTGTCTATGAAAAGATCCACGCAGACTCATTAGACGCAACTCCGTTAACGATCCCCCAGAGCGCCCGGTTTTCCCTCGACTCACATCCTGTTGACTCCTATCTCTCAATAGTTCTTCCGTTCTCGTTGACACAGATGGTAGAGAAACATATAATTATATATTTTATTTCTGCAACATCAACAACGTATGACGAGAATTGAGATTTATTATCTATCGGGGACCAGGTGGTGGTGGATTATGGTGTCAAATATATCTAAAATATATTTAAATATTCAAGATGCAAGTATAAATGGAGATGCAATATTAATGGCGATTGATGTCCAGTGGCAGTATTTGATAGTAAATTTCAAAATAAAACTATAAATGTAACCATAAGATGAACCCTTAATTTACATTAAGTTTTTTTATTTCATAAAAATGGTAATTAAATCTTTTCAAGTTAAACTGCAATCGAAAGGTCAATGACACCCTGGATTTGAGTTCAAACTTGGATTGCCTTGTATCCACCCAAGTCAAAGTCTCTTTTGTATCGTGTAGTTATGGTGATACAAAGGAGACCTTGACTTGGGTGTGGCGTTACGGTGACCGAAGATCATGACAGTATATCTGCTTGAGACCTAGAATATGAATTTAAAAACAGCAGATGCTCAAATATCATCAAACAGCAGCATACATTACAAGCCAATCACTGACGCGAGCTCTGGACTATAGGTCACATGAAGAGAAGTGAACTAGATTTTAACCAAATATAAGCACCGTGAAGATCTTTAACAGCAAAGTGATCGTGCATAAGCCCTAGGAAAAGTTCAAGGAATATATGGGAGTAGAATTAACGTAAGATGATTGTCTTAAGTTATTGCAAAATTACCAAAGGATATCGATTGTTTCACCCTAAAGTAAGTACTATTAAAAAATTGGGTTCCAAAAGTGTCAGTTTCTGTAGATGACAATAAAAAATAAGCAAGTAATAATAATGTATCTGATAACGATAGTAGTAATAGACTATCGATTTATATCCACAAAAGTTGAGATAAACGATACCTCAATCTGTAATATATCAGACTACGCACCAAAAAAACTATTGAATAATCTCAGCCCTCTAACCCCATAGCGTCAAACTGAGGACTTGGAATCCGGATTTCAAATTAACATTAAATTTTCCAAAAGCATTGAAAACTAAATGACAAAACAAATTCTGTGTTTGAGACCAAAAACTCTAATTAAAAATCAGCTAAACCTCAAGTCTCTTGGTTTAAGCAGGCCGTACCGCTACAGCACCAAGACTGAATAGTTAAAACCCAGATTACAATGACAGAGTCTCTGCTTGAAACCCAAAATACTAATTCGAAACAGCAGATCCTCAAATTTCACGATAAGGCAAGCAGTACACACGCAGCATCATAATTTAAGGATAAAAGGTTAAATGTATCGTAACATTGTATTGTCATAAGGCCTGAATACATGTGCGAAGTTTCATAATAATCGGTCTAATAGTCGAGAAATTGATACAATATTTGAATCAACAACGTAAGGAAGGTAAAGTTAAATAAAACCATTTCAAAATTGTATTATTTTGTTACTAAAGTGTCTAAAATGTACGAATATTAATATTTAAAAAAATGAACGATTGTAATACTAGTCGTAATTTTTTCTGAAATATTTATGTATGCCGTCCAATAATACTACGGTTAAATCTTACATTTGATTACATATTCATGTCCTTGTTAAACCAAAAGCATACACGTGTCGTTTTTTTTTATAATATGGAAAAAAAGTTTAAAAAAAATACTTAAAAACAGCAGGGCGCAGAGAGAACAAAGAACCAGCGGGGCAAGAAGACTCACACAAAATGAAAGCAGAGGATATTCGACCAGCACGAAGAAAGAAATCTTTTACAGACAATGTTTATAAAAATTGAACTATTTGATAAATTATTGTGAAAGTCAATGAGCTTTCATTTTGATAAGTAATCAGTCGATAGAAAAAGGAAATACCAAAATCGGTTAAGTATTGCGACCTGTAGCGTGCTTCATACTCACGTACAAATTAACCTGACGAGGACGTAGGTCATTTTCCAAAAGCAAATTTAAATCATAATAAATACTTTAATAATTAAGGAATCATATAAATTTTAAGAAACACATCTCCTCTGTCCATAAAGATAGATAAAAATTGGATTACTTATAAAATTACTCGTGTTATAACTACTTATATCGGCGAAACTCTGAGCTGGCGCGCTAGTATGCAATTTAATTGCAATGCAATTTTAACTTTAATAATCCCCGATCCTTATTTTAGCCAATCTAGGAAAAACAATGGCGGAGTTAATAAATAGGTAATTTCAAATGGTAATTCGAAAAAATAACCATAAATAAACGTTATTAAATGTCAAAATGAAACAAAATCGTTAATCGGCAAATGAGCGTTAAATTGGATGTTTTAAATTATGTTCATTAAATTTCGCGAAAATTGGAGTTAGAAATAAAAAATATTGAGAACTTTATGTTTTATTAAGATATTTTACGATCTCTTGAAAAACATTGGCGATAGACAATAAGAACTATCCGAGATGAAATTTCGATCATACAACCCTATGCCAAAATATTATTAACTATGGAGGCAAAACGCATTTTTACACGTTTACGACGAAAACAAACCTAAACGGGTTTAGTAATATTCACACGCATAAGTATATTTATTTACATTTACATAAAGACAATACTATCATTAGTTTGTAGTTGTGAACATGTTCTGTAATAATCCAATCTATCTCAATTAGCGACATTATCTCGAATTTGCATGTCACAAATATTCAAAATTGAAACGCTAATATTTCATGTATATATAGTAGTTAGATTGTCGAGTTCGCCTATTTACAAAGCGCTTAGACGTTTGAAAAAAGTCGCTGTTTTCTAAAAAGACTGTCGATTGCATTGTGAATGTGTCCTATTGGACGAAGTGAGTCTTGATATTTCGACGCATTATAGAATTAGTAGTTAGACTGTGAAGTCCGTCCATTTACAAAGCGCTTAGATATTTTACAAAAAGTCGCAGTTTTCTAAAAAGACTGTCGATTGCATTGTGAATGTGTCCTATTGGACGAAGTGACTCTTGATATTTCGACGCATTATAGAATTAGTAGTTAGACTGTGAAGTCCGTCCATTTACAAAGCGCTTAGACATTTTACAAAAAGTCGCAGTTTTCTAAAAAGACTGTCGATTGCATTGTGAATGTGTCCTATTGGACGAAGTGACTCTTGATATTTCGACGCATTGTAGAATTAGTAGTTAGACTGTGAAGTCCGTCCATTTACAAAGCGCTTAGACATTTTACAAAAAGTCGCAGTTTTCTAAAAAGACTGTCGATTGCATTGTGAATGTGTCCTAGTGGACGAAGTGACTCTTGATATTTCGACGCATTATAGAATTAGTAGTTAGACTGTGAAGTCCGTCTATTTACAAAGCGCTTAGACATTTTACAAAAAGTCGCTGTTTTCTAAAAAAGACTGTCGATTACATTGTGAATGTGTCCTATTGGACGAAGTGACTCTTGATATTTCGACGCATTGTAGAATTAGTAGACTGTGAAGTCCGTCCATTTACAAAGCGCTTAGTCATTTTACAAAAAGTCGCTGTTTTCTAAAAATACTGTCGATTGCAGTGTGAATGTGTCCTATTGGACGAAGTGACTCTTGATATTTCGACGCATTATAGAATTAGTAGTTAGACTGTGAAGTCCGTCCATTTACAAAGCGCTTAGACATTTTACAAAAAGTCGCTGTTTTCTAAAAAGACTGTCGATTGCATTGTGAATGTGTCCTATTGGACGAAGTGACTCTTGATATTTCGACGCATTGTAGAATTAATAGTTAGACTGTGAAATCCGTCCATTTACAAAGCGCTTAGACATTTTACAAAAAGTCGCAGTTTTCTAAAAAGACTGTCGATTGCATTGTGAATGCGTCCTATTGGACGAAGTGACTCTTGATATTTCGACGCATTGTAGAATTAGTAGTTAGACTGTGAAGTCCGTCCATTTACAAAGCGCTTAGACATTTTACAAAAAGTCGCAGTTTTCTAAAAAGACTGTCGATTGCATTGTGAATGTGTCCTAGTGGACGAAGTGACTCTTGATATTTCGACGCATTATAGAATTAGTAGTTAGACTGTGAAGTCCGTCTATTTCCAAAGCGCTTAGACATTTTACAAAAAGTCGCTGTTTTCTAAAAAAGACTGTCGATTGCATTGTGAATGTGTCCTATTGGACGAAGTGACTCTTGATATTTCGACGCATTGTAGAATTAGTAGACTGTGAAGTCCGTCCATTTACAAAGCGCTTAGTCATTTTACAAAAAAGTCGCTGTTTTCTAAAAAGACTGTCGATTGCATTGTGAATGTGTCCTATTGGACGAAGTGACTCTTGATATTTCGACGCATTGTAGAATTAATAGTTAGACTGTGAAATCCGTCCATTTACAAAGCGCTTAGACATTTTACAAAAAGTCGCAGTTTTCTAAAAAGACTGTCGATTGCATTGTGAATGCGTCCTATTGGACGAAGTGACTCTTGATATTTCGACGCATTATAGAATTAGTAGTTAGACTGTGAAGTGCGTCCATTTACAAAGCGCTTAGACATTTTACAAAAAGTCGCTGTTTTCTAAGAAGACTGTCGATTGCATTGTGAATGTGTCCTATTGGCCGAAGTGACTCTTGATATTTCGACGTATTATAGAATTAGTAGTTAGACTGTGAAGTGCGTCCATTTACAAAGCGCTTAGACATTTTACAAAAAGCAGCTGTTTTCTAAAAAGACTGTCGATTGCATTGTGAATATGTCTTATTGGACGAAGTGACTTGATATTTCGACGCATTATAGAATTAGTAGTCAGACTGTGAAGTCCGTCCATTAACAAAGCGCTTAGACATTTTACAAAAAGTTGCTGTTTTCTAAAAAGACTGTCGATTGCATTGTGAATGTGTCCTATTGGACGAAGTGACTCTTGATATTTCGACGCATTATAGAATTAGATTGTCAAGTCCGTCCATTTACAAAGCGCTTAGACATTTTACAAAAAGTCGCTGTTTTCTAAAAAAGGTTAAGTGACTGTCGATTAAATTGTAAATGTGTGCCATTTGACAATATGGCTCTTTATATTTCAACACATTATAGAATTAGTAGTTAGATAGTCAAGTCCATCCATTTGCATAGTAAACATTTTATAAAAAATTGATGTTTTAAAAATAGGTTAAGCAACTGTCGATTGCATTGTAATTGTGTCCTATTCGACAATGTGGCTCTTGATATTTCGATGCATTATAGAATGTCACCAGCTTTATTAGAATAAGAAACTTCAAGTTGACAATATTAAAAAGAAAATTAATAAATTGTTGTATTATTTCTCATAATTTAGGTATTTATGTAGGTATTTAATAATGTAGCTATTAGAAAATTGTTGTGTTTAAAATACACATTGTTTCATAAATACACTATAGCTGTTATTTGTGATGGAACACTTTGTTTAATTATTTATTTAAATATATAAATTTGTTAATTTAAATATAAAAATTGGTTTAATTGTTCATTTAAATATAAAAAAGAACCTAACGGTTTTTTCAAAAAAGCACACTTAGAAATTTCCGTTGGTAAAAATAAGTTTCAAAACATATACTTTGCTCCCATTTCCCTCTTCCCATTGTCGCATTTTTCCATTAGCTAAAGTAACTTACAAAATATACCCTTTTGCTGTCATCAACTATTTCCCATTCCACCGTGAATACCCCGCCCCTATTCCGAATATTTACAATTTCCCAGCGACAATCACGAATCTGACAGTCGCACTTACGGCCATATTGATTCTCCCACATCTTTCATATTTTACCTACCGCAAGGCAGGACGAGTGGATGAGTTGAGGGATTTAGGGTTGAGGCTTGACGTAAATGTAAATCTTCACTGCCCGCCTTATGTAAACGAGCGAGGGACACAGCGCTGGGTTCGACCAGGCTTTATAGGAGTATTCGCAGCCGGCGCATATATTACTTGCTGCTAAGCGTCCTTGACTCGCTGTCCCGTTGTATTTTAGAATATAAATTTGTACATCAGAATTATACACGACAAGTTGGATATCTGCATAAAAAACAAAGGTACGAATGAAGTTTATTCTGCGCTTAACATGAAAAAAAAGCTATACTATGTAATTCTATCCAACAATTTAAAAACTTGTTAAGTAAGAGTATAACTCTACAAGGATTTCATACGCATTTAAGCGTAAATCAATATTTATGCGTACACATCGTACGTATATAGTATATGTATTAAACAATTTACAAATATTAATATTGTTTGCCAAATATGTGTATATTATATTTATATATATATATATATATTATATATATATATATATATATATATATATATATATATATATATATATATATATATATAAATATATATATATAGTAATGTTATGATTACATTTCAGATATTAAAAAAAACAGGCTTAGCTGGCAGGGAGTGGGGACACGTAACTCTAACAAAAATGGCCATTTTAAGGCTTCATATTTCGTAAACGGATCCCTGTGTCGGAAAAGTGTTAATGATATACCCCCAATATTTTTTTACAAGACCTATCCAACGGTACCCTACACTATGGGACATATAAAAATAAAAATCCATCCCTACTTTACATGTACATAAGTAAAGTACACTACGAATTTTTTTTCATAACATTTTATTTCATAACTTTGTAGGCATTATAAATATGTATTCTATAGCCATGCTAAATTTCAGTTTTATAGTACAAACGGTCTGTGAGTACAACATCTATGATGTACAAAGGGACTGATAGACCAACATAGCGAAACTGCAAAGGTTACAAGTTTAGCTATGAAACCATAAAACTATTTTGACATAGAATCGGACACGAAGGGTTCCGCATTACCAAACAATATTAAATTTATAAGTTTCTATTTCTCGAAGACAAATTCATTGTTCCGGTCGGTACTAAAAATATCCCTTATCTCAAAAATTACACAAAATATCATATCCAAACTACCTTAATTTTTTTTAGAATGTTGCACACATTTTTTTAAGACTTTAGAAGCGAATATATCACCAACTATAAAGTTAAATAAAAAAGTTATTTTGGAACCTCTATATCATTTCTTAAAGACTATCTAACTATACCCCACAAGCTGGATTTTTTTTTCATATAATATTATACTGTTTCATAATTCCACTATTTCATTGTACAGCGTTCATGATCTATGTTCATAAAAGACACCTATCATCCAAATTTCATCAATAGATTGCCAATAGTCTCCGAATAAAATGGCTGTGAAATACAGACAGACGAACAGAGGACATGCAGACAGGACGAAATCATAAGGTTTCCGTTTTTATCATTTGGCTACGGAACTCTAAAAAGGAACTTTACTAATTTCGCCATGCCCGTTTCGGCGTCTAACCCTCCGTATGTCACAGCGTCATAGCTCTTTCAGTATAAGATAGGCAAAATGTTTTTAAAATTATTTAAAATATCTCCCCATGCATTGAGCTTGGAGATCTAATTTACTTCTCACGAACCCAATCAAGTGAGTTGTCAACGAAGAGTAATTTTAAAAATACGTCGAAAATGTTTAATAACATTTTTAGATATGGTGTCTACATGGCGAGCTATGAGTTTTGCGGTCTGCCTCCCTCCCTCTAACTTTGTTACCACTCTACAGTATAATAGTCTTTATTTTTCAGCCAGCTTTCATTAATAAATGAGAGATATACGCAAAGAAATTATTTATTTTACGACATAATAGACTGACTATATTTACATATTAAAAAACTAAAATGTTCAAAGTTTTATATGTCAATCAGTCCAATTCGCATATGATTGGAGGCAATGACAATAATCGCCACACTGGGTAAGCGGATTGCGTAGCTTCCTTCACGGGTATGTACCATGTAGCTATGTGATTATATCACTCCAGCCCTGTCCGACGAGAGGGCACGACGAAAGGAACCAAGCTCAAAACCCGCGTTGCACCCCCCGCGCCGTTGAAAGTCGCAAGTCTTGTGATCAACGCAACGTACCACGGCACCGAGTTTATAGAAAAAAATATTCGTACTCTGTCGCTAATAATTGATCTAACGATAATATCTAAATTATTTATCAACGGTATTTTTGTCGATACGCCATATATCCCTTAATATCTCACCAAAACCAATGACTGAGCTATCATTTAGAAGATTAATTTCACCGCTAATGGTGAAAAATACACAACAAATAATTCAAAATCAATTTTTTACTTACTTTTTTTTCTCAAAGCTATTATAAACAGCGCCATTTATTGACAATGTATTTAACTAACATTAACCTCACACCTTCTAATCGAACCATCTCTTTCCAAGTGACAAGAAATCAATTCTCAATAATACCTTTATTGAGAATTTATTTCTTAATAAAACACAAGGTCAGATGCTCAAAAGAGCAGGGCTGTATTTACCAGAATCGGATAGTTATACGTGGCTTTTCCACGACTTCACAGATTCAATTATATTCAAGTTTATGTTAAAGATACATATCGCAAAAAAATAAACAATGATCACATTATTACTTCTTCTTTTATATAAAACATGTACATAATAATAACAATTTTTACAAGTGAGAACTTTATTATTACTTTTCAAAATAAAATACCTTTCATTTATTTATTTTCACTTTATATTACCATTCAGTGACTTGCGAATTATTCGCACGGGTTAACTATTATAAATTTATAGCGTAGTGGTAACTATACAATTAAATTTAAGAGGAATCCCCTAAAAATATCTCGATAGTGTCTGTTATAAATAACGAGATTTTTTTTTAATTTATTTTTTCTGACGCCAATGTTATTTATACTGTAAAAACTATTTTACCACATATTAAAACAGGGTGATTCTGATAAGAGCTTACTGGAATTTAAAAAGGCTTTTAACAGACTACTCTTTTTTCACTTCAAGTCTTTACTGTTAGTACGATGTTCTCAATAAGTCGTTCTTAATTTTTATGCTTCATACGTTAAATCTCACTTTTTTCTTTCTCATGTCCACATATACAACCAATATCTACAATACTAAGATTATATCGCTTACGTTACGATATATTTCTACTGTGTTGGTCACATTAATTAAGTACCATTCACTTCCGTGCACAACGGTTAGTACAGTAACTACGGCTTAGTTTACTACTTTATAATTTTTTTGAGTTCTACTATTCCATTAATTTCAATAATATTATTAATTCTTATTTGTCAATAAAATTTTCTTTCTAAAGTATATATAATTTTTTCAAATATAGTTGTTTTAGTATTATAATTGCAAATACCAAGCGACTTCGAAGGTAGAGCAGGATTTAAAAGTATAAAACAAACATTTTGGAAAAAGTTTAAATAAAATAGATATTCCAGATACTCACTGAGCAATTAGTTAAAATAACCATCAAATATCTTATTCAAAGCAATAGTGTCAATACATATTTTGGCTAAGATATATCAGACAGAGGGACATATCTGAATTTAAATATCGATGAAATTCAACTGCGCAAACCAATTACACACTTATTCCATTTTCTTTTTCATATTTTCCTGGTTTACTTATTTCTTTGTTCATATGAGATCAATACCTCAGCTCTTTTAGTAGCACGCGAAATTCAGTCCGCCTTCCCCTCTGCCTAACTCTCATCGTTTTGGCAACGGGCCTGGCAGCATAATATTGAAGCGGCAATCTCGAAATGACGGTATCAATCTTTGAGCCGCAAACTGTCAGTCAGAACTATAGGCATACGGATAATAATGTACAGTTGCGAGGGCAATAGGCTGTTGACCTTTGTACTATTATCTCCGCAACGTTCAGCGAAGTAAAGAGTGAAGGTCACAGTGAACGTGTGCACGAAACCGAATTCAACTAAAACCAGAAAAATATTTTATATATTTTTCGACAATGTCACATTAATTGAATGACAATGTCACATTAATGAATTAGTGCTGTAAATATAAGTTTCCGAGATATTTGTTCAGAGAACAGAGAAACTCCTCAGATGCTGGGTCTGACTACCGATGAAGGCTAATAGTTTTGTACTCAACAGATGTCACTACTTTGGACCGAGGAACACCTAAGGTTTTCTATCGAGCGCATGTTATCTATGAAAATCATAGTAAATTAGAAAGAAGTATAACATAGTAAGCATGAAATAATCGGTACATAAACAATGTAAAATAACATTAGATATACAGATTACCTTTCAATAACTTTTGGTTTCGTATCACTTATTTTGACACCTTTTTCCTCAGTTCGCATTTTAATACTTCAACATTCATAAGTCCGCAGCTGCATTCATTAATTTTTATCTGATGCAATAAAGAAATACTGGTAAACAATTAGTAAATAAAAACAGAAAGACTAATAATCTATATAATTTGAAAGGCTTATTATGGACGTACACAATGCGCTTTTGACACTTCAATGTACCTCGCTCCAAAGCGGCGCCGCCCTGGTGACAAATATGTGGAGTCCTCATTGTAAATTTTACGTCCATTCGGCCCACGCTTGTCTTAACCCGTATTATTATTAACGGATTAAGGTACAATGATTTCATATTACATCAATCTTTAAGCCACAAACTTACTCATTAGCAATCCAACACAACATATCAAGTTTTACCGGATACCAACAACTAATGAAGAGTACAGCCACGCTGCACATTCTTTGTAGCAAACGCAGCCTGTTCACTTATATATATATATATATATATATATATATATATATATATATGTATATATATATATAATCGCAATACAAGTCTACTATCTTACTTTATTGTTTAGATTGTATAATATTAACAATACCGGGCTTATAAAGCTAATAGTAGCAGGGACGCGTACAATGTACCCCGCCAAAAAACAAATACACCCCGCAAATTACTAAATTTTATATGAGAGGTGATCTTATGAGGTTTTTTTTTTCAGAAAAAATATTTATGGCATATCGTCGGCTTTGCAAAGTACTAATAATGTAAAATAATATTACCAATTTTTAAAACAAATAATATTCTAAAATAGTTCCTACAATATAAGTATCGAATATATTCGACGTTAATTTTGAAGAAACTCATTATTCACAATTAAATGAAACTACGTGATATAGTATTATTTCTACTTTCTTTAAGTTCTTTACCTCGACCTAGGCTTCGTTGTATTACATCTTCAGGTGGGATACTAGCAAAGATTGATATCAGCAATCTTTGCTAATAGCCAACTTGAAAATGTAATACAACGAAGGCTAGGTCGTGGTAAAGAACTTAAAAAAGTAGAAATAATACTACATCACGTAGTTTCATTTAATTGTGAATGTAAGTATCATTGGCATTAGAAAAAACTATTTTAAAAGTCTCAAGATATTTATAACAACTACTTTCTTCTTTAAATGAATAGTATGATTACCACTAGACTATTAATTTATATTTCTGCAGAAGCATGTGATTGAGCTACAATTACTTTTATATATAAGCAAAATGTTAAAATGTCGTAAAAAATGGCTATTATTACTAAATATATAAATTTAATAACATTTTCGTAGAAAAATTACCATAATCCGAAATAACAAAAAAAATATTGACAATATCAGAAGCTCCACTCAATGGGACAAATACCAAAAATTATATTCCATACTTGACCACAAAATGTTATGTTTAAATTAATTATAATAAAGACAATCCAAAAGTTTTATTTTTAATCGAAACATTTACAAACTCTAAAAAAAGCAACAAAACGTTGTTTTAGTCTCTGATTAGTACATTGATTTGTTATGTTTAAAACAAGAACACTGGCATAAACAATTTAAAAATTCGGTAGACAAAGCTACAGCACATTATTTAAAATTATATTACTTCAATTATTAAAATAACATGTAGCACAACGCGCACTTATGCCGCTCGAAGTAGCATCCATCCGGGTAAGTAAAGTTACTATTTGAATAGCTGATTCTAACTGGATTTTCAATTTCATAATCGTTACAAACATTGCTTACATATCACATTTTTCATAGGACCAGAGAAACTAGCAACTGCGATACACAAATTTCTTTTTTTTAATATTGAAAATAGTGGTGAGTCGAACAGCAAAAAAATCGAAAATAGCTAAGAATTTCGGAAAAACCATAGTAACTGAATAAGCGATAATGGCGAGTGTATAAGAACAAGTGGCCAACGAAAAATTGCGTAAAAAAGAGTTCAAGACAATGGATCAGATTCAGGAATTACATAAAGCTGTTAGAACTTATATAACGCACGTGCGTGTATGAAGATACGAAATAGCGTAATGAACAATGGACACATCGCCATCATTATTTTTCTATTTACTTTGCTTAGATTGTCTGGATATGGATAAAACTAAAGACCGCCAATAATAACTACAAAGATATTAAGTTTTATTAAATACTTTTCATCATCATTTTCATCTTCGCAATCGGCACAACCATTTCGTTTATATATATGTATATATATATATATATATATATATATATATGTATATATATATATATGTGTATATATATATATATATATATATATATGTATATATATATATATATATATATATATATCATGTTGTATGTTTATATATAAATATATCGTTTGGATGTAAATACCTATATAAACATGTTATAAAATTTTAAGTGGAATATTTCAAGTCTCAACTTATTCAAAATATTTAAAAAAAATATAACAGCATTTACATTAAATCTTCTTCTTGATTCATATTTCAAGTAATATTTTAATAACCTTATGTATTAAAAAATAATCAAAATATATATGTAAAGATAAATTTTGAAAACATTATATGTTAAATAGTTTTCACTAATGCAATATGTCCTCGGAATCGACTACAGAATACACTCTGTAATTGCAGAACATCGCACTGTAGGTCAGCACCCAAACAGGACGTCAAAGTTTAAAATAATTTTTCAAGGTATCTTAATGATTATAAATTTAATTTTAAACATTTAAAAAATATATATTAGAAAAATTTAATCGCATGATTCAAAGGCTACGATCCAAAGAAATACGCATTTTTACGGGATTTTTATACAGAAGCATCTACATTATTATTTGTAGGTTTGGATTTTAAGATCTAACATTTAGTTAAACATTTGTTACTTAATACATAACAAATATTTTCGTTTATCACAGTTAATTAAACTGTTTCCTTGTAATATTTTCGTACGAGATGTTCGAAGTTGTTTACCTTTGGTTAAAATATCGGTTTTCCAAAATAAATATTTCAGTATAGTCTTTAAGAGAAAACTGAAATCTAATAAACAGGCAGTATCTTATTAACGGCGTGCATTTTTCCGAATAATTATAAATAAGGATTTTTCTAAATAATAGTCAGGCCGTAAGCAGTTTGTGCACTTGTCAATTTTTGCTGTCACTGTATCCAATACTTCTATCAAAACGCCATTTTCAGAAAATAAAAATAAAACTATTTCACAATTCCATTTTCGGATTCTATTTGATCACTGAAATACTTTCGATTGTTGATAACATTTTTTTTAGTAAAAATTTTGGTAGTTTTGAAAAATGTTAATAAAGAAATTTTTGAATTTTAATTAATATACTAGAAGCCCCCTTCAATGTTTTTTTTTCTTTATTTATATCTCATACATTTTTTATGTGTAAAAACATGTGTTAAAAACTGCTCTTTTTTATATTTTGTACATACATATCTAACATACTAAGTATACATAAATAAATACATACAGACACACACATACACACACACACACACACACACACAAATATATATATTTATATATACACACACATATATATATATATATATATATATATATATATGTGTGTGTGTGTGTATATACTGACTGCATTTCGCTTCACTCCCATAAAGAACGACAAACGTCCTCTGGACTTAAAAGCGAGTGAGGAACTGTTAGAATTAAATGACGAGTCACATAATATTTGAGCTGTAGATTCAACCTAGCCTCAATATGTATTTCAGCTTATCTTATTTTTTTTGTACGATTTCAACTACCAAAACCTTTAGAAGCGGATGGCCACCTTTGTTGGTCTTCATAAATGACACAGTCGATCGCTCACTTTAACAATTTCTTCACCTGCTATCATTATATGTTTCTGGAGTTCAAATTGACTAGAATATTTAAAAAAAATTCATTCATACAGTTTTGCTACTTGTCAAAATGATAATATTTTCTATACTAACACTCTCTTTCACGACCTTTCCATTTTAAATAAGGATTTTTTAATTTCAAATTACAAAAATAAATGCGAGAAAAATCACTTTCATAAGATTGTGAAAAGACATAAACTGACTTAATTACGTAGCAGTCTATGAAAAGTTCACATATGCGTAGCATGGGAATTATTCGAAATTGATAAAATACCTTTTTCATAATATAGCAAGTTATTAACAACGTGCATTAATGGGCTATGTCTCAGACATGTTCCTTAAGTTCGGAACTTCAGCGTAGTAATGGATAAGCCGCTCTTGTCATGATCACATTATTGATACTCATAAAACTGTATTTAGGATACTTTGTTATGTAATATTTCCAAGAGGTACATGGAATCGTTTGTATTGTGGCTTTATACAACACTCTCATACGGAGCAAATCGAAAACAAATTCAGTTATTTGATCTTCTTCTGCGGTAATTTACGTCCTTACATTGGAGCAAATACAAAAGAGATTCATTCGACTCCTCCGTATCAAAATCTATGTATCCACTGTCCTCATGTGTACTCCTCGCTTTTCATTTTGGGCATGGTTGATATAATTCTCTGTACATAAGAAGAACATTTCATCTGACCCTTGTTTATTCAAAATGTTAACAGGTTACATTGATAACCCTGCTTCCCCTATTGAGATTAGTATCGTTTTTAGCACCAGATTGTTGTGCATAAGTACGAAGATACCCACTATTCAATATTCACGGTCCAATATTCGCTTGCGTTCCCCAATTATATATTGCTTAATTTATTTGACACTATACTGAAGGCATTTCCCCTATTTAGACATGTTCTCCTATTCAATTTGCGACTGTATAATCAACATAGTGGAATATTTGAGTGGTTCACTGTTGTCTCATTATTTTCACTATCTGTTATTATACTTATATTCATTACATTTTAATCATTGCTTTTGTGTATTTGTATTATCTGTAAATATATTTATTGTTTCTAATTAACGTGCTTAAAATATTGGCACAAAGCTCTGAGCTGAACAAAGATTTCACTATGAAAAATAAAAAAATAATCATGTCAGATAATTTGACTTATTTCAATAATTCAAAAGACATATATGACTACCTAATCCTACATTATTTGTTCCAACACATACCTAGCCCATTTTAAATATCATGGCGATGGCATTGATTTCTGACATACGGGCTGAACTGTAGTGCAATGTGACAAATTAGAATCTGATAAATTTAAAACAACACAAACAAAAGTAAATAGTAAACAAATTCATTTAAAACTTCTATTTATGCGTGTGTAAATAAGCATTTTGGGTAAGTTTATCCGTTATTCTTTACTGCTGTACGATATTACGTAACTCTACTTCTTTCACATTATAGTGCAAGGTTAAATATACAAGGTATATACTTGTCTTTTAGACTTATTTACATGAGTATTTACAAAAAAATAACATTCATTGAAAATTAACACTCCACAATTCAGTGTACTCCGACCGCCAACACGTTTAAAACGAACGTTTAAATAATAAGCTATATATACATTAATGTGCAAGACCCGAAAGTATAAGTCTCCCATTGTATGAGGGGAGACGAATAGTTTCAATAGTTCCGGGGACGTGAACTAAGCGCTTTAGTCTCGCGCGTGTCCGTCTGCGATAGGTCGACATCCAAAATGACCTGACCGACACAGCATGGACTTATAAGGGCAAGAGTAGACGCGACACGTAATATTTCCAACAGCTATACTAAAGCTATACACAATTGTAAAGGATGATAGCAGATATAAGAAACGATGTACGAGGATATAATTATTTTATTTATATGCAATTATGACAGGCTCATCGAGATGTCAGTGGGGATGAATAAACTAAATTTCGTATACATCAGATTTCTTATCATGAAATGTTTTGCAAATAACATAAACTCATAACACAATGGGCTTATTCTATCTGTTACAAGTCATTAAATCGACTTAATAGATCAACAAAGATTAGGATACCAAAATTCAAATAGAAACAAATGGCACTACAAAATCATTTTGGACTATTGTTAGCTATACATTGTGTAATTACCTAAAATTCAGTTTAACAAATGAAGTTAGATAATATCCATTTCAAAGATTATTTAATATGATATTAATTTTAGTCAAAATTAAATTAATCCTTATTCCCAAATAAGGACAAATCGATAAACAGACAGAAAGAATAATCTTTAAGTTATGATTTCCATATCGTGCGTTTATTTTCCTCTTTTCGAGTTTAATCATTCCTATTGATGATGCTATTACATAACCATGAGAAAACAAATTAAAATATTTATTTTCATGGTTTGGGATATAGGTTATGCAGATAGGTGCACAGGTATGTCGTGTAAAAGTGCATAAGCGCTTACTTACCTCTACTCCAATGGTTTTATGTAAATATTATAATATTTCATTATAGATTGATAAAGATTTGAAAACGCCACGTAATTTTCAAAGAAGGGTTGGGACCCTAAGATATAATCGTATGTATAATAAAATAGTCACCAGCTAACAAAAATGTTATTGCACAAGGTGCTAATAAATAAAAAGCAAACACCGACACAATACACAAGGAGGTGAAATAAATAGTTATTTTAAAACATATGATGAATTATATTCTCGCTTGGATATAAATATGTAACTTTAGAAAAATAATGTTAATTCAGGATATGTAAAAATGAACAAAATTTCACATTTAATTAGTGCATGAAGATGGCCGGTTGTGATTGAGTTTATGGTTAATAAACAGTAATTTGCCCCAAAATCGTGACAACCAGCATAAACCAATATTGCAAGTTATGGGCTTCAACAGAAAACAAATAAATACTTTCTATGATAATTCAGATGCCCAAATTCAGCTT
The DNA here is from genome assembly GCA_039881145.1 of Druceiella hillmani. NCBI lineage: Eukaryota > Metazoa > Arthropoda > Insecta > Lepidoptera > Hepialidae > Druceiella > Druceiella hillmani. The sequence goes on from JAYKKI010000026.1 coordinate 18,881,470, forward strand.
AGATAAATATTTTTTATTGGTAAAAGTAGTGTTAACACTGCATTAAAAAAAATCCACAGTTCAGATCTGAAAAGATAAAAGCTGTTTGGACAAATCGTATCAGCTAAAAGGAGACAATTCGTCCGCATTTAATTTCCTTACAAAATTATCGAAGGATTTCCTGTTCAATAATGGTCTTCCAGGATGTATAGGTAAAAATTCAGATTAATTATTATTTTTAAATACTAACTTTTTTAAGTTCAAAGGCTACATACTACTGACATGAAAATTCAATCCTTTTAATCTTCGACAACCACCATAAACTTCCTCCTGCTAAAATTGTATTATCGAGATCATGGTATTTATGCTACTATTTTATAGCATGACAGCCATCATAAAAAGCAGACATTCTTTCTATGGTTCAAATTTATTTTTGGCTGTAAATTATATTTGCTTATAAATGTGATAAATTATTAGGTCAAAACGGTATCATTGGGCAAACTCCAGTTGTAAGTTTGTATTAAGTAAAATTTAAAAAAAAAAGTAGTGTCTCCGCAGTATTTCTGGAATATGGCTCATTAACAGAGACATATTTTCAGAAGGATATTTCACGGCGTCATTGATTATTGATATTTTATCCGCCAGCTAAGCTACCACTTTGACTGTAAGAAAATATATGCAACACATACGGCAAATAAACAAAGATATTCCTTCTGCTCCCATCAAATTAGAGAATTTTAATCTGGAGGCACTTGAATAATTTCTGAGCTTACTGGAGACATCGATGACTAACAATTCCCCAATTTTCCTTTACACGACCCATGAAAAGCTTAGAGCTTTTCAATCACTTTTTCAGAAAGTTAAGCTTTAATGTACTAGTTGATCAGACACCGTGCTCATTTATATAGACTATTACTATACGCATGTATTTAGAACAACTGTAACAAGAAAATAAATGAAGATGAGAAACCAGTTAACAAAAAGACACGTAATAAATGAAAATGAGAAACCATTTAACAAAAAGACTATGATAAAAAAAGACTTTAAAGACAAAGTCAAAGAATATATTTTCGTTATTCGTTTGAAGACTCCAAAAAATGCTGCTTGTGTGACCTAAAACAATGTTGGTAGCCAAGACCGTACTAGCATTAAACAGCTTGCATTTGTTGCAACACAAGCATTCATCAATAGATCTGTTTTATATCTTACATCTTTAAAATTATCACATTTAAGTTTTTCTAATTAACATTTTTATAACCTTCGATGACTTAGTAGATGTGTAGTAGTATAACACTGTATTATTAGTAATTAAATATTTAAGTGTCAATATTTCATTTTGAGTGCAATGGTACACTCACTCTTACTCATGTACCTGAGTACACATACTTAAGTGCACACTCTTACCCAGAAAACATTAAAGAAATGAACAGCTATATTTTTCAGTAAACCACAGGAAAGTTAATAAAAATACTAAAAAAATATTACCACGAAAAATAAAAACAATTAAAATTAGCATACTAGCAAGAAAATAGGAAAATAATGAGGAATCAGAGTTCTAAGAAAGAAGGTAAAAGAAAGAATTCTTGCAGGAACTTGTATCAAGATAGTTCTAAAATTTGACAAAGCAAATAAATAAAATAGAAATATACGAAAACTGAAAGTATATGGGAGTTTTTTTCAGCGTAAAGTGATGCTCAGAGTAAATATGTAAAACGGTTAGAGGATTTAAACATATTGCATTACAGGATTTAAAAAAATATGAAGGCTACCGATTATGGATTTCTAGTCAAATGAATTGTAACCTATAGCAAGAAAATAAACATTCTTTTTATCTTCAAATACATACATTTTTAAAATATTTTAGTTAGTTCGTTTGACATTAAATAAACTTTAAATTGAACCACTCAGTTTATAACATACGTATATATTGACACATTTTAGCGTTTTTGCACGTTTCTGAAATTATTCAACATAAAGTTATGCCACATCCATTAGTTTCATGCTATCAGCTTAGAGCTTTTCAATCACTTTTTCATTTCCTATCGCGCCACGCGCGCGGCCTCGCAGGCACACACCGCCCGCCCAGTGGCTCAATTGAGTGCATCCTCGACGATATTATAGGATTAGTTGGATCGTACCAGCCCTAAGCTTGTCGTTATTTAATTAAAATAAAGGTATAAAATAATTCAATAATTTCCTTCATGAAGTGTTAGTAAATCCGAAAGGGCAAAAATAAAACAATAAGAGCTTTCTTAGAAGAAAGCCGTAATTTAAATACGAAGTTTATGTTGTTGCTATTTTATATTAGATTAGAAGATAGTTTCATGTTAGGTTTCGTTCATTTTTGTAATATAAAACATTATGGAATACACACCAGTAATTGAACTGAAAGACGTACCGTACCTGCGAGTGTAGGAAGTGCTGTTCCAATATTCCATATAGGTGACTGATGCAGTGTGGTTATTTATTATTTCACATCATAAGTATATAAATAATTTTGTTCCCTTTATTATTTAAAATCATGCAAAATATGCTATGAAATACATACAGTTCGTGTAATGTAATAACAGACAGGCGTGAAATAAAAATACCAAAAAAGGATGTTTGGATGTTTGTACTCAATCGTGGAGAGATTTTCATGATTAGAATTAATTTATCGGTTTTATAAATAAAGAAACAGCATAATACCTGGAAAATAAAACTCGGTGTTCTTATTCAATAATAAATATTTAATACATGTCAACAGATAGTGAAACGATTTACTTAAATGAATTGCTCAAATGTTTCGAGAACCAAACACCTGCATGTAAATCTCGCCATCTTAATCGAAAATTCACACGGATGAAGCGCATGTAAAACCTAATTACACTATAATTTAAATTATTCATACACCTAAAATGAAGTAATATTATTAAATGAAGTGATTATTAATACACCTAAATGAAGCGCATGTAAACCTAATTACACTATAATTTAAATTATTAATATACCTAATTACACTATAATTTAATTATTAGTTTCTTTTTTTTTAAAGTTATTCCTCTCCATTTTACAAAATATCTCCAGATTATTAAGCATATTTAGTTATAGACGTAAATCAGATACACGAAAAAAGCCAATCATTTTATCCAAAGTTTAACTGTACTTGCATTTAAAGATGGTAATATAGTATTGCCTAGATCAAATTATGAGTCTTCCTCATTTACGCACATCGTACACTCAGTGGCACAAAAGCACGCGAACTAATGAGAATTGTTAGAAATAAATTTAGAATACTTTGATTACGGATTTCAGTAGAGAAGCTTGGAGCATAGTTTCTACAGGATAACTAAAAATAATTAATGTTAGTAACACATAACGGGTTGACGAACGACTAAGATTGTTTGCATTACCTTTCACGATTAAATTCTTATATTACACTACAACGCCATGTTTTAACACTTTCCCGTCCGCACGTTCACACGTTCCAAGATTATTTTGTCTGGCGCCAACAAGTCGCGCATAGATGTCTTCTGTCGCCGGCGTTCTTGAAGAGATCCTAAAATATCTTAGGAAAACATGAAAATCTCTATGATTTGCAATAATGTTCCCGTTTTCACGTAATGTAGAGAACATATATAAATAAATGTAATTTTTTATTATAGAATTTCACCAGAATTTATACAACAGTTTTGTATGTAACACGACCGTGATATCACCAGCTATTGTTGATGAAATAGTTTGTTTACTACGTAATCCACATATAAGACTTATATACATTTAAGCCCGCCTGCTCTACACTATTCCTTCGTACGACCAACATAACCCACATTATCTAGCGTATCCAATAAATGCGAAATTAAGGTAAATATCCCTTAACAAATTTTGATTCACACTCTCTGTCTACTTTTTGTCGACTTCCCATCCGCGGACTTGAATTTACTAAACGAATTTACCAAATCCACCGCAAAGCGCCAGTCTCCGTTACTTGATTCATCCATAACCTCCACAATCCCCTCCCCTCCGTTCCTCCTCTCTTAGGTGCGACCTCATTTTTCCCCCTCGAATGTAATTAAACTCGAGACAATACGACGGCACCCCCTACGCCGGACAATGCGCCTTCGTTTCGATTGTCCACGTGCGATATTGTTTTCGCGGTGCGCGCTCAGCGACAGCTCGTCGCGCTATGCGAGGCTCGATTCTCTATTCACTACGACTTACTTAGACTGAAAATTGTTTAAAATTACCTTTCTACCCTTGCAAGCAATTCGATAACAAATATTTATGAAAAACCTTTTTGAAAAGTGAAAAATAAATTTCCATTAGCGGAACGATTTTTTTCCAACTACCTTATTATGAATAAACTAAGAGAAAAGTATTTCACTAAAGATCCTATTTCATATTTTTCTCCAAAAATCAAATTCACCCAAATAAACATTTAGTAGTGAAAAATAATTATGTCTTAACTTAAGACAAATCTACCGTGATTTTCGTTATTAAGTCAAGGAGATTCCAAAAAAAACGATAAATTTCCATCAACTTTACCTTGAATTTGATAAAAAATAATTTATCTCCCATGTCACGTAACAATGACAAAGATTCAACTGCTTTGAAGCCTTAGCCCCACTCTCTCATTCTAAATTAATTTCGCATACAAAACATTCCTCCATCGTGAATCTCAAAATTTGTGTAAAACTGGACGGTTGCAGAAAAACCGTCCAGTTCATTGGATAAAAAATTTAAAAAACTAACATACCATCAACTTAAAACCTGTCAAGCACGGATATAAAAGACTACGAGTATTCCTTGAGACACTTGAGAAACGTAAATATATCTTTCACATGTGCAAAAATATTGTTTCTAAGGATATAAATATTGTTTCTAAAGTTATAAATATTGTTTCCAAAAATATTGTTTCTAAAGATATAAATATTGTTTACAAAAATATTGTTTCTAAAGATATAAATATTGTTTCCAAAAATATCGTTTCTAAAGATATAGATATTGTTTCCAAAAATATTGTTTCTAAAGATATAGATATTGTTTCCAAAAATATTGTTTCTAAAGATATAAATATTGTTTCCAAAAATATTGTTTCTAAAGATATAAATATTATTTCCAAAAATATTGTTTCTAAAGATATAAATATTGTTTCCAAAAATATTCACAATTGAATGAAACTATGTGATGTAGTATTATTTCTATTTAAGTTCTTTACCACGATTTAGGTTTCGTTGTATTACAACATCTTCAGGTGGACTATTAGCAAAGATAACTTAGGTCGTGGTAAAGAACTTAAAGAAAGTAGAAATAATACTACATCACGTAGTTTCATTCAATTGTGAATAATGAATTTCTACAAAATTAACGCCAAATATATTCAATATCCAAAAATATTGTAAATAATATTGTTTCTCGCCCTATATGTATATAAATATATTGCCTGGTATCTTTCACTCACATAATAAATATACATTTTAAAACGCAAATTTACTTTTGCGATTGATTTAAGTCACAACATGTAATACGTTGAGCGACTATTACTTATAAACCAGTAGAAGCCTTCTTAGCTGTGATAATCTTCCTCAATTTCGTTATATATACAATAATTGAGAATACTTGTTAGACATCCAAAAATAGCAAAATTTACCACATTACAGCTTAATATTTCGTAAACTGACAGGGATCGGAAAAGTATTGACCACATACTCTCAATATTTTTGGAAAACCTACTCAACGATACCTTACAAAATGGACTAGGGGAAGAAGTCACCCCTATTTAATATCTAGACCTCTCCTACACACCCTAAAAAACTTATTTTTATAAGATTTTATTTTATAAATTAGGTGTTACAAATATGTATAACAAAATTAAGTATGAAAAATTTCAGCTTTATAGCAATAACATTCTGCCAAGAAACGGCTATAATAATCAATCTGACACACAGATGAATATGACAAAATTAAAATGGTTCCTAGTTTTGCTACATAACCCAAAAAAAACACAAAATATTACAACAGAATCAGGTGTTCTCAGCTACCAAACCCGACAAACACCGCTAGACACGATAAAGCTAGCTTAACAAGTAGACTTCGACGAATAAATGCAAGAAGAGAGACTAGCCCGAAGGCAGTCGTACGAAAAGAAGAGAGAATGATTCACGCTCGTCTCGCACCCTCACCGGGGCCCTTTACATTTGTCATACCGTTTATTAAAAGAGTCGCAATGAAAGGATTAAAATACAATAACGAGACTCTGCTTGCCAGCTCAGCCTCGCTCCGTTGGTTACAAACTATCGTTACATCTCGTTACGATGCAAAGATGAGTAATAATGGGCGTCGCTAGGTGAAAAGAGGGCGCGGGAAAGCTATCTCGATAAGTCAGCATATAATCTTTATAATTCATTTAAGAAATTTAAATAAGTGATCAGTCCTTTTTAGTTGGGCGGGATGAACAATTTAAAGTTTACATATGTTTTACAGTTTATAGTACAACTTTATTTCCCTTAATATTGATCACATTTGGAAATTTTGAAACGAAATATTGAAAATTTATGAAGATACAGTTTCTGATTTCAGTTTTCAAATTCAGAGTTTGGGATCATTATCGAAAATGGTTACATTAGCTCATTAAACGAATTTTGTTTAAAATTTTGTTTCACTATAAACCGTAGACTTATTATATTCTCTAAAATCTATCTTATGAATACTTGCACTGCATTTTGTTTATGACATATTGTAAATAACCATTCGTTTGTTTCTTGTTCAATATAATCTGCTGAAAATTATAAAATTCACCTATATAACTTTATTGCATCTATATAAATTTTATTTTATTACATTATCAACCCTAGTATTGAATTTAGTATAGCATAAATGTATTTCTGTTTATTTAAAGTAAACGATTCTGTAAAAAATACCTTTTGGGTGAATTTATTCATTTTAATTTGAATTAGATGTCAAAACACAGTTTTCCAAGTTAATCCATAGGAAAAGAGAGCGAAATTAGACTTAAAACACTTTCAGCCGTAGGCTATCATAAGTTCCCGTAGTCGAAGGCGCCCTGCTTAACAAAAACAAATAGAAAGTCGGCACGAAATTATAGTAGCTCGTCCAAACCTGTTTCTTCAGGTAAAATAAAAAGATATTTACCGAGAACCAAATTAGTTGAACGCGTTGCAGTTTAAAAAACCGCTCTTTTGCCGACAGAGAAATATGGCAGTAATTATATTATGATCTAGAATTTATTTTCTAGTAAAATGTTACCCAGAGAAAGAAATATCTAAAACTGAGATTAATGAGAAATAGAGGGTACAGATATATTTGAAACAAAAGTGCTGGTTGCTTAATACAATAGGGTAATAATCAAAAACATATTTAAATTTTTTACATTTCTTGCAAGGAAAGAAAACAATAGCAATTTTAAAAATTATGTCAATGTATTGACTTGAAGTTGGATAAAAATATTGGAAGTTATTCTTCATTAAAGGAAGAATTGTGAAATATGTTACAGAATAGCTAGAACAATATTTCACCAGGGACTATAGAAGTAAACTAAAAGTGAATAAAGCGTAAAGGTATTACGCATTTTAATTTGATATAATGTTAGAAACGTTCAAAAGTTTATTTTGTAATTTTAATTCTAATTTACAAAAAAATATTAAAATTGTCTCAAACTTTTGGTCGGAACCAATGATCGTATGCGAATAAACAACCGACTGTGTATTTCCGCCCCTGATACTTTTACGCGTACTAAAATAAAAATAACGCGTACTAAAATAAAAACAACGCGTACTAAAATAAAAAGATGTTTTGACAGTTTTTTTTTTCCTTAATAATATCCATGCTTTAGATTTTAACCATATTTATTTACATTTCTCGTAAAGAAAAGCGAACTTTTCTTTACGAGAAATGTAAATAAATATGGTTAAAATCTGAACTGAAAAAGAAACTTTTCACTCTACAGGCGTCCCGTAACTACTGGGTAACCACAGATAGAGGTGGTCATACTACTTAAGTGAAGAAATTGAGTAAAACAAAAATTTGAAATTTAAGATTTAAAAAAAAATTACAGTAGTAGAGAAGAAATTATTCAAAGCGGATTTTTGAAAAAAAATACGGTCCAAATATCTCAAAAACCGCAAGATTTTTACTAAATATGAAACCAAATTTTCTAGGAAAGGGATCATCCCCTCTATTTGTGATTGAAATGTTATCCGTTATTCAAGAACAATTGTATATTTCTTACTCTGTAACCCTAAAATGATTGCAACTAATTTAATTAAACGTTTAGTGGTCATTTAGCCTACAATCTTATTTTGTCCCTATATGTTACGATAACGTATTATAAAAGCTCGATAACCTATTATAAAAGCTTGGTACTGAGCAAAGCGCTAGATAGAAGCTAGTTAAAAATATTGCAATTGGAAAATTCGTGTAGCGTTTTTAGATGTAAAACGTTTTATGTAGTTACTATCAATATGCATAGCGACAGAAACAGAATGATTTTTAGAATCTAAGAAGTTACGCTTAATAATGTCTTCACGAGTAATTTACCCTAAATGATTCAACAAGCAGCCAACATCTAGTGCTTTATCGACGCCTTGCTAAATATATTTGGCCATTCTTCACAAATTGTAAAAACAAAATTAGAAAATATTCGAAAGCAGATTTATTCATATTACTGAATATTTCGATGCGGCCCTTATTTCGTCTTCTGTTGAGATTTAGAGGAAACTTTTAATAATGCGTTCTTTATTCCTCTGAGCCACAAAATATATATATATATATATAAAAAAAACAAAAAATAATTGTCTGGATAATACAAGAATAGAGATTAATGAGATATTGTAACTGAAGGAAAACACGCAAAAATCTACTTCTATTCATTATAAAATCAAAATAACCATCATTAGGACAGAAATTAAATCCATCCAATCCGATTAAGAATAGGGAGTATAAAAAATTAAAAACGATAAGTTTTTAAACATCTCAATTTAACAGAACGGTTATCAAAACAGCGCTTCACGATGCACTGAGAATTACAAACGCCCACATTATTACAAAAGATCCGAAACATGTTCTGCTGCTGGTAGCAACACAAAAACATAACAAATCCATAGTCTATATTTTTTATTAAGAACATTAATTTCACTTTAACAATAGGATAACTACAAGCGATCATACGCAATTTAAAATCATTTAGGAATAATATTTTCAATACGTTTTAGACGAGTAAATAAACAGAGTTAAAGAGATTTGAAAATTACAAACTGAAATACTATATTTGCCTACTAATATTGGGCCATGATTCTAAACAGGATTTATTGACAGTACCCGCAGAATATTAACGGACTTCTTTTCTGACGGTAGTTTTGATCTAAAGCTACGAGTATTCAGCGACAAGGTCCGTTGTCACTGATCGATGACAGCCGCCTTCTTTAAACAGCTCGTAGGCTCGTAGGCTTAAATAGCTCGTACAAGGAACGAGAGAGTTGCAAAAACGGGAGACAAGCGCGCGCATGTTCGTCGCCCGGGGCGCTCTCGCGTGATAATCAGCTTCGCGACGCGTCCACGCGCGTCCTAATGAATGTCGTGGTAGAGCGTTAGAACTGGTGCGCACGAGAGTATATTTAAGCAATGTATTTTTTTAAGAACTTATAGGTAAATGACGAAATCGTATTAAACTGTAGTCATATTTCCGATTTACAACGTAAGTCAATTTAACCGCCACAAGTCATCATAGTTAAACTTCAAAGAAATCTACTTACGATTTTCGCAAGAATCCCAATGCATTTAATTTGAAATTAAAATGAAAAATTATTTAATTAATATAAAGAAATAACGTAACGTGTAAAAAGTTCTTGTACTGTCCATTATATGTGTCATCTCAAAATTCTTAATATTTCATTGCACTTAGCTAAACAAAATTAAATTGATTCACATAAAAATATTGCTAGTTGGACGTTTAAAATTGTCTTGAATAATTCAAGACAATATTAAAGATAAAATAGTAAATAGTGGTCCAAACTGAAACTAAAATTAAATTGGAACATACGTGATCAGAATTATATATTTTATGTTTAGTGAAAACAATAGTTTTTTTAAGTAATGAATAATGAATATAACAGAAATTTCGGAAAATGACATGTATATTTAAAAAATAATTCACTTTTACAAATTTAGATTCCACATTTTTTATCATCCAACTTAGTCATTAGGAGTATAAAACAATATATTACAGAAAATAATAATAAAACTTTCCTATTTAATAAAAAATCTGCATATACTATTGCAGATTTTTTATTAAAGCTTTCAAGTAACAAAGACATTCCAATTTAAACATCAAAATTTCAGAAATTTCTGTGTTTAATCATTGTGTTTAGGTAATAATTGTGCTGAATTTGTATGTTACTATTTAATAGTTGTCTATTAATCACTTTTATTAACTGATATGGGATCTATTGTCTCTCATCATAAAGGAATCCTTCAGTTAAACACCATCTCTTCGGACTCATAACTCCAGAGCATCTACTTGAAAAAAATCTATAAATCATCGAATTTTCGATAGCAATCGCCGGCAAAAAATAACTCGTACGGAATAAACAAGTTGCACATGATAAGGTTGAAGAGGATACCTTTTCCAAAACTTTATGAACTGTTGATTTTAGAATATCTTATGTAAAAATATCTAAATAAGCCAAAGTATACTTGTATGATATGCACCAAAGTAGGAGAGATCGTCGACTAACTGGAGGATTTATTTATCAAATACGGTACGGGTATCTTTTTCACCGGTGTCGCCTACACATTTAATAAAAATATAGTAATCTTTTAAAGGATAATTTGGAAGAAAGGCGTGTGACAATTAAGCTATAGAGATTATTTTATCATTTGCCTCCTTTGTACTCTGCAGACTAATATCATGTCTCTTTACACTGCGATACCGCCAATATGTAACAATTAAGCCATAAAACTATTAGGTATACAAACAAGATATAAAATGTCTGATTATTAAGCTGTAACATGTTTGTCTCTTTCACTCGCCGCAGACATCTGTAATAGCATATCCCCATCTTTCAACTACACTTTGCTATGGTAGATACACGTAATGGTTAAGACAGGTACCTAGGCTATTGTAGTAATATTAATTATAAGTAGTAAAACGTAAATTAATACATTTAATTTATAAAATTAAGAAGCAAGTATATTTCGATTAAAGATGTGAATTCTGACATGAAGTAATTTGAAAAGCCAGTTACAATAAGTGTGCCGTTACCTGAAATAGATAATTTAAAATTTCATGTTATTTCATAATTTCGATATAAAAATGTAATACCTTATAAATGAAAAAAGAGAAAATCCTACAAAATAGAATTAAAAAATAATAATTTATACGACACCCAAAACGTTAGGCAAAGGCAAGAAATAGCGAAAATTTCTAAAAGCCACTGACAATGGGTTTCTCACCTGTCGTTTTCAATACATATAAAAATAATTAATTCTGATAAGTTATGATATGTTATAATACTAATTTTAATTTAAACCATTATTTAAGAGACATATCACATACGGAGCATTAATACGTACCTTAGATAAACGCAACCTTTATCCTATCGGTAACAAGTCTAAGCTTCATTAAGGATGTTTTTTTTTAATTATTTGTTGCTTCTTTTATCATGTAGGTCATAGAGGAATCGAATCACTACGTACAGGTATATAGTTGGAATAAATGTAACAATCTAAAATATTTTAAAAAAATACTGGCGTTTAACAGTACATGAAAAATAAATGACAATACTTTTTCCGACAATTATATTAACTGAACTACTATTTAAACTAAGATTACATGGGTTCTAGCAGAATATTCAACAATTTATAAATCTCATCAAATATTGAACTGAACAACGATAGTACGGAAATAAGTATGGATCCTAGTGGCATTTAGTGTGCATCATCTATTTTCGCGGTCCAGTGTCATGAATAAAGTATAATTCTGTTCTGTCCCAATTAATTTAACGCACTATCTTCAACTCATGTGCGCCATTCCCAACGTCGTGACCGAGTCACGATGACTCGCCGCAACGCAGGACCCTCACACCACAGGACCGAGCTGCCTCTTGCGTCGGTTATTAATTACTTTCGACGACTCACCCGCGATCAGCTCGGCGATACATCACGCTGACATATTACTAACTTGAACAATTCCCGTAGACACGTCACGTTTAGTAGCACCAGACCCGACCGACACGTGTGGAGTGGCGCTTAGCGTCACGCAACACTTCAAGTTATAAACGTAATGACTTAATTATATAATAGATACTGATAATTTGATGTATAAGCGGAATTATTTCGAATACGTAGACGATGAAACAACGTGGGAAAATGCACAAATTTAACACTTAATATTTCTTAAGCATACGTAATGTAAGCTTTTCTCACTTTTGCTCAACTTGCTTGTACATCTTACAGAATTTAAATCCTATGTCACATAAAGGTGAAAGGTTAAATCTTCTGTCGCAATCTTTAATTCATAAATTGAACGATTTTGCAATAAACATAAATGTGGAGCAATAAACCCTTTAATTTTTCATTATAAATTTGATGTCCGTTTACGATCATTTTGATTTCAAAACGCTTGATTACATTTAATCATAATTTTAATGATATTTTTGTTGAGAATCAAAAGTAATAAATAAGTACCATCTTTACTTCATCATAAAAAACTAAAATACATAAGAAGATGAAAACACCTGTTAAATAGGAGTGGACCTCACACTACTCGATACAACCGAAAGAATTCTGAGGTAAATAGTTTTGGAAGTTCTTACTATTACAAAATGCACGACACAATAACTTTCTATGACAAATTTATACATTAAACGGATTCTAAGAAAAATGGCTACAATACTGGAAAATGACACAAGGTCGAATGACTGGTTCTATAAAGGATCCATTTGTTTTCTTTTGAGGTAAAGAACCTCGTTTTTTTTCATAGCAAAGTAATTAATGAGTATCGTAATAATGTATACGAAAACTCAGTTTTTTGAAAAAAATATTGTAACTATACTTATGAAATTTTCAATTTTCCAACCCATTGAACGACTGAGGCGGTCTTTCTTAAATGTTTAACTTTGATTAATACTTATTAAGCTAGTTCGATAAGTTAGCTATCTATCTACATAGCATATATTAATAAAAAGTCAATTTGAACGATGAAAAAACCGTCTGCGTAAAGAAGAAGCCAAAGATTATAACCAGATTATATTATAAATTTGTATATCATAATGAAGCTAATTCGAATAAATTGTATATGTATATGTTATATTATATATTTGTATTTCATAATGAAGCTAATTCCATTAAATTGTATATGTATATGTTATATTATATATTTTTATATCATAATGAAGCCAATTCGAATAAATTGTATATGTATATGATACATTATATATTTGTGTATCATAATGAAGCTAATTCGAATAAATTGTACATGTATATGTTATATTATAATTTTGTATATCATAATGAAGCTAATTCGAATAAATTTTATATGTATATGTTATATTATATATTTCTATATCATAATGAAGCTAATTCCAATAAATATGTTAATATATAAAACGGATCGCGTACAATATTGATTTTCATACTTTGAGAATCATAGTCGCAGTGTTAAATTCATAGTAACCAACTGTAGTGATGCGTCATCAGAAGCCATTAGGTATTTTTCTCTCAAACAGTAATATAAGTATACGACTGCGTATAACTATCTGACTAGGACGACAACGTAGATGATATTTCTTAACATAGACAAGAAATGAAAAATAACAAATGTTCATATTAACCAAAGTAAATATGTAACAACGTTCTCGCCTTTGTTTATAAGAACGACATCCTTTCTCTCATGTGGCATATTTCAATTAATATAGTTATCTAAAATACACAAGCTAAACATAACAATTTAATAAAGCTAATGTATAATTGAAAACTGACAGGTAATACGCTATACGCGCGAACCACGTTTAATAAAATATAACGATAGTCGTTTAATAAAGTTAATGATAGTCTACGTTTAATAAAATATTCATAACAATTCATGACTTAGAAAGTGAAAGTTAAAAAATAATGCATGCACGTTGTACGTCGCGTGAATCTAAATAATTTTATTAGATGTCTCTAATTGTACACATTCTTAAAGGTTGTTTTAATAAAACGCACATTTTTCTTAACATGTTTCATTAAAAAAAACTACATTATATAACTATGAATAACATAATAAAATTTCTGTATAAATTAAAACCAAAAAACGAGATGCACAAGAGGGTTACATGCAATTAGCGTTTCATGCCAATCAATGAAAAATCAATCATAAATAGTTCGTCGGTTGTACGTAATACTCAACTAAAATAAAAAAATGTTTTCGAAGAAAATTTTCTGTAGGGAAATATATTTGTACTGAGAGAAGTAAAATGATATTTAGATGCAAAACCTCATAAAACCAGTTTTCCGTGTAATATTGAGAAAAATGTAAATAACGAAAATTTCAATCTTAAATATTCAATACTGGGTCTCAAATGTAAGCTTACTGAAACACGAATTAATTTGATATATATATATATATATATATATATATATATATATATATATACATTACATACATTTTATATATATATATATATATATATATATATATATATATATATATATATATATATATACATGTATATATACATTTTTTTTACAAAATTTTTAAAACATTTTTCGGTGAAAACTCGCAAATATTACTTTCCCCATCCTTTCCACCAAAAGGATCGCCCAAAAAAAGCTGCAAAAATTCATGATCATTGGTAATTAAGTATAGATTGAACGAAAATCAGATTGACCAGGATTGGAAAATTCCATAGCGATTAATGTTTGTAAAGAATTAATTGTTTATAACCATTAATCGTTATGAAATTATTTTTAGAGAAAAATTTATTCTACAAAAAATATTTCTCACGACATAAGTTTTGTCTTCACACGTTTTTTGAAATTTTCAATTTGGTTCAGTTGAAACGCTCCCCACTCGTCCCCGCGCATGCGCAATGTGAAGATGGACAACTTTTAAGTACAAAGTCAAAGTAAATTACTATTAATATTTAATGGTACGGAACACTAATTGCGTAAGTATAGCTTGCACTTGGCCGATTTTTTGTACTTAGTGACGATTTCCCAACACACTGAATTCGGTTATCTTTATGCATCATACTCATATAAACATATCTCATTGATAGTAACTATCCCTCTATAGGAAAGTTGAGTTATGACTACACACTTAAAATGTTCTTGGCAAATCGAAACTCGGTTGATTCGGAGTTTCAAAGAAACTTAGCGGCCTTACGAGACATTTTTATTTTTTCAGTTAGGACTTCGTAACATGAACCCACTTACATCTCAATCTCGTCTGCCATATACAAACTATTAAACGTCTTTATGGTCTCAATAAATAGTTTTCTTAAATATGTTGGATGAGTTTATGGCCATCGATGATTTATCTCGACAAGAAATGGCGAATTTCAAGGATCAGAAACTAGGTTTAATAAATCAAAATGCATAAAATTACTCCATAACATCAAAATTTGTGAACAAAACGTTACCAGAAAGTTTTTTTTTTATTTTAATTAATTTCTGATGGCGAATATAAACCTAAAAAATTTTTTTAATGTAGATGAAGCCCGCTCTAACTGTGGATAATAATGATGATTCAATCAAAGAAACAAAGGTATTAAATACAATTATTAACTGGTTTTGAAGAGGTAGGATCGAATGATCTTCAATTGTTGCTTGGATCGGAAGATGAAAAGCTAATTAAAATGGACTTGGACAAAATGTTAAACAACCCCGATTCCAATGAAGAAGAAGCCACAACTAAGACAGAAAAGGTGACATTGGCATGGCTAATATTCTTTATGATTTTTTCTAAAAATTGATCCATTTATTGAATTAAATATTGTGTGCCAAAAGAAAGATTGTCAAAGCCATTGAGGAATGTTAATCAGAGTTATAGAGCAAAAATTAATAAATTACTAAGTCGCCCGTGGATTTAATATTTGTAAAATGACTAAACCACTCATAACATTGGTGAAGCTCAGTATCCACTGACTCCATAAATTTCTTGAAATTTTTACGGTTTTCAGTTTTTGATTACCGAGTTAATCGAACGTTTCATAACATCACCATAAAAATAACAAAAATAAGTGTACAATTTCTGCTCTACCCGTGAACTTTTTAGTTTTTTATTACTTTTCAAATAATCGAATTAACAAATTTTAGTATAAACTCATATCTGCCATGAATAATTCATGGATATATTGAAATATAATCTAATTGTATAATATACAAGTCCAGCGGTTGAATTAAAAGAAACTTATGTCAGTCATGTCTACCCATCCCGTTTATTACTTACATAAACACAAAATAATATAAATTTGCTGATAATAGAAATGGTTCTTTTTAATTTATTTATATGGAACAAAAGAAAGAATGAATAAATTATATACATAGCAAAATCGCGATAAAAAGAAATTTATACAAACATTTAGCCATTCGATCACAGTCAACACCGCACCGGAAATGCTCCACACTATCCTAACAAAACGCAAAGGAAGTTCCCGAAAAAGATTTCGATCCTAAATGTGTTTGAGTACCGCATTGTGGCATCTAAGACCCAAAGCCTACCACTCAGCGGGAGGGAAGAAATATACCTTTTGTCACGTCCTCATCTTTACGCAAGATTATCGTCGCCCGCCCAGTAATACTCTCCTCTCTCTTGGCAATAAATATTTCACGGAACAAGTTCGCAATTTTCGGAGAAACAATAACGTTTTGCGGTAAATAAACGCTGTAGAAATGAGGTAATTGAGGTGTTTATATTAGAAGTTTTTAAGAGACAATTGTGAAGTAAAGAGGCATGTGAGACTGTGAATCACAAAAGAGTGATTCAAAAATTTAAGGAAGATTTTTGAATCACAAATATTTTTCAATTAAATAGTTCAAACTAGTAAAAGTAATATAGAGAAAGTGATGAGCTAAAAATACAAACATATAAAATCTTCAAGTCGCGAACCTATATAAATATTTCGTCATTTTGAGAATGTATATGATTAATGTAGAAAAGACAAAACATTAAACTTCTGAAAATATTTATACTACGTGGTCAAAATAATCCAAAACTAAGCAACGGAAAAAAACTGATTTATTTACGTTTAGTATATCAAGAGTTTGGTGTATATATAAAGGTGTATATATAACAAGTATAATTATTTACATTAGCGACTAGACATATACCAAAGTATTACCAAACAGGTATGATATCAAATGTTTCTAACTCAGTGATATAAGAAACAGAAGATTAAAGAAAAAAACTGAAATAATCTGTAAATAATAGAAGAAATCGTCTGTACAGTTAATCCATCTTTTATTACTGAAATCGAATATAAGTAGACTAATGTTTAAAAACATATAGGTATAAGTGGAGAGGAAACGTCAGATATTAAGGTCAACCTTTTTCGCATATCATCATTTTCAGTGCCTACGCCGTTTCGATGGAAAACAGACTGTCGTTTAGGTAGTCGCTATAAACATTATCACTTCTTGGCATATCGCTCGCAATGATATTTATTTTATATAATTTGGATATAGAAATAATCGCAGTAATCTATGAAGATATTTAATTATTTATTAAATACGTTAATAAAAAAGTTGGGAAGAAACGAAAAAAAATCTTCCAACTCTCGATACCCTTATGTTTTGGTTTCAAATGTTTTAAGACTCCTTCGTTGTTTCAAAATGTACCTTTTCCGCCATTGAGGTATCTATATTAAGTGACTTAAAATTTAGCTAAGAAATACAAAACAAATAGAGGTTTAATCTTATGAACTTCATAAACAAATGTTCATATTATATATTTACAGTTCTATACCTATTACCGGCCCTTATACCCTTTCGGTACTATAAAATTCTGAAAAATACTCAAAATCCCTAAAAAAAATCATTATCAAATATTTTACATCGATTTAGGTACAACCAATTTGTTTCTAAAAATTTTATAATTAATCTGAAATCAACCTAAGTATAATTTTCAAAAAGTTTTTTTAATTAACTGCTTTGAACCAACAACGTTTTATTCACTCAAATATCTAACACAATTCATATAACTGACTTAACTTCGCTCATAAATCATCATAAACCTTGTCTTGGTTTATCATTGTCTTATGGCAAACAATTAGCTTATATTTCAGCCATATCATAATAGAAGACGACAGTAGCAATTTGCCGACGATACAGGTAACAGGAAACATGTTGGTATCACATTACAGTGATACGACGCGCTACGAGGCTACACGTCTGTGCCACATTGACACGTGTAGGCCGTAGCAAAACGAGGCCGAATAAACAGCGTGTCGGCATATTACGTTATAAATTGTATGAAACACTATTGGACACAGAACCCTCTGTATCAACATGTGAAAAGTTCTTTTGGGATGAGACATCTCGCCAGTTATATTAAGCAGTTATAAAGGTTTGTTTGAGGCCGTAAATGGTAGATCATATTAGGCTATAAAAAGTTTTTGCAATATAGGTTTTTATAACCAGGATTCTTTGTGATTTTAAAGCTACTACATACTATCGGAAAAAAACTCTATATTTTAAATAGCGGAAAAAAAATATAACATAGGTTTATAAAAAAACATACCTTAAAGCAATTATAATCTTTTGAATGCGTGGCGTTTAGAATAGACTAGTTGACTTTGCCTATTCTTTACCAAATTTATGCTATATTAAGATGTAAACTAAAAGTTTACACTACAAAGTCTCAATTCTATTTCTAACGCCTAGGTAAACATTTAAAAGATGAGGTAGATATGTGTGAGAAAGGAAGTTTCTTAACTACGCTCTTAACGTTTTTGTGCAGGTGATTATTCCAAGTGTTAAACTCGTTTCTGAAAATGAATTGCTAAATGTATTATTCTCAGAGCCTGAAGCCATTTCTTGATTGAGCTACTTTAAACGAAATTTTCACCAAATAGCTGAGAAATAATTTCATTACCAGGTGTCACATCATTATATTTTGGACGATATTATGTTACAAAATCACTTTAAGCTAAAATAATAGTAACCAAGAATTTGTTTACTTGCATATAGGCGCTATTTTCTAGGACTACCGGACCGATTTTAACGAAATTCTTATGGATAAAACATAAATCTTTCTAGCTCTTCAAAACAAATAGCTGCGAAATATTTTCATTACCAGGTGGCACAAAAAGTGCGTTCTAATTTACCGGGTGTGTACGCTTAATATCTTTATTTTTGTGTTTAGTTACTATCTTTTATAAATCGTCTATTAAATCAATCAAATACACAGCTCAATAGCATACGGACCTCGCTTTCAATTTTGTGAACTGGAACTGAAATTGATTTTGATAATGCATTTTTTTTTATTATTAAATAATTTCCTTGACGATTCTTGATTTTAAGTTTAGTAACATTTTATGTTCTTTACTATTACATAAAAGGGCGATATCATAATCTGTACCCATTTTACAACCATTAGTTCTTATGATACTTTTACGTGTATAACGCTTTAGAGAAACATGTAAGTTGTGCAAAGTGTTTTCAAAAAATAAATAAACAAATCCGGGGGTAGTTTGTACTTAATGTTTATTTTACGTGCTATTTTTTAAAACTGTTGCAATATTTGTTTTTATTTTAAAGCTTCTTTTTCAGTATAAACCATAAGTTTTTCAGTACTTAGCAACTAATTACAATATGTACCACGAACAAGGTAACTGAAGCGCTTCAGAAATTCATTTATACACCAATGTCAAATATATCTGAACCAGGTTTAATCCTGTAACTTTTTCTTCTCTTTCAATTCCATTATCTGTTCCAACCAACAGCAATTTTCTGTTCAATCTGCATGCTGCAAAATGTGGATAAAGATTCTTCTTCTCTACTATTTACATTTATGGCCATTTCGTTATTATTTTTATCTGCCATAACGTCAATAAACGTATAGTATAATCTATATCTATATGAGACACAGTATGACGTCAATAACCATCAAAGACCGAAATCAACTTATTATCTTCTATTGACGGTAATTGCGAACTCGTATAAAGACTGGTATTAAAGGGACACTAGTCGCAAGATTCATCTCAGCGGGAGGCTGTCCCCGTCGTTGGGAACTCCGAGATTACTCTATTAATAAGTACGTAGGAAAAATGAGCCAAAGATAATATCTTATTTTCCCTATAACGAACAAAAAAATTCGATTTGGATATTTTTCTAAAACTTTATCACTCATCACTTTTTACGTCACATGTAAATCACGTTTTGATATCTTTAATGGTTTAAACATCAACGTTCAAGGAAAACTATGAAATGATGACGCAACATATAATTTGGGTTTATAACCAGAATCTGTTCTTTTCAACAACATATCTTGCTAAATAATCAAAATTATGCAAGCAATATTCCATTCCTGTGCTTATTTACCCTTATAAATAATTCAAATTTGAACTGTATTAAATTAGATATTTTAAGTTATTTGTTTTTTCTCTACCTAAGCATTTTATTAGGTCACATTATTAAATAATATTGTTAACTTAATTTGGAAATATAGTAAACAATTATTTTAAAAACACTGAATCAAAAACTAACAAATAATATAACAGCACTGAAGAAAACTAAAAAAAATCTTTATTCGGTGAAGTCGTCTAATAATGAGGGTTTTATCAATATGTTAAATAATTTCTTAAAAGAAACGAACTATATATAGTATTTCATGTTACAAGTTTGCCAATGAACTTATTACGAATTCATAATTAAGTGCTGGATAATGTAAAAAAAGATTTTTATAAATTTTCAAATGTTCGAAGCTGAGGTGTTTTTCTTTAAAAAGGATGTAATCAGCAGTTTCCAGCATTTGTAATATTATTTTTTTTCTTTATTCTAAAGTTATGTATTAATATTCAGGTCTACTTGTAACCGTAAATGTTTAATAATTTAAATTTCTGGCTTTTCACTCCAGTTATTTGGGATTAATTTAAGTGAAGGAGGTCCCGAATCCTGACATTGCACTTTGTCAGATTATCCAGCGAAGTTAGCAGGATTTTATTTTAATCTTAATTATATTAATCAACTCTTTTCGAATCAGATATTTATTTCAATTCTTTGTAAATATTTTGTCAATTATAATTTCAAAATAGAAAAATAGCTACAATGCTATTAAAAACTAACTGACAGTATTGGTTTTTTCAAAGATTCAATTAAGAAACGTAACTACATTCATAATACACAAAAAACCTGGAATTATGACTTTACTATGTTTTTGGAATTTCGTTTTTGGATACGATATAAATTTGCGATAGATCAAAAGATCGTGCGAATAATCTAGAGTTGTCTTCCACATATTTCGAAAATGTACACAAAATATTAAATAGAACCTAAAATCACTAAATATATATGTTACCATTGCCTACCTACCATCGTCCTACTCTATACTGCACTACCAAAGGGCAAAAAACTACCTTTGAATTTCGTGTACGTATCGTCGTCTATCTTCTTCCATATTTCCAGTTTGCTATCGCTGCTCCTTTATGAAACATTAGTCAATAATTTGTGTAAACAGACAACGTAATTGGTGAACGGGCTTGACAACAGCGGTGACATCAAACGTCGCGCCCGTCGCGCCCGCCCGCTGCGCGAAAGCCTGAAAAGGCTTTTTGTCATTTTTGATTGATTTCTATTGCCGGCAAACGCGTTTCACACGATGTTTTTTGTAGGTGCGGAAGAAAAATAGAGAGGTTCTCGCTCAAATTATATTTGTTCTCCGTCGAAGAAGGGAAATTGGAACATAATAAATTCAAATACGAAAGCTTCAATAGGTATTACGGCGGAACAAAACAAATTAGAGACAGAGCTATTTCGAAAACAAGCTTCAAAATCTTCGACAATCAAACTCAATTTAACTACGTTTGGAAGGACAAAACTATCGAATAATACACTTACTGTTTTCAATAAAGTGGACGCGTCAGTTTAATCAAGCATTACTCTATAGCCGAAAAATTAAACCTTGTGATAATAGGATTTTCGAAACATAAATGATACCTGTAAAAATAAAGCACATGCTTATATCATACAAAATCAATTCATTTCAATAAATTTATAATTTCTAAATTCTTAACATATTAAAATAATAAGCATTTTTAAACTATAAACCAGAAAACAAAATAGTATATTTTCGGGGATTCATTCACTGGACTATAAATGAGAACTTAATTCTCATGAATGAGGTCATCTCAATTGCAAGCTATTCCATTCACCACTACAGCTGAAAACATACGCCTATAAACCAAACTAAAACAACAAAATATACAACCAAACCAACCATAGAGCCATACCACTCCGGCTATCAATCAAATTGCAATTACACACGTACTCATCCCGCCGACAACTTCCTGCCGAGTGGCACGTCGGACATTACAAATACACGATACGAAACGCACAAACAAACTTTTATTAAACCGCCCGGCGTGCGAGGGCTCCGCCCTACGCAGCCTTACATCGCCCGCTCTACACCGCCTTCTTCGCCACCTGCCGGCGGGCGCCGAACTCGGCATAAAAACGCACCTCCGATCTGCCCAACTGTGGAAACACAATTAAAACTTCTCGCGTGCTCGTCGCGGGTCGCGGAACGATTTTCCGAATCCACGTCGCAGTCGGCGGAGCTTTTTATATTCGTGCTTTCAAAGTTTTATTTACACGCGGAGCGGGAGCGCGCATACTTTATCATAATTGGGATCGTGACACTTTCATGGACCCGACTTCATGTGCTTTTGAATAGTTTGACAACCATATACATACACTGGAATTAGAAATTTGTGAAAAACCTTAATAGGAGAGAAATCATCAATGTAAATGGATATTAGTAGAAGGCTGCCATTTTTACATTAGAAAATGTTTATTTCTGAGGATAGATGCATATTAATAAAATTAAATGTAAATCACATAAGAAATTATCAAGCAGTAATTATAAAAATATTTTTTACAAGGCTGTTTCACGTCAACGAAAAATTGTCAAGGATATAATAAATGTGTATGTACGTCTCTACAAGGATAATTATAAGATATTTTTTGGCAAAACTAAACAATAGCTGTTAAAAAAATTATCATATATCCATTAATACCATTAAGCTAGTTTTAGTGGGTGGAAAGAACAAATAACGAACTATTAGTAAGAATATTCAAGTATAATTGGGAAAAGCGCTCAAGAAGCTAGTAGAATTATTTTAATTATTTAGACTTACTTAATTTGTTATGAACAACGGACCTAATAAATACTTAATGTAAAGAGTATTCGTAGTCTGTTATATAATATATTCGTAGTCTGGTATATATTATATATATATATATATATATATATATATATATATATATATATAATACGTATGTATGTGTGTGTGTGTGTGTGCGTGTGTGTGGGAGTGTGTGCGTGTAGTGAATTTACTTAGCTCTTTGTTATAATTGGTGTTCTATAGATAATTATTACATGAATATAAACAAAAAGAAGGCTAGTAACATATTGAAGGATGACCTTAACTTTTATGTTTCGATGCTAATAAACAAAATATGAACTTCAATCTTACAGATAAAATTATCTTATAAATAATAAACTTATTCATAATTTTAGACTCTTTTCTTTCATTTTATGGAACAATAAAAATATCGCTCTAGTACGAATTAAAATCGTAAGTCGAAAGTTCTTTCCCTTTTTGGCAGAAAAATGTTTCAGGTCATCAATCAAGAAAGTCCATCTGTTCAGTGAAAGCGTCATGTCTGTTATTTATAATGTTAGATAACTTTATTTCATAACATTGCCAGACTACCTTATGGCATAATCGCGTAATTGCATAATCTGATCATGCGAGAATAGAAAATCTCCCAATATTATGAAGCATAGCTATATGCAAAAACTACAAATTACCAAATGCATATTTTTACTGCTTTTAAAAGGTTTAAATTGTAAAATATATAGAAAAAAAACATCTTTAATTTGGTTTAATAATCATATTAATCATCAAATAAAATGAAAAATATTTAAACTTACATAATTTGTGATAAATTATATAATTAAATATTTTACATTTACTTTGAACCTAAAATGTTTAATTTTTTGAAAAAACTACATTCTCCAATTACCAATTTAATAAAATTAACTCTCAATATAATATCAATAGTCGAAAGAAACGTTGATTCAATGAGTCATAACTTTTAACTCAAAAGTTAAAAAGTTATGAGTCGTTGGTAGAATATGTACGGGATATACAGATAGACGGGAAACTGATTGGCTTTGTAAGGGTATTTCCCTTACAAAATTCCTTTCAGCTTTTTAAGTTAGAAATCGCAAAAACTAGTAATATATTTATTTATTTCGAATCTTATATTATTGTATCGACATGTCGACATAATGTATAATTAATTTTAACAAAAGAACATGTTGCATGGTGTCTGTGATTTGATTCTAATTTAATTATAGATATAAAATAGCGTAAATTTATACTCTACAAACGCCAAATATAATGGCGTACAGAAAAATTAAACTTAATTAAAAATCATAATATTTACACGAGAAAGAAATCAACACGATACCCTTCTTCCATTACGAACATAATTATCTTCAAGAAAGGATTTAAAGCATTCGCCGGCATCGTCAAAGGGGCCGGGGACTCAGCCTTTGTCGCGATAAAAGCCTCTCGCCTCGCCCAGGCAGGCGGCGGCGGCATCACAACAACTTTCGCCGTCGCAAAAACAACAAGTTCGACTCGGCGCGACTTTCACCATCCACCCGCCCTTCAATCTGCCGCTCGACGGTTATATAATATTTATCATTACGATTACGCGAATTTTCCGAAAGGAAAATCGCTTTAGTCACAACAGGGCGAGCGAGTAGGGAAAAGCGGAGGGTGGTTGGTTTTGTATTATTTTGCAAAATTTCGAGAGTTTGTTTTGTATTTTGTTGTGCGCCGCGTGTCGCCCGCTCCGCAAGTAGGCACTTGCTGGCGTTTGATTGAAAAGTTTTACGGGATCGGTGATCAGGTTGGGGATGTGGTAACTATATGTAAATATAGTCAGCATTTCTGCTCTCTTACGGATAATGCAGTTCACTTAATTTAAAGAGGACATATTAAAAGCGGACGGCAATGTAGCGAAAGAGGTGTACAACGGTCATAATCAATAATATGATACATTATTATAGAAATTTGCTATAAAATATTCATTAATATTTCACCGGCGTATTTAACTGAAGAGCATATTAATCTTTTTGAATTAAATATTGTCGGGGTGACATGGAGTTGAAAGAGAAATTTGAGACATTCGAAAAAACGTTCGACGATGATTTTACAAATCCCTCAAAGTTCTAGTTAACTACTGTGTACAAACCTTTTAAAAGTATATATAAACAAATTCGAATTGCCAATCTCTCGTAAATAAATAGTTCTAATATGTAAACCCTTCCACCCGTTTTATGATTATATTAATGATGTTCAAACGTAAAACTCGTTTTTCGAACTGGTTATCAAAATGAAATACTATAAAGTATGATAACCATAAAGATGGAAGGATATTATTTAAGAGGAATAGCAGCAAAAAAACTAATTATTTTCTTCTCCATAACACAGTGAACATAGTGAAATGAATATACTTCCACACAGTAATATGGGATGGATTCAAAAGAGGGCTCCAGGGTGAACGCCAGCAAAAACCGCACGCTAAATTTGATTCCAGTCGAAGCCAGACACAAGGAGTAAACGATAAAATTGACGCTACAAGTAGTCACATATACATATCTTCATCTACATACATATCTTCATCTTCATCCAGATGCTGTGTTACAGTGTACAATCTATATATAGAATAGTCATAAACAAATAAAGTTAACTGCTGTAGATATAGTTCTCGACTAAATGAAACAATACTTCTTGGATATTTGGCAAGATTTTTAAATTTATATTATATTAATAATTAAATAATATTAAAAGTAAATATATTTCCAAAAAAAGTATTATTATGTGTGAATATATAGAGGTTAAATAAAAACAATAACCAATAATTTTAAACTGTTGGTCTGACAGCCGGTGCGTATGAAGATAATTGGTTCCATTTGAGTTAAGTGGGTTTTATCTACTTACTGCACATGAAATCATAATAATTTACGTAACAATAGACAATTTATTAATGAATGAATATAAAATCATATCACCGATCTAGCAGACAGATACCCGCAACTCCACTTTAAATATCATCGATCGAAAAATATGCATATCCCTGCATAACAGGATGTGCCGATAATAGCCCGCTCACGACGGACTCCAAAATTCAAGTTTGCTTACTCTACCATATTAAATCGATTGGAAAAGCTAGTTTTTAAATAATTACTTATTCATTGAAGAGTATAAACTTAAGAGAAAAGTATATAGATAACAGGATATTAAGATGGCGAAATATGTAAATGTCTGTGTTTGCCACGTGAAAGTACATGCATTTAAAAGGCACAAACAAGCTTAATTTCAATTGAACTCATTCCTGATCATTTAAATAAAAAATAAATTTGAAAGATTAAACATGAATACCATGTACGAATAGCAGATATTGATCGGAAATATATGTTTATAAATAATTACTTATCAACTATCATTACATACATATATACTATAATTTACTGTTCGTAATTACCAACCAATCTATTAGTTGGATTAACTTCACAAGACCACAAGGTACAAAGCACGACCGCCCTCTTCCGCCCTTCATCTGTATAAATACACACAAGTATACAATATAACCAAAGCTCCACACATCAGCTACAGAAATGTAAATTTCCCGTCTACGCCAATCGAATTATCATTGGTCGTAGCACTTCATAGCCTACGGCGCCACTACGGTGCTACGGGTCTACGACGCGACACAATCCAAACCTTCGCTAGCAGATAATGAATATGTGACGCTCGTAGAAGACTAAATTATCTCCTCATAGGCGCGCACTTGAGATAGTAAGCAAGAGCGATTACATAGGTTCGATGTCTCGCATTAATGTGTCTAGGCGGTAACTCTACGAAGCGTCGCCGCTACGAGTTGTTAGCGCGAGTTAATATAATTTCACGTTTGATTACAAATTACATGCCAGAATTATGACTAGGTATTTGCGTTCGGTGGATTACAACGGTTAATCGCGGTGTGAGGAATTTAATTAATAATATTTTCTTTTATATCCGCTTAGTATATAACGGCGTATTATGCGGTTTCTTTTATTTAATTTTATGTATTGCAAGTTTAACACTTGCAAGTCAAATCGATAATGAACTATTCATCAAATCCTGTGTATTTAATTATTCACTCAGATTTTGTACCAAACCCGTGAACGGAAGGTAGTGAACAAATTTTGAGTTTTGATTTTTTTCTAAGACTAATTATCCTAATAATATTCTCATTTTCATTTTATATCAGCTGTTGCCGTTTACTTTTAATAAAAATATTTGTGTTTCATTTAAATGTGTCAAGTTGACTATTTT
The DNA here is from genome assembly GCA_039881145.1 of Druceiella hillmani. Classification (NCBI taxonomy): domain Eukaryota; kingdom Metazoa; phylum Arthropoda; class Insecta; order Lepidoptera; family Hepialidae; genus Druceiella; species Druceiella hillmani. The sequence continues at coordinate 18,909,039 of JAYKKI010000026.1, forward strand.
AACATTGGTCACGGAATAATTTTATATCAGTATCTTGAAATATTTAATTGCGAAAAACGTTTTGGTCATTCATTCGAAATAGTCATAAGAACAGACGTTTAATACTGAATAAATTTAGCAAACGCTCTTCTAGATATGACAAAGTGTAAGTTTATTCAGACAGTGTTATGGAAGGCGTCATAGAAATAATACAGCAGAAGTGGGAATAACGCACGGAATCACAGCCTACTACTCATTGATAAACTAATCAAGGAATATCTCCAGTCGTGTATGTTAATTAAAATGTGAAATATTGCACAATTTTGTATTCTCGTGTAGAAGTCAAGCTAATCTTTTATCTTCTCTGTTTTATTTAAATTTCAACGTATGTTTGTTTCAAAACAAAAACAATTAACGATACTAGTTATGTATGTACTAGTCGATATAAACACAATCATATCAAACTAACTAATCATTGATATTTTCTGAAATTCATACTAAAATTTAATCTTAACGAAAAATTAATTCATAAACTTATTATCTTATTATTATTATACCGGTTGGCTTCAAAATTTTAACATGGACAGAATAAATGAATACGTTTAAGATAAAGTAGTTTCACTTTACAATTTTTTTTTTAAATCATCTCAAACAAATTAAAACAATGTGCCTAATTTCAATGAAAATATTAATTATTACTGAATGATAAAGTATTAATTAATGCGAATAAAAAATACAAGTATTACCTTTACGTAAACCTACCTTACGTACCCTTACGTAATTAATTTTAACCAATAATGCCAATACCCAACCTCTTTAATATTTACTTAAACCGCAACTTTATTTCAGTAATGTTAGTAGCGCAACAGGAAAAATAAAGAAAAAGGAGACACATACATTTAAAATTTTGAGTCATATCAAAATGGAAACTCTCAGGACTTTTGCTCTGAAGTGAAAATTGACAGCGCAGAGAAAAAGCTTTAATGGACTCTAACTAACAAGTAATGCCTTATTTTAAGAAGTTAACATCGCTAATTTATTATTAGCGTAATATAAGCTATTGTCCCGATCAGCTTTTCTGACCTATTCCTGAGCAGCTAATCCTTGAATATGAACTTGACGCATCCAATTTTGGCACATATGTGAATACGCAGGGAGTTTTGATGTAAGGTTGTACACGACATTCTTACACTTCTTTTAACTCTTGCATTCTCCACGATAATAACTGTAAATTAATAGAGATATTTTCATAAACTAAAAATAATAATTTTCAAAATAAAATTGGCCTAGTTCGAGCAAAAAATATTAAAAAAATACCATGTATTTTTTTATAAACTAGCTCATTCATATTTTATTCTAGTATTATATATCACCTTATGTGTGTTCTAAAACCCTAAACTCTACCCCAGTGAAGGTCAAAGAAAATATATACACAATTTCCTTCTGTATATTTTCTCATAAAATTGAAAAAATACTGGTAAAAAGTTCAGTAATATTATTAATAAATAATATAAATTACAAATACAAGCTACGTCTGAAAGTTTATTTCATCATGTTTCCAGAAATATATAGCGATTTAGCCTTTATAATTATTTTACTTGTAAAAAGTTTAACAAATTTAGTATCAATAATAGCTGCACATATGGATCGTTATCTCTATTAAATGTTTTGGCTGTTGTGTATTCAAGCCGTGTTCGGTTTAGTATAATCAGTATACACTTAACTGTACAATTATGTGCATATATAGAATATAAATAAACAAAAAGCTGAGCAAATTCGCATAAAACGTACTTGTACATTATGTCTAAATAATAATAGCGTAAGTTTTCGTAAAAATGTAATGAAATAATCAGATATATGCACATAATTGTACAGCTAAGTGTATACTGATTATACTAAACCGAACACAGCCTAAATACACAACAGCCAAAACATTTAATAGAGATAACGATTCACAACTGAGGCCGACGCTAATCGCTCCTCAGTCGCAATGCCACTGAAAATAAATATACATAATCAAAGCATAACAATAAACTCTGTTGGAGTACAATAACGATCAAATTTTACAGCGACTATGAACAAGGGCGGCGGCATTCCGCCCAACCTGGCGCCTAGTCGACCGCCTTGGCCGTTACCGTTACTGCTCTCGACCAAGTTAAATGGAATGTGCTCTCCTGGGTACAGGTATGAGCCAAGTTTTGACCTTGGCTTGATGTTTGCCACAGAGCGTAAACAATGAATTACGTTTAACTGGTTGTTGTTCTTGTTGAGACATTTATGATAACTGTAAGTTTTAGGCTATTTATGATATTTACTGTTTATAATATATTAATAATTAATTTACAAGTATTCAAAACTGATTAATTTAATAATTTTCCTTAGACGCAAAACTCTTTTAACTTAACACTATCCACCGTCCATTACGACCCCTATACAACGAGGATATTATGATTTTAGCTTCCTGTTATTAAAATCCCAAATACTACCCTTTCATTTGACAAATCTTTTCTCTGGTGCATAAGTTTGGCTACCTTCCATAAACCGTGCCACGGAAGTTAAAGCTTCTATAGGTGACATACAAATTTATATGTCTATTAGGTGACATACAAATTTATATCTCTATTATTATATGTATCTATAGGTGACATACAATAGTGTCTATAGGTGACGTACAAATTTATATGTTTATTATTATATGTATAAGTGTGCATTGATTTTTTAAATTTGTAGATGCCCGAAATGAGTCATTGGGAGAAATGTATGCCCGATAGTTAAGTAATAATGCATATATTATTTTGTTGTCGTTTGATTTCTACTGCCCCGGGAGCGTCAAACTTTCGGAAAGTTTCTGTTTTTATCCTCGAAATTAGTGAGTCGTTTATTTAATTATACCTGACAAAGTGTTTGAATCAAGTTTTAACAATTAGGCTTATATCCAGCATATTCTGTTAAGGAAATTTGTCGTAATATTAGTAACCGTAATATTAGAAGTTTATCTATCATTATATCAGAAGTGACCATCTAGAGTGGATAATTGTACCTGGATTATTATTTATCTAGCTATATGAATTTGAATCACTGTCAATATCTTAGCACATTTCATGTCAGTACAATCGGTCGCTATGAAATATTTCTACAAATATTCTCCACATTTTTCTTGCTTGTTATCAGGTCGATGCTACCAATACCAATTTTATTTTGAACTCCACGGAAGTTAAAGCTTCGTCGTGTAAGAAGTTTCTTTTTTTACTAGAACTAGAGGTAATTTTTACAAAAAAAATTAAATCAAAACTTTTAAATTTACATGCTGCTGTATCAAAAAGAGACGAAGTTTCTTATTTAACCTTTTCAAGACCTTCTGTTCAGAGCTATCAATATAATTTCTAGAGGCGTAAGATTTATTACTTTTCTGTACTTCAATCGATCTCTTATAAATAGAATAGAAGCGAATTTTATTCACAATAACTAAGTGAAACTACCTCAAGCCTTGTTTCACTTACCAAATATTTAATATGATTTTGTTTATTTAAACTTAGCTAAAGATAAATGTAACGTTAATGCCTTCGTAAGTCGGTATAGTATATGGCGGTCATTTTTTTTCAAAAGCGAACAGAAAACTACTCAAATCAATTGAGCGAGTAATGATCTTAAGAAATAAAAATAATGCACGACATGCAAAAGAATTTATATATTTGTCACTACTAATTTCACACATAAATCGACGTGTCGCTGGAGAAAAGGTAGGGACTTCTGTATAATTTTACCGAATGAGAAATGCGCAAAGTGACTTAAAAAAATAGTGGCAAAAATTTTTAAAACTTTGTATCGATTTTTTTACGGATTAATTAAATGACATATAACAATAAAGAAAAAATTTAGAGTAATATTACATTACTAAAAACAAAACTTTTGGTGGCTCGGGACAGTATTAAAAGTTTAAAAAGTAATTTTAAGTTCGTATTAAGTAGCCGACGCGACATATATTCATTTACATCGCTGAAGTCAAAATTTAAAAAAAATACAAGGTTACTAGAATTTAGCTAAAGTTGAAAAACGGAAAACTACAGCGACAATTCTATTTCGCTACTGAAAAACCATAGCGACAATTCTAAATCGGGTAGTTTTTTTCAATTACTATATTTAAATGTACGGAACTAGTGAGTAAATGTAAAGCACAAGTGTATCAGACCCTTAGTTTTGTACAAGTTCTGCTCGTATTTAACACCTTTATTTTTCTATCACTCTGTTTTCTATATATGTCTTTAATGATTTCATTTCCATCAAATACGAGTATTTACTTTAAAACAAGAAAGCATATAGTAATATACTGTCCTTTTGCCTTTTCTTTTACTATAAGTTTTACTTAAATACTTCTTTATATTACATTCTCTTTTCTGTTTTCAATTATCTATGTTTATTTAAAGTTGAACAACAATATCAAAAAGTATTGTACACATATCACCAACAATACCTGTAAAACATTTCGTCACTAATTATTTATCAAATATCGTATGCAAATAATAACGACGATTTCTATGTCACAAGAAAGTTCTGCATGATATTCACATGATTAACAAACCTTCGATTTGAAAAGCTCACGTTGAGTTAGTATTTTTATTAGTTTTCTTCAAATTTATACAACTAAGCAAAGAAAAAGAAGTGTCTTCGTAAACATTTGTCGTATGTCTAAATAACGACCTCAATCTTGTCCATTTAATTTCCTGTATGTACGTCTTATAACAGCTTATAAACCATCCAAATCCAAATTAGCCTAATATTTCCCGAAAATATGGATGAATTTTTATAACACCATATTTAAATAGTCTAAAGACAATTATGTAAGCAGACGATTAAATTTTCTTCTGTCTGAGAAATAAACCTAGATAGAAATATTTTCCACCGCTTTATAAAACAATTACAATCAAACTAAGATTATAAATTTAACGGCAATCCGATACCTTTCCCGTCATTTCAACGCTCCAAGAAATTATTAAATTTATAATACCCTACTGACAAGCGATTACCTGCCTACTATCGAACTCCAAAACAAACACAATATTTCGAATATTTAATGTTCTTCAACATTATTATCTTTAATTTAGCACTCGTTTATGCAATAAAAATTTAATTTAGGTAGATTATATACACATTGAAGAATTTTGTTTAGTTCTTCAATTAAATGTTTGAAGATACTATTAAAAACACTATTAACTTTATTAAATACACTATTATAAACCTCAAGCACTGTAAACACTAATCAGTCTATAATATTTACAAATATATGGGTATACTTCTACAAAAAAAACGATTACAAATTAAATATTACTTATTGACAGCTCGACTATTATTTTTAAAAAAGCTCGTTTCTACATCTATGTGAAAATCGTTTCCTATAATGAATTTGATTTGAAATTTAATCCTTACTTCACTACCTGGGTCTCATGGACTCCCTGGGTCCCAGGATCCCATACCAAAACTTTTAATTCGTGTCGCATTTTTGTTAGCGCGAATACTTTCTTCTCAGTACCTTCCTCCAGTGACATGCCAAACGCGCTACCAGCAGGACGTGTGTGCGCCGCTCCGAACGGTGAGTAATCGTATATATATGAGTCCATAGGACCCAGGTAGTAATTTGTGTTATTTTTTTATTTTATTTTGTTTTACGTTTTGTCATTTTTTTGTTAGATTATTAAATATGGATCGAAGTAAACCTGGACAAAGTTCAGTGAATACCAACGGGTATTCACTTCAGGTACATCGAACTCGTTTTCCTTCTCACTCTAAGTGGTCCAAAAACCCACCGGCGAGAAATATTCGTACTCTGCCACATAACGTCCTACGATTACCCAGAATAAGGATTGCTAACGATCAAGAAAGTTTACTAAATCCTTTGCAAACATTCCAGCTTATATTTGACAACAATATGCTTGCAATAGTAATAAAGTGGACAAACAAAAAACTAGCTACTATACGCAAAAATTACCCTAATTATTCCACATTGAGAGATACCAATCAAATAGAAATTAAAGGCTTTTTGGCGCTGCTAATATACAGACATGTTTTGAAATCAAATAGAGAAAGTGTTCTTTCCCTATTTGCCACCGATGGTACAGGTGGAACCTATTTAGAGCCTCAATGTCGAGAAATAGATTCATGACACTATTTCTGACTCTTCGTTTTGACGATTTTGCTGGTCGTGAGATTCGTAAAATGTCACATATCTAAAATTCTAGGTTTGTTTGTTCAAAACAGCCAGAATAATTATTTTATTGGTGCTAATTCAACAGTAGACGAAATGTTAGTCGAGTATAGAGGACGGTCAAAACATAAAATATACATGCCTAGTAAGCCACTAAAAAGATTCAAAAACCAATTATGTGTACAATACATATCTATATACTGGCAAAGGCTCTAATGGTTTTGGTCTAAGTGAAGAAGATAAAAAGAAATCCGTTCCAACTCAAGCCGTCTTACGCTTGACCGAACCAATTATCCCCACCAATAGAAATATAATCACGGACAATTGGTATTAATCTTTTGAACTGCTTGAAGAGCTGAAGAAGAGAGGCATCTGAGGAAAAACAAGCTAGACACCTAAAGCATTCCTTCCAAATAAAGATAGAACAATAGAATCTTCATTATTTGGCTTCACCAAAAATGTTACAGTTGTCAGCTACGTACCAAAAAGAAATAAAGCTGTTGTCTTGTATTATTCAGTGCATCACGATAATAAAGTAAATCCGACTAATAAACCTGAAATTATTGAGTACTATAATGCCACAAAGGGTGGTGTAAATATAGTGGGCCAAAAGTACTCAGTCTACTCCTGCAGTCGATGACCTATGGCGATTTTTTTCAGGATTATAGATATGGCTGCTAATAATGCAAAGGTCATTTATGAAGGTCAAAATGATGCACCTAGGCTTTCAAGACTGAGTTTTCTGAAAACACTCGCTGAAATGCTAAATGAGGACAATTAGAGAATACGTCTGGATAACGGACTTTAACCTAAATAGCTTCAGTCAACTATAGTAAATGTCGCAAAACTTCATATGCCTGAAGCTTTTAGCGGAAATGAGGGTAATCTTCCTACAAGTGAGAGGAAGAATTGCTATGCTTGTCCTTATAAAAAGAAATCAAAAACTGCGAACATATGTAGTACTTGCGTCAAATCGATATGTTCATTCTACTCAAGAAAGGTTTGCAAGCAGTGTTATGTAAAGATGGCGTAACTAGACCTTATGCACTTTTTTGTGCCTATGTAATAGAGTTGTTTTCTATTTTTTTCGTTCGTAGTAATGGTGGTATCAGAGATATGGAATTACTCTTTGAAATGGTTGTTATTATTATTTTATGTTGTATTATTGAATATTTGCGTAAGCAGATGTTATGCAAAAATTGAGTAATTTGAACCACTGCACGTTTTATTTATTTATTTTTTTATATAGAAGGATGTTATGTTGTATTTTTTTCTTTATTTATAGTATATTTCAGATATAGAATATAAGCTTGAAGTCGTTTCTGGGCATTTATTTTTTACCATATTATTTTTCGAAGTTAACTGTGCCTACGCAGGTGTTATGCAAAATTATGTAATTTGAACCACTGCACGTTTTTGTTTTTTATATAGAAGAGTGTCATGTTTTATTTTTTTCATTCACGATATATTCAAGATAAAGAATATAACTTTGAAGTTTTTCTAGAGATTAACATTTTTTGTGGCATGTTTTTTGGCAGGGCATGGCCTAAAAAGACTGATTATGACAGATGATTGATTCCGAAAATACATAAGTAGTATTTTTGTATATTCTTACATTAGCCGTGTTTATTACGTACTAGACTATAATATTAATAAAAAAATTCCCAAATAATACAGTATTTCCTTTCAAAATTAACCTTTTAAAAATATGGGTTCATGGGACCCAGGTAGTAATTTATGTTAATTTTTTGCATCTGGTAAATTAAGGGTTAATATAATAATTCAATATATTGATTTATTTTATGACAAATCATATCATATGAAAGATAAATCATATCAAGACAATTCTGTGTTTTTCAATATATCGTAAATTTAATGAAAGCTCCAATACCAGTCTAGCAAGCATATAGCAAACCTATGTGAAAAGCATACACGCAGCCCTTTAGGCAAACACTCAGTCATTATTAACAATTATAGTCAAGTCCTTTCGAGTTTTTTAATTTTATCTAGACTAAATTCAGAAATAATTTTGTACGACTTTTACCTTTATTTCAATATCAAAATTGCTGATGAAGGCACAATGTATTAAGGAAAATTAAAACGTCAACTATATTTCATAACGGATAACAGATAATGGTATAATCTTCCGTGTCTTATCATTCTTGAATTACGACAAAAACATTCTTATAAAACGGATTGTCTCTAACAAAATTAAGTGTAAAAATATTTTCTTAAATTGCAAACTCTTCAAAATAACAAAATATAAGCTAAGACACAAGCCGAGCCGAGAACAAAAATGAGATAATTTGTATATAATTTTTCTTCACGGTAATTCATATATAATACAAACAGATAATAAGATATCATTATCGTATTTCCTAAATCGATAAGGATACAATAAGAAATTAAACTAAATCATTAACGTTTGAACAATGATTTCCTAAATATATTTCACTGAAGAAACGCAAGATATAAATTTCATAGCGAAGAAAGCTCCAAGATTTGCAAAGCTTTCTTTACTCTCTAAATCCGGTAAATATCAAGAAACTATAAAGTTTTCCTCCAACAAAACTATAATGTTTTATTCTAACAGAAAACCTATAATGACAGGCTCTATTCACACGTACTCGTCCGGTATATAACACCAGCGCCCCGACCGTTCGCTCGCGCCTCGAGTTTAATTGGGCCCGCGACATCTGTAAACAGTGAGATTTTATTGCCCCGACAGATATAAAAGGAAATCGGACGCGGTGCCAGGAGCCACTCTAATCCACCGCTCGAAGCCGTGAAATATTCAGGCGCACAGTTCCGCGCGGAAAAACATTTTCATTTGCCCTCTGAAGGAGGGCGTCGCTAAGTGGACGTCGCACGTGCTCACTACAACGACGTCGTATTTTTCGTCGTTTTTAGGAAAACCGTTACGTTATTAATTTTTTTAAAGGATTGTATATACAAATACGTTAACAAGATTATTATCGTGTACGTAACTTGTTACAGGCATAATACGATGAAACGCAAAATTTTTAAGGTAGAAAACTTTGTAAACTAAACGCGAAATGTAATTAAATTTATTAATGTTGTATTAAAATGAATCCTATTTCACCTTAGAGAAGTGTATAACATAAATATACACTTCTAATGGATGGATTATTTCTCAGTAGATAAACTCTTTAATTACAATAAGAATATAATTTTATAGTATTGAATATATTTTCAATATATTGACTCGTAGAAATTCATTATCACTTAATTTTTGTTAACAAGTAAATGAAACTACGTGATATTATATCTAAATTCGCAACCATGATCTAGATTTCGTTGCATTACATCTTCAGATGGACAATTTAAAGAGATCCATTTAATAGATATTCATTTACTTGTTAACAAATCCTAAGTAAAAATTTGAGCAATTCCGTATCGTAGCGTATTGGTTACGGGTCTATCAGTATTTACTAAAAGGATCGATTGACCGTGTTTAGGACTTTGATACTTTGTCATATAGTGTTTGAATAAAATTGTATCGACACTCATTACAGGCATTTCTTAAATCAAAAGTCTATATACATTCAAACTAATAGTCGTACTCTCTTTTGTCGTTAGCACAAAACTCATAACAGTCCAACAAAACGTGTTTTACAAACTAATAATAATTTTTAAATTCATCCCGAAGTTAGAATATTATTATAAATGGAATACGAAGAGAAAATTGTTTCTTCATTTCCATTAGCTGTGGTTAATCGACGATGGTAAGATTTGAATATTTACCTTTTTATAAACCGTTCAGTACTGATCCATCAAAATCAGATCTGGTAAGGTATTATGTTAACGGTCAGATTTATTAAGATCTATATAATACCGACTATTGCCCGCAGCATCGCTCGCATGGAATTAATATTTCCGGGTATAAAAGGTATTCCATGTTTATTTCTATGATGTAGGTTACATATTTGCCTGATTTTAACTATGAAAGTGGAACAAAAATAAAAGCCAATTTTGTATTTATTACATTAGTTGGAATAAGTTAAAAAAGTATTCATATATAAAAATATATAGATATATACCTCCAAGCAGTACAAACAACTCTTATGGAAATCCTAGAAACTAAAATTAGCCAAATTACCTATTTTCTTATTGTTTTTTTCTTATTTTAAAAACCGTCTCTCGTTTTCATGAAACTTTCAAGTGGAACTTCCAAATTATTCTGTCACGTAAGTAATTCCAAAGGTTTAACGGCTCTAGTAGTTACATACTTCATTTAGGTAATTGGGCAAATCTGGGTTTGTACTTTGTGCATCCTCTGAGTTCCATCGACCAGTTTCTGATTTAGTCGTCAGACCGTTGTCACTACATATAAAGACGGTGATGATTGATACGAATTAAATAATCCAAAATTCGATGGGTTAACCCGTCGAAAGAAGGTGCTGATTGATACGAATCAAATAATCAAAAATTCGATGGGTTTCCCCGTTACGGAGTTAAGTCACTCAGGAATCATCGAGATATACTGTTTTGTTTCCAGGATATAATATTTTATGTTTACTTTCGCCATATGAACTACACGTATAAAAAATCTCATTTCAAAAAACTGTTTTTTTACAGTGTAAACTCATATTAAAATTTTTTAGTTTTTCGGCATTTTCTGGAATCCGGAAGTTTTAGGGGAGACAAAGTATCTTAAATGTCATCGAAAGACATAATATAAAAATATGGCGGTTTTAGGGAATTTCTTGCAATCATTTCTGCGGGATGGTTAAATTATAATATTGTATTATGATTTTCTAACCATAGCAAACCTACGTACAAGAACAATGCGTAAAAAATCGAGTTTATGGACCTAGATGCTTGAGCTGTGCGTTGCTAGATGAGTCATTCAATCAGTGTATCCTTTATACATATTTATAAAAAAAAAAACAAACTGCCGGTTCTCTTCGGGACAATCGATACTAATAGTTGCCCTTTATAAGCAATACGAGCATCAAGATTTTAATGATATTTAAATTAGAGGATGTCATTAAATATATGTTTGAACATAAGTTTACTCTAAAAAACTTCTTTCACATTTACACTAAGCATTCATTTTCACGCTATTTTCTACACTTAAATCGGTATCGGTATTCGAAATAATGTATTCAATGTATTCGTAATATACGTATCCTAATTATCTTTATCAAACTTTAATATTTTTAATGCTGATAATATCTGTATAGTGCATCGAAACTTTTCACATTAATACCCCACAAGAATTACTATGTTTTTAGTTACCAGTATTGCCCAAGTCATAATATAAAACCAACTGGTCTGTCAGAACTCGGAATCGTATTCCTAAGCATGTTAACTTAACGAAAAGAAACCGGTTCGGGAGTTCGAACGATCAGAATACACCGTAAAGGATTCATAAGATATTTCATGATATACAAGGGTCTGACTATTAAATCTAAATGATATGAGTCTGACTATTAAATCCAAAAATCACATCGAAACCGTAATGACTTACCGACTATTTCATAAAATTTATTTCAAAGATTATGAAATTAGCATTAATTATATTATGCCAGAATTTAAAAAAAAACACACATTGTCAAGAGTAATTTCCTAATCTCTAAAATGAGAGATGCAGATAAAGATTGGCGGCGCGTTTCATTCATTGCTGAGACCCCTAATATCGATGAGTTATATTTCCTCATTTAAAATCGTATAGTTAAACAAATTATGTAGTACATTATTAAATAATTATCAAAATTAGATATCGAAACTCTAAAAAAAAGGGCCCAATATGAAATACGTTTTGCGCAAAAAATAATACAAACACGCACGATGTTTCTGTATGCTCATTCACTTATAAATATTCGTATTATCTAACTTCATTTCGACTGATCGGCAATCGAACAGTCGCCGCTAATGGTCATGACTCATAATGAGTATCTTATATAGCGACGATTTTATTTTAAAAGAAAACCACTTACAAAATTATGGAGAACATTTTTCAAAAACATTTTCAAATCATCGTTAAGGTAGCCATACACGTAGGGTGTACATGACAGGTTTTCCTGTACTGTTGAACTATACAGATTAAGCGTATGTTAAACAACTGTGTAGAAGTGTTTTGGGCACTTTTGTTTAATTACTCGATAGACTTTACAAGTTATTTTTTTTGACAGAAATTTTTCAGCATTTCTTTATTTTCTTTCCCCTAAAATTTTCTAGCACACTCTCATTCAAACTGTTAAGACAAATATAAGAATACCTTATTAACTTATTAGTGAATGAAGTATTATCATATTTGTAATGGTATTTTTTAATTCCGTCAGGTGGTCTTATGCGTATATACGTATGACTATACAAAAATTGCATTAATCTCTTTTAGCTTCCCCGCACGTCAAAATAAATTCATGAAACCTTGAAAAAAAAAACATATTTCAAACCTTCCAATAAAACCTGTATGTAATAAATATAAAACCTGACCCACCTAAAAATCTTCGTGGCGTGTTTAATAAATATTCCAGTAGTGTAGTGTTACAGACGTAATTGTTATAAACAAGAAGCTTTAATCAATAAAATTATTGAGCATATATTGGAAATAACTAACCATTTTGGAAATATTAATAATTAAGCAATATTTGTGTTTAAGGAAACACAAATATTCCATATAAGAAACGTATGCACGAAAATTTGAAGTAAGAAATTTGCAAACGAAAATTTCATCAGTTCTTTCAATGACCGGTTTAGTAGCAATATTTAGCTTGTTAATTAAATCAAAAACAAACGGATAAAAAAGGTACCAGGAATTTGGAGTTAAAACAAATACTCAAATAATAAAGTATTTAAAAAAAAACCATGTGACGCAAATGTAATTTCCCTGCATTCAATTATGCAAGAATATATTCATGTTCGTCGGATGAAGGCGAGGGGGCGGTTCGTATTCAAATAAAGTAATTTCTTTTAAATCGTCTTTTATATCGCTACGATCACTAAAATAACTAGGGGGCAGTATTTACGAGCACACATCTCAGGTGACCGAAAATAATAATCCATTACGCAGCGTTGGTGTGGTCGCACGGAAGTCAAAAATTCTCATGAGGAAGTGAATGAATAGATAGAAAAGAGTCATGCTTTCAAAATTAAATTTATTTTCAAACCATTCGCGTTTGACTATGATATAAACATAATTAACATAGTAACTATTTTCTTCTCCAAGCCCGCCAGCGAATATTGTATTCTGAATAGCTAAAAGCAAACGAAGAGCAGCCAGATTGGATAAACAATATCTTCTGTAAATCTCTTCTAAGCACCAGACCTCATCAAGAACTGCGGCGCTAATCCACCCATCGTCTTTCAAAATCTGAGTCTCATTACTGTCATTAACTAGATGACAAGTCTTATACTCTACATTAAGCGACTAAATAATTGTTACTTAAACGTGTATTAAGTCGAGTAACATTATTAAAATAACGACTATTTAAACCTGGGCTAATCCTAATAAGGTACAGTCACATTAAGGCGGTGTGACAAACGGGAAGACGACGGGAAAGATACGCAGCGAGGACGAGTGTCAGCCCTACCTGTGAGCTCTTCCTTACTAGACATAAGGGCTTCTACACGGTTCATTTTAATTAATACCTCTTACGATTAAACGTAACATATTAAAAAGAAATAAAGTAATTTTAAAATAAAGGCAAATTTACAAATCAATATAGATAAAAAATTTAAGCACAGACATGGACCATTTACTTTGATATTATAGTCATGAAATACTACATACGAGTGGAAAATTTTGTTCGCAATCCTGAAAATGATAATTGTAATATTCTGTTAAATTGTATTTGTTTGTTATAAATCAATATATTGCTGCTAAATTACAATCGCATTGTGCCACCTCTAGAAAGGTCAATAGATTCGAATTACTAACTTAAATAATAGTTACTCCAAATAACCAAACCAAACCTAGATCACGATGTACCTAGTAATTTCGTATACGACATACTTATATACAGATTAATTGAATTCGATCATTATATTAGAGCTACCGTTTTTAATTGCCTAATTATGTCATTACCGTTACAAATTAAATTATAAAATCATTTGTCTCTATTGTATAACGTAATTTATAATAAGGTCAAAAAGTCCTTTTTTTAATAAATAAAATTTTCTTTATATTTTGTGACTCTTTTCTCATTACCGCCCTCGTTACTGCCTCTCATTACCGTTTTTCCCGTTAAGAGCTTTCACAAAATCAAACGTCTTGGCACGCATTCGATCGTGTACCACACACCTTTCCTCTCCAGGGCCCCAAACCGACACTGCCGATATATTAGCAGCTCCCTCCGCTCCGCGCCCGCCGATGCCGAAAGAGGAGCAAAGACCGGCAAGTGGAGGGACGGAGGGGAAGCGCATGAATGAGCGGGCGTCGCCTAGCAACCGAGCCGCCCGGGCTCAATCGTCGCCGGGCGCCGGCCCGGGACGGAGCTAGCGGACCAAATATTTACGTCAGGCTTCATACGAACACCGTCGGGGGCGGTTTTTCATTAATTGCTAGACACTTGAGCGTCTTCTTAATGAAAGTATAGGTTATTGCAATACACACAACTTGCAACCAGTGATCTTTACGAAATATTTAAACAAATGTCTCCAAGGACGAAAGAAAATTATTACAAGGAGGTAATAGAAACTAAATTTATTTAAATACGTTTTAAATTGGCATTCATGTAAGAAAGTCGTTTTTTATGGATTAGCGTTTTATTTATTGCAATATTCTAGCTCTACTTTAGACCTTGGAATTCAAGACTTCGGAATATCTCATCTTTCGCGAAACAAACCGTTTGTGTATTCAGCTATACATAAGATGAAATTAAACGTATTTCGCCCTATATAAATACAATACTAATTTATTTGAACTCTTGTATTTAGTGATGTATGAAAATGTATTAACACAATTGATTACTAAATTAAACACTTAATGTAAAAAATAGTTAAGCGAGTAACACTATTAAATATCAACAATGAACAGATTTTATTAACAGATATACATGAAAATATGTACATGTATTATATGTGTATATATATATATACATATATATATATATATATATATATATATATATATATATATATATTTTTTTTTTAAGCAGTCATAAAATTATCGTGAAGACGTGAGACATATTAATAGAAGCTTACCGGAACGGTAAGTATTTAGTAATGCTGAAATATATATTTTGTACTAATGTTGACTTGGGTATTTGCAGGATAGACATCTTTTCATGGACATTTTCAACAATCTCTATAGCTATGTGTCTTACACACAAGTATAAAAAATTCGGATTCTCATCAAGGAATAAGAAATACTTTCGAAAGTATTGAAATATATACGGTTTAATAAGCTTTATCACCATACCACATTTTAAGTTTCTGTATCAAATGGTTTAGGAAAGAAACATCTATGACTGACAGAGACAAACATATCATTGGTCTCTCAACAGTTCTTTTTTCTCTTCAATGTACAGAATCCTAAAAAAGGTACCTATCTTGAATTTTTATTCATATTTACACGGAAAGCAATTTACTTCTCTTATTTACACGGAAAGTAATGTATTTTCTTGTATCTATACATAAGTTTTATAAATCTTTATAAATATTTAAGAACATACTTATATACAACGTGTATTTAATTTAAACATAAATATCAGAAGTGAGCGAAACTAAACACAATAAAGCATACAAAGAAAAAAAACAATTGTGCTATTGAATAGAATAAGTCACAAATTGTTCAAATATTCGATTATATTTTTGGAATTGTAAATTATAATATAAAAAAGGACATTGAATATCAAAGTTACATTTATGAGATATATTTATATCGTTACATGTTAAGAAACGTACCTCCTCCTGTGAACAAGACGAACAAAAATAGAAAAAAAAATAGATTTACTAATATTTGAAAACAAACGTTTTATAACATACCAGAGTGGGAAAAAAACCTGTAGATTTTAAGAGATTAAATAATATTACGGTACTATTTAAATACTAATTAACACTTTGTACCCGTGACCAAAATATTTTCGTCTGGAACCGGTAGGTCCCGCGTAGATTTCAGCATCTATCAAAAGTTTTATTCATGAAATTGTGAAATATCTTTATAAAACATGAAAATCTATCGCTTTTAATCCTTCCACTCATTTTCGCGAAACGTTATGAATGTAGTATGTAAATAAGTTTAAAGCTTATTTAATATTCTACGATAACACCGGCCCGTATCCAAAAGCTTTCGCGTGACATCACATATAAAATCACTAAGTAATAAATATAACTAAGAACGATAGGTCCAATAAGAATAAAACGTGTATATAAAATTACTAGCGGCCCGCCCCGACTTAGTGTGTGTGCAATTTTTTATAATTATTTTTTTCTTTGATTAACTTTGTCCTTAGCTTTATTTTACTTATTTTTAGTAAAATAAAGCTAAGGACAAAGTATTATTACGTACTTATTACGTAAGTTATTACGTACCACGACATGATGCGCTTATATAAACTCGCACCAAGCGGGCGCATTTCTTCTCTCCCTTTCCCTCTATTTGCGCAAATACATAGCACAGTTCAAAAACTGTTTTATTTTTCTTAAACTAATCATCGAAATGACAAAGTGTGGATGATTAATTCTTATGAATAAAAAACGCCTAAATGGCTATGACTATTTATTTTAATTACGGTTAATAAATTGAACTAAATTTCACAACTTTTATCCCATGCACTTTTCTTAACTTTAAAATAGTTACCGTGGCTAATCTATAAAATATAGATAGATACGTACAGTTGCAGATTTTTCTTTATTCCTTTTTAAGATCTTAAGTTCCATTACATGTAATACTAGTGTTTCTATAAATATTAGTGAATCTGTTATAATTTTGCTAGCATTGGTCACAAAATGCCCAGACCAGCGACTTATTCTCCGACTAAAAGAACAATTACATTGACATTATTGACTATGTCCGAAAAAAGTACACATTTTATATACCCCTATATATGCCGACGTGTATGTATATATATATATATATAACATATTAAGCAAGGCTATAGCAGTCTGGAAACTATAAGCTATAATATTGCTTAAGGTCGGGTTAGATCAATCGGGTGAGTAGTTTTTACATGAATCTCTAAATACAATCAAAGAAACAAACAAAACTTTCCATTTATTATATTAGTGTGATACTAGAATCAACATCGTATTGTTACACGTTTGTTCAAGTATAACAATACGATGTTCGTATTGTTACATTTTGGTTACACGTTTTTTCAAACATCTGTTCAATTTATAACATAATTTGACGTCACAACTAATGAAATTTACAATGTGTTCCTAAGGTAAATAAAAATAATGACCCTGAAAAACCCGTCGTAAAATTGCATTTTCCGTTTAAAAATACTAAAGAATGACGTAATAAAACTGAACACAAGTAACAAACAAGCATATACGTCTCGGTATAGTGATATAACTAATATTAAATTCAAGTTTACGCAACTAGAACCACACACCCCACGCGGGAAGCAGAGGAGGAATATTAAAATTACACCCTCATTCAACAGCTACACAATACGTTTGCAGCTTAAATTCAACAACACAATACGATTGCAGTTAAATTCATACATGAGATATCAGATGAACGAATAAAGTTTAACGACATGGAACTTGTTTAGTAATAAAATACGAGACGTGGAGAATGTTTACATACAACGTATATATACAAGTGAGTACAAATTAAACATTAACTTACTTGGGATAGCGTAGATCGTTTTAATGCGCTGTTAAATGATGAATTTGACTTACCTGTAATAGAAAAATATAATTTAATACTGTTAATAATAATAAATCGACGATTTTTTTCCAATGGTGGCTAAAATTACAGTATTTACGACAAAAAACTGAAATGTATACATGAATTTATATATATAGATAAATATGAAGCAAGAAATAGGTATCTATAAATTTAAGAAAAAACTTTTAAAGTATAATTTATAATTTTTTAAGGAACAAGTATTTTTTTACAAATTTTAAAACCTAACTGAAGTAAAAAAACCTAGCCTAACATTTAGACAAGAATGTCAATATAAAATTGTGATTTCATACTTTTATTGCTCGTTATATTCCACAGGGGCAATAAAAAGAGACTCTACGATTAAATTTGGCCATACATTTAGTCAATTATGTATTTTTTCACTACTAGTTTTAATTAAATTATGTTTTCTTGATATTACTAATGACAATAAACTCAGAAATAGTCAACTACCTAATTACAGATAAATAGTTAGAAAACGTATTTAAAACAAATTGAACAGTTCCTTCAAAGAATATGTTTATTTACGGGGAACCAAATGAATATAAGGCAACGATCAAGAGTATAAATGTAAAATGTCCCATACATGACCAATCTAAAGAAATTGAATTTCATATTTGAGAGAGATAAATGAAATTGATTCATGTGATTAAAAAACTGCAACGAAACATTTATAGTATAGACAAATTAAAATGCAGGTCAAAGACACAATTTAATTTTTGATCGGAGATTCGAAACAAAATCATTTATGGTAGAAAAGTAAAAATCACAACACGAGAAAAAATGTCCAATTCCATACACATATGGAATTGCAAAATTAAAAAAACCCCGAAAACAAAATGTTTACTTAAAATGTGAACTTAAAAGGTTGTCAAAGAAATCAAAGGACATTGCAATGTGGAATCAAAAAGGATACGGAAACCTAAAAATGCAACAAATTCGCTTTACAATTCGTCCAATCGTAAACTGTCCATTGCAGCGCATGCACTGCCGGAAGGCTCTACACACAACAAGAACTGCCCCGCCTGCGTTCAGCTACTTCCGTAAAAGTTTTTTGTTGCCGCCGCAACACGCCGCAGGATATCTGTAGCGTTATTCGCTTCTTGTTTTACATCCTCGCTGCGCTCGACAGACCATGGTCGCCTGCTTACCATACTGAGTTTAGTTAAATTTTGAAATAATATACGCGTTAAACAAAACGTCATTAAAATATTTTTGTTAACAAATTAAAAAAGATAATTTTAAATTTGTTCGTTAAAACGTTCAACCTTTTGTAATTTGTTAAAAAAAAGTTTAAGTACACATAATAATTAATCATGGTACATTACGATGCATCTACAAAGAATAGTTTTTTTTTAATTAAATCTAGACGCATAGTTATGTTTCCATGCGTCAAACAAGTACCCATTGATATTTATCGCTTCAGAAAACTATACAAATTTATACCAGTTTAAAACAAATATATAGGCCATAAAATTTTAATACAATAGCAAAATTTAGGTTATTTATGAAATTATCTGTATTTAGTTTATTTATATATGTATTTAGTTTATTTCATTTTAATTTGTTACTTTTTTAAACCTGTCACAGCTCCAAAGTTTCTACAGTTTTAGGTCTATGTGCATGACATTTTGCAAGTAAATATATTACATAAGGATATATATATATATATATATATATATATATATATATATATATATATATATATCCATATATATATATATATATATATATATATATATATATATATATTGCTTCAAATAGATATCTCACTTAATATATAATAAAATATTGAAACAAATTTAAGCGATTTGTTTCAATATTTGTACGTGAGTACGTAGTTGTACGTAAAACATCTCATGTTTAGCTGGTACCAACAATTTTTAACGCATGCCATACAGCAGGACATTATTTACCTGATCCTTTGAACGAAACTCGTTGGAGTCCTTGGAGGTTTTATAATATTTTAGTATTTGTGATTTATTAATTTTTAATTTTCATGATAATGGAATAATTTTTTTTTGGCTTCTTAAACGAAACCAATGGCACTTCTTTGAGACTTTACTTCTGATCCCCATATGGTCATCGTCTAAATTTAAAATGTCCTTCTGGATCACAGAGTTCCTATCATAAAGCTAAAAGTAACGGGTAAGTTTACACTCTTAATGAGAACCTTTCCCTTGCAGAAGCTTAACAAATAAAACCTTTATATGAAAGGTTAACTCAACCTGACATGGCCACAAAATATTTACAAGTTAATAACAGGAATGCTGACAAAACTTCATGCTCTCCTCTGAAAATATCGTCCAAAAGAAAAATTTTTAAAAATTTACAAAGTACTGCCCAACGAGAAAAACTAAGCATTTCTCATTTAACGCCTGAGGAAAAGGTACATTAAAAATACATCCGAATCTAAAAAAGGCACAAAATCTTCACTGGGAGCACTTTAACACGATATAAATATCAATAAGAGGAAAAAATAAATTTAAAAAACAGATTAAATGAAATTTTAAGTAGTTCCTATTTCTACTTTCATGCCAGATAGGACTTTTTCAAATTTGCTAAGAAAGCATGTTGATAAGCGTCCAAGAACCTTAAATTTTTTTTTATTACCAAATCGATACTTATTTTGAGATCTAACAAACATTTGAAAAATCATAAAATAATATTTCAGGCGCAATAATTTTTAGTATCTACAAAAAAAATTATATCATAAAATATGTCAACACTTACATATTATTCTCATACGTTTATATTTATTCATTAACAAGAAAATAAAACAATTTTTATTTTTTATTGATTTTCTTGATTGACACGAGAAAATGCGATGGCGCTAATGTAATGGAACTTCTCTTTTTCTAGCGCCATTTTAAGAGCAATAATAGATTTCGTTTTTTAATAATTTTTCATCAGATTATCTTTCACCATACATGCGTGTTCATAAACCGGTTATTGACCTAAGCGGCACTTTAGGTTATGTTTGTTATTGCACGCCCGTGTTTGTTTTATAAGCTTCGGATCGATCGGCCAGCCAGGATGATTTAGTCACGCTATGGGATAATAAACAAATTGTCGTTCACATAATTATATTATGTGATTTTATATTAACGACATCAAATTTTAGCGCTCTTTCTCACCTTTTTAAACATATTTTATTTATAATTAAAGTAGAGTCAAAATCGTGTTAACGGTACTACCCCATAGATTAGACGTATAATTAGGGTTAATAGTAACAATATTTTCTTGTAATTAAACACTTCATTATTTTCCTTTCACTGACAAGACACTGTTTAAGAAGTAATGAAATTGGTTTTCACGGTATGCTGTTCTTCACAGTTATCCGTCGAGACCTCAGATACTTCGGTCATTATCAGAAAAACCTTGACAACCTGAAGCTGGGTACCTTGCCACAAAGGGTCGAAAGCTATCTCATTAAAAGGACCAGATCACAAGCACCCTACAAATGACCATCAATGAGGTTGTAAAATTAGTGCAGGATCGTAACTGGGATCGGACTGGCATCAAACAACTTTACATTAAGACTGTGCCTATCGTTGCATATCACAATGCTTAGTGACGAGAGAGCGGTTAAAGAAGAAGTTCCTAAAGATGGAGTACAAATAGAAGTAAATGAAAAGCTCATTTCTTACGTTCTTACGTTCACATTTACTCATATTTATAGATCACTTCTCACATGGTATATCAATACATTATAAAAACTCCTTTTTAGATATGGTGTATAAAGTATGAAAGAGCATTTTCACACCATTTCGTAAGAAGGAAGGGCAATTAATTGCTAGCTTTTACTAAAACTTTCAATTAAAATATTTAGATTTAAAACCATAAAGAAATTCAAAGATATAAACAAATCCATAAATATATTTTATATGTATTTCCATGCGTCTTAATTGTAATATTGGTGTATTTTTCTCCTATTATATAAGTGGGTCAAAAGAAAATTGTGTATTTACTAAGGAAACCACATAATTCCAAAATAAGAAGAATATTTTATAATAGAGTTCATTATAAGCAAATTACGGAACTTCAACAATCTGCTAAGTTAAAAAGAAAAAAGCAATAAAATTTAAACAATGTAACAAAAATACTTTTCTTTAAAAAGGTATTACAATTTAAATCAGAATAACTACGGTTCATTATGTTAAATTAAATAGGTAAATAAACAGAATATAACATAACTTCTAATTTACAAATAGAGAATTGAATTGTAATATTGTAAAATATTTATATGTTATTTATAAATACGTCATAACGATGTTTTGAAATTTGCTTTTATACATGTGAATAAAAGCAATCTACAAACGATCAAAAAGAAGTTTATTTCCCAAAGTATTAAAATACCTTTATACTATATAAACGGTTTTGTAACATTGAACTAATATAGTCAAATGTCTAATGTTAATCCTAGCTATTATTATAATTGCAAAATTGTGTTTCTTTATCTTTCTTTCATGTCACAATAAAGCTACGGATCGACGTAACGTACGGTTTTTTATCCAGATATTGTTGTTAGATTAGGAAATGACATAGGACACTCTTTATCTGTCTAAAACAAATTTGCAGCGTGTAAAAATCTCTAATCGTTGCTTATTGCATTTCGCTGAGAACGGCGTGAAAGTATAAATGGAAACAGAAAATCGAATGCAATAAAATATTAATAACATTCAATAATACAATAAAAAAACAACACACATTTGAATCACAAACTGAAATTATACCACTACGTATATACATTAAAGAGAAAGTATATACACTGATAAGGAGATGGCATACACTTCCATCAGTCATTTTTATAACTTAGTAGGCTTTCCGCAGCTATCTTAAAAGCAACTCTTCTCATCAGATATACGACATCGACCCACTAACTGTCTCGATACACTAAAATACAAAACCAAAATAAACCCCACCTCGCCCCATCCGGCCCGACGCCCACAGGCGGTCAAAGTACAGTCAAACGTAATAAAACTAATGAAATTGGCGAAACAAAGCGGGCTGATTACTAACTAGCAGAGGTCGGAGGCAATACCCATAAATCAGGCGCGCGCGCACCTCTGCGAGCCTGGACGCAAATAAAATCGGCTTATTAATACCGACCGCACGTGAGCGGCATGACGAAAGCCCGCCGTACTTACGCAACCTGCCGCCCTAATGAAATGTATCGACCTTTCGCCTGAGAGCCGCCGCTAAATTCACCTTTATTAGCGGTAATCGAAATACAACCGTATAGCATCTTCACCCATACGAACCCCGCACCTATTATCGCTTTTAGCCTAGTTGAATTATAAACAAAACAAAAATATGAAAGGCCTTTCTCTTAACATCTTAATACGTGATACCTTGTGGAAAGTACCGTTAAAGTGTGGATCGGAGAAGCACACTAGTTAATTTTACACACAGCTGAACTCATGCAGATGGCATACATTGCTATTTAAGCAGCGGTATGTCATCTGCATGAGTCCAGCTGTGAAAAAACCAGAACGTCTTTTACATACTAAGTGATATAAATAAATTACATATAAATATTGTAAATAAATAGCAAACATATAACATCCGCATATTTACAAGTTTATTTTAAAATACTATTTACTTTCATGTAAAACATCGAGACACTATTTTTCGAGCACATGTTCATAACGATTTCGTAAAAATATATGTAATTTTTAAAGTAGATACCTAAGAAATTGTATCGACAGGAACACATATTCTCAATTTAACTTACACATCTGTGATTACGTAAAAAAGACAAGCTGACGAGTATCGCAATCTGCTTTAAGAATGGCATCTATTCATACATATGGGTCTGAGCATGATTCTCTAGATGGCAATGAACACCGCGGACTCAGCTACCGAAGCCAATTATCATTCCTTTCTTTTTAAATAGACTCACCTTAATCACATGTAGTTTCCTTTAACCTGAATAAGTCTTTAATTTGGGCACGGGACACAAGGCACGTTCAAAAATTCGAGTGCTATCCAATTGATAATCATTTATTTCGGGAAAAATTACATTATCTTTTTATTCTATTTTCATCGTTTTATATATGGTTAAATTCCCAATGCCAAAGATGGCAAACTTCCCAATGCCATTTCGCCGCTTTCCTTTCAACGCGCTTATAGTTGAATATTGAAATCTCGCAAGCAGTGCGCTTCGAGCAGTCATAGCGTGAAAACGTATTATCCAATTCGAACAATATTTATAATAATCAACCCAATATCTATAAAATATTGAATGCAATTAGATAATAAACATAAGTTATTGTTGTCAAGTAAATTTTAAAGTCTATGTAGGAAAAATACACAAGTTTCATTATGTACATCCTTTATATGCGGGAAATGTAAAATGAAAAATTCAGAAATCGTACAAGATCTATTAAGTCAGACAATGAAAAATTCAGAAATCGTACAAGATCTATTAAGTCAGACAATGACAAATTCAAAAATGTGCCTGCACTCGCTGAAAGATCCAAAGATAACAAAAAAAATTAATGCGTCGCCTCAATCAGCCGAGTACAAACACACTTAGGAAAAATTTTAACAATGGATCGAAAAGTAACACGGTGCATTTGTATCTTCATCCACTATAGACATATTTATGAAAAAAATAGCGACCCGAAACAGCCTTTTATTCCAAAAGCAATATAAACGAAAATAGTTATAAGTAAGATAAAATTACAGGATCTTTCTAATATCTAATATACTTTAACAAACAATATTTCTAATTATTTAAATTAAAGTATTTTGTAATATATTAATAAAAGTATGTGCATTTTAAAACGAATAACATAAAAGTAAATCTAACATTGTAGTTAAAATAATATAACTGCGTATTACAATTAATAATCACAAAAAAGGACAGATTAATTAATTGGCCGGCCGATTTGGCGTCAAGGATGTTCCAGAAGAGCGGTCCGGAGATAGAGGGTTTTAAGATCAATATCGACACACTCGAAGGCGCTTTCAAATCGGGCGGCATTGAAATTACAATTTCAAGTATTCAAGCTAAAAGCTTTTATTCATCAACCCCAAACATTCAACTTTTAACAGCGTTCTAATGGGTTGACTATTTCGGAACTCGAACATGCTGGTCGAGAGGCGCGATTGTTAAACTGACATAATTTTCTTTAAATTGAGAATTACTTATAACATGTCACATATTTTCCGTCCTTCCCAAAAAATTACAGCAAAAATTTTTGTTTTGTTTTTATTGTCCTATTTCTATTTGAAAACAATAAATTATATTCCATCTGAGGTTCACATTGCCAAGTATCTGGTGTTTGCTGATGACGTAAAGCTCTTTATACATTACGGATTATAAATTGATAAAACGAGATGTTACTTGTGTTCTTCAGTGTAGTTTGTATAAAAGTTACATTTCAACTTCAACAATTAAGTTATGATGTCTCTTGTCTCATTCATATACATGAATCCCTAGCGAAATCCCTAGCGTGGGTTCATACAGGTAACTGGCACCAACATAACGTGAGTAACTTCAATACGAAATTTCCGTATGGCCATTAATTTAGGTATTTATATCGCAGATTGCTATGGGGATAAAATGGAGGATAAATTATGGATGACGGTCTCATATTTCAAGATTATATTATATATATTTGTAATGATAAAAACTTGATAAAGATAATGCCTTATGTCTAATGAATTCAGGATAAATAAGAAACATAGAATGTTGATAGATTTCATAAACATCTAAACAAGAAATATCATATACCAAATTCGGCAAAATTTGTACGGCCATCAACACGAAGAAAAAATAAGTTTGCCACCTATCTCAGCCTATGATACTATTCCAAATCTACCATCTCTGAATCCCTTTAGGAGCCTGCAATAATGTGCTTCATACAAAAGAGGGGCTATCGAAAGCCCTCTAATAGTATTCCGTACAGCAAAACACGAAAACCATAATTGCAGCAAAACAAATCTCCATCCGAACAATGCTGGTCCATGTCACTAGCATTAGTGTAATATAATGCAGGCTAGCATTCAACTACAAAAAACACTATAATATTTTTCGTAGCATAAAAGAGTTGGTTGTTATTTTAAACAATCAAAGTATAAATTTATTAACAAGGAAAAATTATTACGGATAATGGTATAATTACCGAGTCAATGTAAAAATAAACCTGTCAAGTATAAGTAGAACTCCCACTACGAGGATATATAAAAATTCTAAAACTATTTATAGATAATGATATTATTTTAATATCACTTTATGAGCATATGTACATATTTCACAAGGCGTGATATCTTTAATTTATTTATATTTGGAGGTAGTTACCTATATATCTTTAATTTATTTATGAAAGTTATTAATTGCAGGTTTGTTTTTTTCTCTTAGAAGAAGCAAATACTCACAGGAACGACAGAGATTTAACACCGCAAAATATTTCAGATTTTATTTCTGAAGAAAACGTTGTACATTACTAGACAATGTTTAATTCATTTCTACGATGCCACTCCATTTAACTGATTTGTAATCCCCAAATTCGATAAAGCACTTCCCTTTCCAAAAAATAATAAAAGATGTTTTTATTATAACATAAAAACAAAAAATGTTTTTTTTTTATTTAAGTAGTAAATTAACTACGTCTTCCCGGAAAATCTAAAACTCAAGAGACAATATTACAAGTCTCATTTTCTCTCCAGCTTTTTCCTTACATCTTCATTTTTTTAAAGCTTCCATATCATTTTTGGATACGAAACATTCAAAAATTGAAGACGGAAGAAAAAAACGGAGCGAAAAAAGGAATTTTTAAATTTGAAGAATTATAAAACTACTAATTTCTTAAAAAAAATTGAACCTTTGGGACGAACAGAGAGGAAACGATTAGCAAATATTAAGAGTAAACATAAAACAAAAAAGACTTTCAAACAGAAGATTATCTCAAAAGCCATAATAAAGCAGCAAAAGTTGTATGTAAAAAGCTATATTTAAGTTATGAGAACAAACAATGTAATAGACAGACAACCGCAATTCAATATCTAATCACTGCCATAAACGTTTATTGTAAAATACCTGTTTAATGTAAAATGAATGACGTCATTTATTGCTAGTGACACTTAATGACTTCAGATTTTAGCTTTACTATATATATGATAGCGTACTTTACACTTCCTCATTCGATATGTCTAACTAGAAATTCCTACTTCTCAGAGTTCACAGCGCACGCCGCGACCATCTCTTTCATTCAATGCGTCTAAATTGAATACTTTCAAGAGCCTTGAAATAGTTAACGGGTAATTAATATAATTCAAACGACACTTCAAATCTTTAATCAAAAGTACACCATTCAAGGCATTACTCACTAGACACACCTAATTTACCTAGGACCTCTAAGATACTCTTCTATCGCGCCCTATGCGATCTGTTCAATTTTGCTTCCAAACTCAATATGACACGCTCAAATTGACTTCGCCGGAGCATCTTAAAATAATAAATATACACAATAATAACCCGGCTGATATTTCACAATCGTGATTTCCGGAACGGCGTCGGGCGACGCCTGGCGGGGCGGCGAAATGACGGCAATCACTCAGCGGTAGGGCGGCGGAGGGAACGCGCGAGAAATGGCCGATATTTATAACGAGATTTTCGCGCGAGCTCACTGAAGCAACTCGCGCGGAAGAAGACTATAATTGACAACGAGCTTCGTCGCGAGACGCGCTCGAGTAATCTCGGGGCGCGCCGCCCTATTGCCACGATGTAGCACGATATGCGGAAGCGATCGCAGTGAATGATTTCGATCTATCTAAAAATTTTCACATTATTTTCCTGTTTTCAATATCGGTGGACATTATAAGCTACATGGATACGGATTAAAAAAAATATTTTGTAATTTCAAATTATAGCATTTAAGACCGCTAGAAAAGATCTAGCGGGATAAGATAGGACCTACGGCCCCAAAGAGATATTTTAAAATAACTTATGTTATGACGTTGTTGATTATACGATTGCCATTTACAAGTTTACCATATTTATTTAGATTACAAACATGTAAATACTTATTTATACATTTATAAGGAAATTTATTATAAAGGAGATATTTAATAAAATAAAAATAGTACGAAAATTCTATTAGAAATATATATATTTCTAATAGAATATAAAACAATATATTAACTAGCAGTTTTAGTTTTACCCTGAAAGAGTTTTTGAATAAAATGATATTACAAAATATCGGAAAAGAGTTTTTAGAGAATAGCTGAAAGAGTTTTTGAATAAAATGATATTACAAAATATCGGCTCCGGTGTATATTTGATCAATTATCGCAAGAACAGAGGAATGATGGAAGCTGAAAATGTGTACATAGTAATCTTATTGCTCACCAATTTCACAATGTAAATTATGTTTAAAATATATCTCTGAAACAGCTAAGCATACCATTTCCTGCTAGACCTTTTGTTACCAAAGATTACTGCACAGTTTACCAAAGATTACATTTCGACATGAACCATGAGTTCTATACAAAGAAAGACTATAAGAACAAACAAAACAAAGACTATATACAAATGAGAATATGGAATATATATATATATATATATATATATATATATATATATATATCAATATTTAAAACGTTTCCGTATTTCACTCATAAAACCTAAGGTATAAATTTTTTGATAATAAAACATATTTTGACAACTTTTATTAATCCCAACAATTACTATTACATTTATATCAACAATTACAAATTATGTAAATTTTACAAATATTATTAAAACTCACTGTTATTACAATACTTATTTTCGATAATTGTTGACTGTTGTTGATTATTGTTGGTATTACTGCAGCGTCACATACAGGTTTGCTTGATTAAAATCATTTTCCAATTCTAGTCTTCGTGAGAGCTCATAAAATATCACGATATCCTTAGAATACATACAATTTTAAATATAGGATCGTATCAAGTTACTATTAAGTTTTTGGCTTATTCTCATAGCTTAATTATATATATACAAATTCACTAGCATACCACTCAACACCAAAAACGAAAAGTAACCAATTTTCTAAATAAATACTTATTTTCTATCAAAAAGACTTGAGACATCGTAACCATTATTAGTTTCCATATATCTACAGATTCAAGACCATTTTTCTGATATACATAAAGTTGAAACAAGTGTTTTCAGAAATAAACCAGGCTATAAAAGTCATCTAAAATTGTCAAATTGATCACTACTTACATCAGCTTCGTATTCTACTCAAAAAATCCGACTCAACCAGAAAAACATACTTTTTCAATTTTAGGTAACAATTTTTAATTTTAGTGTAATATTGGAATGAGAAATTTTACCCATTGTTTAAGGTCGAGATAAAATTATAGGGTCATCGAACAATATTCCTATAATGGTAGATACTTCCAAGACTGACATTCAAATTGATATCACTGAGAGGAAAGCACGGAAAATGTGGTGTATGGACAGAGAAAACTGTTCACCTTAGAATGTGATTGTGTATTTCACATAAGATATTTTTTGAAATATACATCAACTTCATTCAAGTGATAGAAGGTTCAAACAATTCTAGTTAGTTTGGCTGTAACAAATAGAACTTGCAAATACTCAACATATAAATACGCAAATTCCAACGAAAAAGTAGCCTTAATCTGACTGGATGCTGGACTATTTTCTCTCCCCATGTTCTTAATACACGCACGCAAGGACTTACGCACGCACGTATACGCACATGCTCGCATTGACGCACAAACTCAGGGACGCAGTATTTAATCTCTAACATCTCCAATATTTAATCTCATACATTAACATATTTGACGTCAAAATCCATGCAGGAATAAATAAGTTATGAGAATTTTCAAGTCAGTACGGCCACAATACTCGCAATTAACGCGTTGTAGCTATACGGACGGGTATGCTTCACTATTGAAAGCGAAACATCGAGTTACAAGCTACATCTTATATATTTTCTTTTTCACAGTCAAATTTTTAAAAACCCGCCTTCAGATAAGTAGGTACTAAAAAGTAAAAAATAATTAACTAAAAATAGGTACCTACTTCGCAGTAAATAACTAAGTTACTTATTTTTGAAGTCGGTGCCATCACTTTCGATCAACTACAAATTATAATTTTACGTAATTTATAATGTAAATTTAAAACCTTAACTTGTAATGTACTTATAATACGAAATAGTTTCATAAAGGGTGAATTTATGATATAAATGTTATACGTAGTGTGTTGATTAATACTATATTAATCATCACTCTATACCTAATATTTAGTTATTTTCTGTCGTAGAATATTATTTAAATATTAAAAGTTACAGGCAAAAGCTAGTACGCAGATAATTTCCTCTTCCTCTAAAGTTGGTTGCCAACAAAACACAGAAGCGAAGCGGTAGTACTAACCACCTGTGGTTAACTGCTAGCCGTTGAGTAGGTCCGTTTTCCATATCCGAAGTCCAATATCAGATTTTGCAAAGCAACAACAATCAGTAATAAATATCTTGAATCACGGTTGATTTACTACCATTCGATAAGGAGTTCCATTATTAATCTTGAAAACTCATAATCAGTTATTATTTTGCAAAGAAACAACTACTAGTAGCAAATATCTTGAAGCATAGTTGATTTATTGCCATTCGTTAAGGAGTTCCATTGCTTATTTCTGGAATTCATCATCAGATTGTCACCATATTTTATGGGACCATCCCTAAAGTAGCCCCTTTTAAATAAAAAAGAAACATTGAAATCAGTCTTGGTAAAGAATTATCGCAAAATATACATAAAAAAGAAAAAGATTCCGACGAAATGAGAATCTTCTACCTTTTTTTAAATCGGTTAAAATGTAAGGAATAATACGGGCCTAAAACAACGAAAACTCTCGAGCGAAGCTTTTAGTCACGATAAAATAAATTAAATAGGAACATGGAAATGAAAAGAATACGTAAAAAAGGAAAGAGAAGAATTAAATATAAAATACAGGCAGCTTTACTGGTTGCTAGGACGAAACGCAAAACTTTCGGTCGAAAATAAAATAAGAATTTACAAACAAATTTTGAAACCGATCTGAACGCCGCGTCGTAAATTCAAATTTTGGAATGTAGTAGGAAAACCAACAATTCAACTAATACACGGTTACCACAATCAAGAGCTACAATTAAAATTCTCATAACTTTAGGCTGGGCGAGATTAAGGTAGTGTTTTGTTAGGGGGTAAAAGTACTACACTACCCATCGGTCCAATTTGGGTATCTTTTGAAGATTTTTTCACCCTCTATTAAAATTATAAAAAAAATATTCGGTAAGAGTTAAACTGGATGATGAGATATCAGTGTCACAAAACAGTAATTTCACAACTTATGGAGTTCGGAGTATACGCCGTTAAATAAGTTTATTATATCGCAGATGGCAATTTGAAGATGTAAATCGAAGTCCTTAATGCCGCCGTAAATGTATACGTAGATACTTGTAAAGAGGAAAATAGTGTATAATAAAAATCCACGAGCTGCAGATTACATATGTGCAAAAAGCTACATTAACAACAAAACTTATAAATAAACTAATAGTTTATTACAGATTAACTAGATGTGAAAACACCTGTTTTCAATTACATGGGCATGCCTACTTAACGAAGGTAATATCGTGCTTCTTAAAACCAGAGAGGCACTTATAGTGCCTTGGGACTCAAGTACTCATGCTTATGTTGTGAAAGAGGATAAGACCCGAATCACCATCGCCAAACCTCACACACGAGAGATTAGACTCCAGAGAAGAATCGTTCGTCGGCGAAATTAATCTGAAGATGACTTCTGTAAAAAAAGGACTATTATATAGCGCTAAAATTAACGATACCAAATTGATGATTTCATAAAAGTTCAGGAAAACTCAAAATTTTAAGAGCGTTTTTCCCGAGAACACATTTTTTATAAAATACCCGTACAGTCAGAAAAATATTACTCAATAACTCTTTTACTGATTAAAGAATTTTGACTGAAGAAAGAACAAATCTTTGAGCAAAGAATGTTTTATTACCTCGAAAATTCTTATTTTAACAAATATAACCCGTGACCTCTTAACACGCCAAACCGCAATTGCGACTATTTTTATATATACATTAAAATCGCAAAACTATGACCCGGAAAAACAATAATCTGACCCAGATAATCATAAGACTTAGCTCCTCTGAATACCCGCCCCACGCATTGATCACTTCAAACGAACAAAGGAACAAACAATCCCCGATAAGCGCATAACTAAAACACAATCCCCGTGCGTGCGGTTCCGCCGCCCATGGATAACAACTATTATTCGAGAAATGACAAAGTTGCTCCATTATCACGCAACAATAATTATGAAGAGCATTAAGTGCTAGGCGACGCTAAAGGAAAGCGACTGGCGTTCGCGGTGGCAGGCGGCGCCCACTGTCGGTGGAAGGGGCACAATGACCGACAACAACATTAACGAGATGAAAAACTCGACAGGAAACTTACGCAACACAAACCCCTACAATACAATCGGTGTACGTTTGGAGGGACGCACTCGCACCGTCGTACTTCACACCACAGTATCTTTGTTTTATTTCGTTTCCACCTAGCTAATGAAACTTATATATAGTTTTCATATAAATACACCATACCATTACATATAACAGTATACTGTTAAACTTAGAATATCAATTAATACTAAGTCTAATTCGAATTTGCTACAAACTTAATTTATTCTCATTCCAAAAAAAATGGTAAATCCTACTAAAAACCCAATGTTTATTTTTTTTTTAAAACTTTTCTATATAGTGTTACTTTGTATTTCACAATATTAAAATTACCTTTTGTTAAGAGACAAATGTCTAAGATAACAAAAAAAAACGAAAATACTCAAATAGCTCCTTAAACTGCATAAACAGTATTTCCAATAGGTCATACTTTTATTCCGGAGATTCTCTTAATAACATATTTTATTCATTTTGAAGAAACAATTTAAACTGTACCATTTCTGCCCAAGACAAAAACAACTCTGAAAATAGAAATATCACTTCAACAGCAAAGCGGCTTTACAGCAAAACTCCAAATCGCATAAATGAAAATAGGCAATGAAGTTTGAGTGGGAGATGTGTAGGGCGGCGACCGCTAGGACGACAGGTCTCAGAGGCGGGCGGGGAACGAAAACTAAATATATCGTGTCGAATGCCTCTCGAATCACGTCCAACTTAACTTTCCTTACTAATGTGTCTAATTAATTAAAAGCGTGCTTACTGATTCTATTCGACATACTACAGATGTTGATACGTTTAGAGGTTAAAGTACTTTCACCCTCACACATTCAGTTTAGTGAACAAGCGTTGTGCTTGTGCACGCGATCTGTATCTAAATCATTTAAAAGACAATCCCACTAATATAATAAAGGTTCTATTTGTTAAGGAAAGGTTCTATTTGTTTGTTGGTTCTTAAGGGATTCACTAAAAGTTACTGACATTCAACTTTCGCAACTTATAGTTTCTATATTTCTAAATGCTGTATAAACTTTGAGATATAAAATATGTAAAATATGGTGTATAATCTTTGAGATATATTTAATTTGAGATTAGTAAAATCTTTGAGATATAGTTTAAGTCCATGTAATCGAAGAAAAAGTATGATCTGAGCGCTTTCCTATTATATTTTTAAGAAAAATCCGGGACAGCATTTACCTACCATTCATAGGTAATTCACAGTAACGAGTGACAGTTTTTAAGTCAATAAAGTACATGAAACAAATGTTTAAATAAATTTATTAATACTCATTAAAATAAATAACATGGTTATTTTAAGCATTTTCGATAGGTAAATACTGATCCTTCATACTTTATATTTTTGACTAGTAGTTTAATAAAAATGCAAGGGTTTTTAAAAGTAAATAAAAGTAGAAATGCGCATTTAACGACAGTCGATGCATAGTATTCGCGCATGTTGGCAAATTGCCAAAAGGACACCATGTTGCGTTACATTATTTAAAAAAATAAATTACAGTAAAGAAAAAGATTAAGTTCATGAAAGAAAAATACATATTAAAAACCTTAATCAAACAACTAAATCGTTTTGGCAACTGGAAAGACGCTTAACGTGGTAAGAAATATTTTAGTCGCTACCTAAGTCTACCCTACAATATACTTGTGCGAAGCCGGGACGGGTCGTTAATATAATATACCAAATATATTCCTTTCGTAATTAATTAACTGAAGGATTCAAAGCTATCTTTAAATATAAATTAAATCACACTGACCATTGTAAATTGAATCGCAATTACCGTGCAAGAATGAATAATATATTCCCGATACTAATATTAGTTTAACGTCGGTGTGCAGATTTCTGTCACACTAAATATAATCATTATTTATTCATTATCTAGTGAGAATTTAGCATCACTGTGGGTAGGCAGTAGAACGTGATGCAATTTGTCCTAAACTTTTAAAATGGGATACTAATTTAATTAGTTAGTCTCACGAGCAACAAATGTTATAACCAATATTGTGTTTACTTAAATGTGGTGACAAACCTTATATGGATACTTCATCCCTATAGATTGTATTATGTTATAAAATAACTCTTAGTGTTGTTAACATAACAAATTTGGCTCTAAAGATTTGATTTTTCTAATAAAAAAAATTGAATCTCAACATTTTTAAATCTTCATTTATTTATTAGTCATTATTTTATCAACAGATTTTAATTAAACTTCTCGTAAGTTTCACAACAATATATAGGTATATTACGGTGTTGATACACAGACGCTGCCTAAAGTGAGTATTTCTGTGGTGAAAATCCGTAAACTAATTAAGAAAAGTAACCTAAACTGATAACAAACCTTAATGAACTAAACTGTTAGGAACAAAAAGAAAATGGAACCGAAAACGTTACTTTATGATGGAACAACAAATTATCTTAAATAAATTGGACAACGGTGGGATACAAGGCCCTACCGTTGCCATTAAAGCCAAGAAGAAATGTCCGCACTATTGAAATATTATATTTAGATTTTAATTTGCTACATATTTTTGGATTTATTCATTATGATCAGAAATATTAATGTAAGGAAAATTGGAAAAACTGGAGATAAATTTCTAGAATAAAATATAGACTTTTCGTCAAAAAAGACTACCAATCTATTGGAGTCTTATATATATATATATATATATATATATATATATATACATATATATATATACACATGCTATATCTTTTTTTATTACCTTAATGTATAATTGATAGACGTTTTTCATTATTTTAGCGCATCGCATTATCATACGTGCTGTTCTATTTTTTATTTCCGATTTTCAACGAATATACAAGTACATAAAATGATAAATTAAGCCTTAAACGTGCCAGACGTTACCACAATGGAACGTGATGAACCTAAATTTGGAACCCTGCTGCTTTGGCTGACGTATTTGTCCACCTGCAACCGCAGTCAACGCAGAGCTGATTGACGCGCGCATCCGGATGCGGTTAGTCGCCACGTAGCGCGCAATACCAGCCGTTCGACGTGAATTGGTAGGATCGTGTTCGCCATGTGTACTTAATAACAGTTGGAAATCGGTAGATATTATATACCAAAATCGAAACATTATTACATCTTCCTGCCCAGTAGCCAGTATTGAGTAATAAAGTAAAATTACAAATGTTATCTGAATAAAAAATTTACAGTATTTTAGCAAGCTCTTTACTTACTCATCTTTACGTTCAATTTTTTACCGAACAGGGTTCGGATTCATTCTATGGTTAATTTTATAACACCGACATACTAAGATGCATATACTACTTAACACGTTCTGTACACCAAGAGTGAAAATGTCCTTGAGGATATAATAATGGAAATAACCTTAGGAATTTACTAAATTACTTTAAATGCATACTCTTAGTGTAACTGACGTGTGTTGATCAACTTTAGTGTATTGAATAATCATCAACTCGATATGTCGACAACGGTTTTACATTAATTACCCTAAATATTCCTGTTATATTAAGGATACGTTAATAACATCCACACTGAAAATAATAATGAGTGCGGTGCAAGAGGTAAGCGTACAGCGAATGGCTCATTGTTGAAAAAACATGCTTCACTAAAAATACTCAAAAAAAAAACATTGTGTGTGCAATTCACACACGGTAGAAGTGAAACTTCAGAAAAGTATATATATATATATATATATATATATATATATATATATATATACTATATTTATCTCATTCTTTCGAAGGCTACGAGAGAATGAGATAAATATAGATTATAATCTTATTAGTCAGTCTCCATGTTTTCACTTTGAAAAAATGACACGAGAGGCTTATGCTAACTAAAATTGAAAACAAATGTTTTAGTTTCAATTTGATCTATATACCTTTGAAATACAGCGCGAATTACTGTTTAAAAGTATTAGACAGTGTGCAATATAGATACACACCGACGCTTGCTCCCTCGCTTTAGCTCAGCAATATACAGGTGCACACTTATATACAGTGCTTAGTAGACGAGAGGGAAATACTACGAAACATGGCAGAAAGAGGAGACCTAAAATTCAAATCACAACTATTCTAAAGAATCTTCACTTGTTTCTTTGTCGTGACGCATTTTCGTTTCATCGAGTTTCAAATCACAACGATTCTAAAGAAGTTTCACTTCAATAAATCGAACCTTTTACGGTAAAAGGTCTTGTTTATAGCATATTTTCCTCTTTTATAATCAAAGTGTAATAAGTATCTCAGGAGGTTACAATAAATATACGAACGCGGTAATGGAAACTACGAAACCCTATTTTGCGAACGTATATGTCAAGACTAATAGTGACGTATACAAAACAAGATGATACATTATTATGAAAAGTCTTGTATACTTACAGTAAAAAATAAAAACAGGTAACCAGTATAAATATTATATAGATTGTTTCGTAATCGAGGGACAAAAATGGAACCCTTATCATTTCGATATGTTCGTCTGTTAGTATTTTAATCAGTATATAACAGCTTCACAGTTTATTTATTTTAAAACTGATTTTGATGTCATTTTTATGGAAAATGTAGGAAATGTTGATGCAAAACGTAACGAATTAGATGACCCCCGCATAAATAAAACTGGCATGATGGAATTTAGTCACTTCAAAGTCAAATTTAATGTCAAAGCCTAATGTAAAATTATTTCGGTCAAATTGAAAAAATAAGTTAAAATGATCTAGTCAGTCAATTATTTTTCGTACCCGTATAAAATATATACTAAGCTATATATTTACATAGCAACAAATGTAATTATTTGCAATAGTTTAAGAAAACACAATATTATCTTAAACGATTCAACTTTTATCTTTACCTAAGCACATGGAACCGTCTTACTTCGAATATTATTTGTACGTATCAGGTTTTTCCGCATTTTTACCTTAAAACAATTCCTTCTATTGAAATTGGACATTTGAAAAAGCCAAAAGCCAGGAATATTACAATCACACCGGATGTAACCAGTGTAATTTTAATATTCCTGACTTACGTTTTTTAAAAAGATTTTTTTGTTTTTTTTTTTTATATTTAAGAAGAAAACCAGAGAAAAACATAACAAAATGAATGTGAACGAGATCTGAGTCCGTGATATTTGCATTTATGACTAAAAATCATAAAAAAATAAGTAGAGACTTATCAGCTCTTTTCCATCGAGATTAGTCTTTATCCAGAGTCGGTATTTCATGTACTAAATAATTGTCTTAACTATAGGTAATTTCAATAATTATTTCAAAAAATATAACAGTGTCTTTGGATATGCAAAAATAAATTATTGCGTGGCCAGCGAGGAGGTGGCGTCGGCAGCAGGCACGGACGTTGGGGCGTGGGGTGAGTGGTAGGCACAACTGTAGTACATTTGTGGGTAATCTCGATTCATCTAAGTAAAATGACTCACTGAATCTAAATCGATTCACCTTAGTGACTCCATGATTCTAATGAATCAGTAGAACTTTGTCGACCGAGATACACTGCATTTTATTTGAATCTGAATCGAATATCTCTTATATTACTTTCTATAAGAGATATTCGATTAAGTTTCAAATGAAATGCAATATATTTCAGTCGATAAAGTTCTACTGATTCATTAGAGTCATTGAGTCATTAAGGTGAATTCTTCATTTTTCAACTCAATAAATGTATGATTTAGTTGAAAAATGTATTACAACTGATTTATTTTCCTTCGTACCCATCATTTTACTAAGGTGAATACAAAGCGAGTCACTGATCAACACAACTCAATTCGTATGTCATACATTATTTGTTACGTCCAAACGTTCCTAAATCAAAGTCAAAGCAATCAACAAGATTTCAAGTGAATCATTTAACTCAACGAATCAGTGTATTATAATTATACTTTTGATTCACTCGCTCACCTGTTACCTGCGTCTACTTTGGAATAGCATGCCGTACAGATTCTGCACGAACAAATTAGCAGGCGAGTATTAGTATCCGACAATCTTCTAAATAACAATACGTTTTCTTATAACGATGGAAGACCGTACACATTCTAAAATTCAAACAAAGTTTAAATTTATTCAATATAACGTATTGAGAAACAAAATAATTAAATATTGTCTTAACATACCCAATTACATTTTATACGTGCATAAAAACATTTTTTACCAGATGTACAGTGTAATCCTTTAAAAAGAACTAATATAATATTCTTATTCTAGCCTAAAGTATTAAAATAAAACTACAATACGCAATTGCGTTCAAAAACACGACGCGCAGAAAAAGAATAATACATAATGTAAAAATACCACCCCGCTTCCCGCCACAATGCGGTCCGACGATAGCGGTGACTACGTTTGTGATATTCGCAATTGTTTTTTGTCACCCCTAAACCCGACCGAGAAACTGCAGACGCAGCATCGCACCTACTGAATAAAAAATACTACGATAACAAAAATCTGACTCAGCCCCTATGACCTCTTTCGAGATTGCTCCCGCGACACGGACTAAGCGGACTAGAGAAAGCGAAACGAGTCCGTAGAAAAGCGACAGAAAAAAGGGAAATTCGCTCTCGTGCACCGTCTAGGTAATGAGTTATTCTATATTTAAAGAGTTTATTCTAGTTATGAAAATTTATTTTATAAAATTTTGTGCTTTTATTTTTTTTTTACATTTTATACTTAATTTATAATAATTTCTCTTACACTTTTTAAACTTTAAAATATTGCAATCAATTATTTTTCATCACACTTATTCTTCATCATACTTTTAAAAATAAACACAACCTAAGCTAAGCCTACTAGTTAGACCTAACATTTTACTGGGCGTGGGCTTAATTTATAAACTTAATAGATCTTCTTTATTTTGTAAGCTTAACAATTAAGCATAATAGGTTTCTTTTATAAGCCTAATAAATAGCAACGTTCTCAATTTATGGCACAGTGGTTTACACTGAATTCGCTTGCCAATTACATCGGCGTCGCCATTTTGAATTTCGAATATTTGCAATTTGCGACCTTGAAAACTCCCAGATTGTCAGTCGAATCAAACCATAAATAACACTCTCGTTCGCCATTTTCATTCCGCCATATTGAATTTGTATTATACGACAGTGTCTAATCATATTGTCACGCGAACTATGCTATTGCATATATGCCCAAATCGAAATTGAATGGTTATGTGAAAATCAGAATTTGATTACAATATTTGATCCAAATAAACAAACAAAGAAATTAAGTTAATAAAATGTGTTAAAAAATATTGCAAAAATTTGTTATACATCGCAAATATTTCATCGGAGTAAAATTGTTGCAATTTCATCTTAACGAAGTAACAGCATGTTATAACGAATTAATATCTGAAATTTGAGTATAGATGATGATCTATTGTCTACAATTGCGACAACTAATTCCTACCACTAACCCTTAATCCGTATCGGAAATGAAGTTTGAAAAAACGCCTTTCCCATACGGGGAATTTCCATTCAAGTAACGCCGGGTATTTAGCTAGTAAAAAATATAGGCAAAAATACGTATGATAATAAAGAGATATTAAAAATATAAATAAATACTTTAAAATTCAGCACGCAAAAGGAAATAAAAGCAGACACTAAGCTTTGGTTCGGCTATTGCAAATTAACTTCACCAATTATGCATAAGAAAGCGTAAGAGAAACATCATTATTGG
Source organism: Druceiella hillmani (assembly GCA_039881145.1). Lineage (NCBI taxonomy): Eukaryota > Metazoa > Arthropoda > Insecta > Lepidoptera > Hepialidae > Druceiella > Druceiella hillmani. The sequence goes on from JAYKKI010000026.1 coordinate 18,949,187, forward strand.
TTATGAAGCATTAGTGATTTGTCAACAAAGACGGACTGCACTAAGATTCATAGAATTACACTTAAAAACTAAAGGATTCCCAAAATCAAAATTTGGTTTTTCCTATATAAATGTATTTTACTATTAAAAAACTAATATAAAAAACTATTTAAAGTTCTCTATGATTAGACTCTAATAGTTATGAAAATATATATGCTCAAAGTTACCTTATCTATTTTTGTAAAATAAAATTTTTTTTCCTTATAACTATAAGCAACAAATTAAATTCCGTTAATGAGTGTAACTATTTAGTTTGTTTATTCGCCGTCTAATGTGCATTCAATATACTATTCCCGCCTTTCCACCAGAGTTGTCTCGGGGCCCTTCCTGGGACCTGTAACGACCCACCTCGTACAAAAGAGGGGACCATCGAAGGTCCACTAATAGTGTCCTGTATCTATAATCACAGCGCTTCCACACAACAGAGTTAGAGTATGTCCCTTCTTAATGAATCCTTTAGAATTTCCATTTCAAGGACACATTTAGCAAACAATCTAAATGACTCAAAGATCGTTACATTCTCAACCAAATAAGCTGAACCCCAACGCACCACTGAGCCCAAAACAATGGCGCATAGGCCAATACATATCACAGAAAATATCACAGAAATAATCCATTATAATCCGGCAGAGGCCCGCTGATACTCCCCGGGATTCTAACGTGGACAAGATGGCCGGCCACTAGACATTGTCAAACGCTCCAGAGATATCCAAGAAAATACCTAGAACGTATTTGTCTGTGCACGTATCGACCCAAGGCAGCGAAAATCGCGTCAGATGTGAATACTCTGGGTGGAAACCTAATTGTCTATCTGAACCCGGCGAATAAGATAGTTGCGCCAATAGACGTGCCGCCAATACTCGCTCTAGCAACTTCCCGAAGGCCGGAAAGAGCGTAATAGATCTATAAAATTTTGGATCGCTAGGCGATTTCCCATTACTCTTCAGTATGACCTTAAGCCTTCCCACTTTCCATACCTTTGGAGAGTGGGCCGGGCGGGGACAACAGTTAAAGACCACAAGTACCTCATGCACCGCCTTTTTCCATACAAGTTTGAATAATCCATTGTCGATTCTATCAATGCCTGGAATCTTTTTCGAGTCAAGATTTTCCACGATAACGTCTAACTGTGAGTGTCGCATCTCCGGGTCAGAGCTGCTATTTGGAACTAAGCTTGTTGCATTCCTGATACTCCACTTTTTCAATATACTATATAATTCAAACGTAAATTCACTATACAATGACATGGTAAAAATAGTCTGTTAAAATACTCGACTGAATTCTTTTTGCCTTGCCGCCACCCTCTGAACTCGTGGGGATGTCAGTATTACCACCGCGCGGCGGTATGAACTACCTTTGAATCACCCTGCAATCAGGCTGAATAAAAAGGGACGATAACGATACTCTTTTCTAACTAAAACTAGACAGATTTTCACGTCAACGATCGAAGAAAGATGAAAAATTAAAGCTTAATTTACAAAATTTTTCACACTCGTGAATAAAATCACTCATACTTATGTCGTGAGAACATTTGATTAATTGGTTATCGTATCAATATGATCACAAGTAGTTTTTTTTTTATTCTTTGTCATTATGCCTAGACAATAAAAATATTTTGTACACAGCTGTGATTTCAAATTCATTGGATAGTTTGACACGCATACTAATATTTGAACTTTTTTCAGATTTTTCAAACTCTTGGTTTAAAAATTAGAGAGGGCACTGCATATCAATTTGAAGTTCAATATGTCGCAGACATGCCTTAAAACAAAAAATGCTAGATACAATCTCAAATTCATTTTAAAAAATCTATTAAATATTACCTCACTCGATGAGATGTAGAGAAAAAAAATTTTCGATCTCTACATACACGGGGTTTATTAAATTTTTTTACAATATTTTCTTAAACATTAACTGAGATCTCTATATAAAACCTCTACAAGCAAAGTATAATTTATATGGCTCTAAAATTGTAGAAATTACAAGGAATATGACAAATTGGAAAAAGAGAGAGAAACTATAAGCCATTTGGTACGGAACCATAAAAATGATAAAAAAGTGATGAACAAGAGCAGCCATACGACCACGCGCCGCGGGACAATATGCAAAGAGATAAATAATTTGGACATTATTGCCTAACACGAACACGAACTACCCTTAAATCCCAAAATAGGGTGGTGAAGCAAACCATATTAAAAACAGAGAAGAAAACATTACGATTTGACCTTCCATTCAGCAACTGATTACGCCGGATGAAGATAAAATTATTTCGTGATGTTGTTTTATTTTCAATATTAGCCTGGCCTTCCTTCATTCATCTTTGGAATACACTTTTTTCGTAAATCGTTTATTATACATAACGGGATAAAATTATAATAGGATACCGATATAAATATAAGAAGTATTTTGATACAATCAATGGAAAAGTGATGAAATATAAATACAGACATATGTAAGTATCGAACCTTATACGAAGTTTCGAAAATCATAAAAATATTTGTCATGTTTACAATACAAACCAAAATTAACTTTAAAGCGTATTTGAAAATTAGCATCTCCAACTTGCAAAAATCTTGTATATTTATAAAACGATATCAATAATAAAAATATCAACTGGAAAACTTAAGTCGTCCGTGCATTTAGGCGATAGTTAAAGTTTAGTAAAAATATAAGTGAAGCAACCGTTCATTTAATTTGACCAAGAATACAGCCCTAATTCGAATAATAATTAATGAATTTCGCAGTACAATCATTTTTAACGACCGTTCTTAATACAAAGTAACACAAACTAAAACGAGCTGTAATTGTGGCTAAAATGGGTATTAGTACTCATACACCAAGTACTGCATACCGTTTCTAAGTTAAATGACTATTATATATTCATTTAAACGCGAATACTATCTCAGATTAACTTACATTTTTTTCCAAAATAAATAACAAAAGGAGTAAAAAATAAAATAATTTTATCCAGAACTTCCAATATTTCATATCTCACATTTTCGTTCGAAAGTAGAGAAATTGCGCGAATGTTTAAGTATCTTATGAAACTATTTATAATCGACTAGCTCGTCTTACTTAAGATAAATACTAGCTCGTGTTCGTACACTAATTACATGCTGAAATTGCTTTTCACTAACACAGTTTTGTAAGAAAGAAAATATCCACTTATTTTCTTCATATACGCTTACGTAAGGAAAATGAGGTCCCACTGCAATGATACCTTGCCTTATTCGCAACCATCATCCAATCACTCTCGACCGAAACCTGCCCCGAACACAAAACTCGAAGCGCCACATCGCGCTCGAGCGACAGCCAGGCCGTCCCCCGTAAGCCCCGACAAGTCTAATTGCCGCCGACACATGTCTCGAGTACTGTCAACCCGCTCGCCCCGACACGAACCCGGAGATAAATCATAACTTACACCTCGCGAGAAGTTAAACGCGAACCCGACGCGCCGTGGCGGAATGACGTGGATCTCCCGCGATCCCACTCGTATGTACATTATACGTGGTGCTGAGTGGGGAGGAGAGAAAATTTAAATTTAAACGACAAACAATGGACGTTCTGCTAGCTCATCTCGTCGACTGCTCGAGGGTAAACTAGCTCCATCTACATCTATGGGTATGGAGGAGTGCAGAGGTTTACATTTTATTGCGACCTGCTTTAGCTACGACAAAATACTAAATAATATGTATAAGTAAAGAAACGGAGATTTATGGCCCGTGTCATGACCTGTGGCATACAGAGAGAGTAACTATTATTTATTTACTTGTCTGCTTATAGTCTTTAGTATTCATATACACACTTGTATAAATACGCTTACATACTCATTATGATTTTGTCCGAAATAAAATAAGACGACTACATTACAGAAAATCCGCGGATAAGCATAGATTTTGCTAGTTATAAAATAGGGCACAATTAAAATTAATTATAATCATTATTTATAGTCATCAAAAACCTTATCAATACTTTTCGAAATACCGTATCAATTCTGCATAAAATAGTTCAAAGTTGTGACTGTACGTCGAAATTTTGGGAGATTTTATTATCAGTGGAGTATGTGGGATCAAATCGAAGCCAAATCAACTTTTTAGAATTTTTGCATGTTTGTATGTATGGCTCTGTGTATTTGTTAATGCATGGCGCTAACACTAATAGAGCGATTTGAAATGGATCTGACTGGGATGATTTTTATCAGACACTTTTTCCTTCTGTGTGTCTATTTCTCTGTCTGTTCGAATATTATTGAAAACTATGACATCGATTTAATAAATAATCTTTACATAATTTCTCTAGAATAATGCTTAATGTTCAGATTAAGATCTAAGTTACCTTTTATTTCGATGAAATGTATGGAAAATTCATTTTTTTACACTTAGGCAGTGAGAACTGACTAGACAGTCTTAGAACTAATGAACAGAATTATCGAGAATGTCACTAATTCAACTTAAATTTCAAGCGTTATTTTAAGAATCAATTTTACAGCGGTCGAGGATACCTTAAGATTTCGACATAACTTGTGACCCGTAGATTCTTTCTGGCTGTATGTCTATAAAGAAATATTTAATATTCGTATTAACCACGCGAAATAGCAGCAAGTTTCAAATATATCCTAAATTTTACAGACACATCCTATGCCCTCTGACATGTCTCAAAGTAGTTATTTTTCACGTAGAAATACACACATATGACAATATGTCTAAGGTTTATAATTTAAATATTATTAATGATTATAGATTTAAATTACTTTAATGTACTGTTGTCGTCGGCCTTTATAAATAACAATTGAATTAAAAATCTAAATATGCCCCGACTGACAACTATTTTTATTTGACTCAGTTTATAAATACCGTCAGTTCCAGTCTCTATATTTTTGTTTTAATTATGATACGAGACGAAAGTTGAAAATGTATATTAAAGATTACAGAATACACCATCATAAAGCCCTAAATCACCTCTCGAAAAACGTAAATCCGCACAGGTGCCGCATTTAGGTTTACCGCGCGATGTTATTTTACAGCCCACTAAAAGGCATCGCGAGGAACGCCGCAACGCTAGCGACCCACTCATTGTTCGCCCCATCCAGGTACTGAATCATAACTGCGAACTTAATTGTCGGAATTTAAACTTAGTTCCCCCGCGGATCCATCACACACAATCGACCGTACCTAAGCAAGCTAGCGCGGATTGGACGGCTGCGAAGACGCTAAACGCTCTCCGAAGGTGATAAAACTTACGAAATGTCAAGTAAAGACGGCGTCGTTAACTCAGACGGTACTTTGTTTCAGTTTGTTCTATTGCAGGCGATCACATTACTTTTTATGACGCGTCTTCGCTGGATTTAAGTGCTACTTAAGCCGGCGCGGGCTTAGCGATGCATCGCCTCGCTCGCGAAGCAATCTCATTGATGCCACCGTCGTCGGCGCGTTACGCTGTTTCCAATAAAAACCGGGGGAAACTGTCGCGAAAAGTAGTCGATTGAAGCGACACCTTGTGTTTATTGATAGGTGGGTGGGGCTGCCAAAACGGCGTTTTGAAAGTTACCGAAGTCATTTCGGCAGGTGTGCTAAATAAAAGTTTTATGGACCGGGCCGCTTTATAGTTAATAGTGAAGACAAAACGTTTTGTTGCGCGATATATGTATGCAATCTTATACTTTTGCATGAATCGTTTACGTAAATACATCTAGCAACAACAAATCGATTGTTGTGCGATGGTCTTCTACAACTGATCTTTTACTAAGCCTTGCTCTATTGTACGAAAATCTATGTTTTTTAACTAGATATAAACAAATATTTACACATTTATAACAGTAGAATTTATTGATAATAAAATGAGCCTGGGAGTGCTAGAAAAACCAAGACTATAGAATTTTTTAAGTCGGGATATAAACTAAATTTGTTTTGAAATACTTATAATTTTTAATCAGTTTTCATTATTGCATTCAAAAATTTAAAAAAAGAAAACAATAATAATATTATATGTATAATATTAACTAAAATATCACCCTAACTACAAGTTTGATGATTAAAGAATTGTGACAATTTATTAAAAGAAAATTTATGAAAAATGATCCAATTCTTAATTTATTATTCTTTTCACAATCATAACTAGTAAAAACGTAAATCCAGCATGTATGTTTAAATTACACAGTGTGTTTTATTAGTTAAAAAAATATTAATAAGATTAAATCTATTTGACGACATACTAGTAGAAGAACTATAGTACCTGAATAAATTACCTTTATTGACCTAAAGAAAGCATAGAGTTTTGCAAAAAGAAATTTGCAAAGTATTATGGACTAAACAATAAAGTAATCATCTTGTAGATGATCTACCATATACGTGATACATCACAGAGTATTTTTACAAGACTCTTAGAATATATATTACGCAAATCAGTTTTATATCTTTAAATTCTTATACATTTCATAATTACTATCATCTAGAAAATAGACTATTCGTGGTATCTTTTTTAGATTTAATTCATGTTAAAATATATAAAAATCGCTAACCACAGGTAGCGACCGCAAATCTCTTACAACCTGCAAATATATATCAATCGCATCTAATGAGATTCTCCAATACAGAGACCTAGTCAGTATTCATCCGGTGAGCCAATATCTAATATAAAATGGATGAAGAAGAAAAAGACAGGGCGTAATCCGCTCCTAACGGCGGATTAATTCAGAAGCGCCGCCGACACATTCAAATGGATCCTCCTGGGAGTGGGGCTGAGATAAAGGTCGTAGTCGGCCACGACCGTAGGCCGCGACCGAGTGCCTCACAACCGCTACGACGAGTAGGCGTGTAGCATAATGCGTCCGCCCTATTCGCGTAATCAATATGCCACCTATACCGATCTTCGTCTGGTTAATTTTGCTATTTACTCGTGGAACGTCCATAATATCAATTCAAAAATGATACTTTCACGTTATGGCCCTTACAGCTAACAGTTTAGTTTTAATTTTACTCTATTTTTTGTTTTTAAGGTAATCACATAAACATAGCTCGGTAATTTCAGTTAGAGAACGAGTAGATCGAACGTTTGTATTTTAAATTATATTGTGACATTTATGTTTAATGTTTTCTTCTCAGTAATGAATTCAAAATTTGATTTCAAATTTAGTATTTTAGTTCTCATAATAACTTTTATTACTTCAGTTACCATCATTTGTTTTTTTATAACAAGGAAAATTTTGTTTGTTGGTTTTTAAGATTAAACATGAAAATGGCTAATCCAATTGACATGAAACTTTTAAAACCACTACTTCATAGCATAGGATATAATTACTTTCCACACTTGAAACACATTTTCTAAGTTCCTTGATAAGATAGGTGGAGTCTTGTCTAATATATAAACACACAGTTCAGGCCGTTGGGCCTAGCATTCTGAAATTTTCCATAAAGTCATCAATACTTAATTTAACTCATGGAAATAAACTAACGATTTCATAAAATTCGGGAAAAGTAGGTTCTTCGGTAATGACTTGGGTAATGCACAAATAAGACTCTAGTGTATACCCCTTCCGTCCGAGAAACATGGATTTGATAAGATTAAAATTATATATATATATATATATATATATATATATATATATATATATATATAGACACATATACATATATATATATATATATATATATATATATTATTCTTTTCAAACGTGTGGGTAATAAGCAATAACAATAGAAGTGTAAGGAATCAAAATGTGACGGGTCCATTCTTAAGTTAGACTTTTAACCTTATAAAAATAATGCCTGCAGATAATGTAACAATATGAAAATCAAACACAAAATTCAACTGTGCATATTACTAATGCATACAGATTGTCTGTTACGAATCTTTTCTTCTCGCAAAAAAATCTACAAAAAATTTCCATTAATTATACGATTAATTATTTCAGTGAGTTTATTATAAGCCCTCTCGTGTAACTTAACTGCACTGTATAATTCTATACTCAGCCAAAGTCCATAACTAATAAATAAACCATTGATAATACAAATGTAAACAAGTATTCCACATAAAAACTGATTAAAATAAAAGGCATCCATGCCTTAGTATATTCTTCTAACTGATGAAAACATTGCGTTAGCATTTAGGAGGAGGTCGAAAGGTATTTTAAAAGAAAATGTTAATGAATAAGTATGAGTTTGTGGATACGTATGTATATACGTGCATATATATACGTCCATTAAATTAAATTTTATAAAATCAGAAGAGATCATCTGCTACAACTATTAACTACAAACATTTTTAATACTCAGCGGAACCAACAATGTTTCTAACCTCGGAAACCCATTACGCCCTTGAGTTATGCCATCAAAAAATCTATGTCCTATATAAGCTATAGAACAACTAATTGATTTGGAACCGGAGATTGGTATTACAGGTTTTTCGTTTTAGTTATAATTTAAAAAGTATTTTCAGAGACAATGCAAAAATCTTAATTACCCCCTACGCTAGAAAGCAATCGACAGGCCATGCGCCTACGGTAGAAAAAGACAACTGCTACGTTAAGATCGTTGCTATAGTATGTTTTTTTAAATAGTAGTAAATTTTACTCGTTTTACAGCGTAGCGCTAACGCACTAAATACGATAATGCAATAATAAATACACAATAAACGAAATAACCATAACTAACAACATGAAAATAAGTACAGAACATAACTAAACTAAACGTTTTGAGACGAGCTTAAACCATGCAAATACTTCGTGACAATAATTCTAAAACCATGAAACTAACAGTAAAGAATATCGACATGCGGTATCGCTTCTAATACTCGTTACTAGATATCGCCATGACATTGCCTTTACTTTTAGGGATGTTTACACATATATCAAGTAATAACTACCCTCTTAACCTCGCAAAACAATTTAAAATAAAGAACAACGAAAAGATACATACGTAACCGCTACAAATTTAAAAAATAAACGCTGAACTAGGTGAATCTCTCACACCAAATAATTGGATTCGACTATAATAGAATTTCCGTTAACGTCTATTGTCTTAATGCTAAACTTTGTATCAATACTGTATAAAACGAAGGAAGAACACTTAAAGTTTGTAAAAGTTATAAATTGATTACCAATTTATGCTTAATTGGCAAACGTATGTTATCCATTTATTACAGAAAGGCTGATTTTATTTCTGATCAAAGGCAGCTGTCACTACTAAGCTTCCGAAACGTATCCGGCAGTTCAAAAGAAAATAAATTCCGATTAACTCACCCCGCATATTAAAATCTCTTCCAAAGGAAAACGATATTCAATAAAATCAAAGAAGTAAATCAAATTACACATGAATTAAAATTCACCCTTGCCAATAAAATGTATTCAAATTCGCCATAATACAGCCGTAAAGCATATCGCAAAGCCGGGCGAGGCGCGAGTAACATAGGGGCTGAAGAGAACGGAAATATTGTATAAAGAGAGTAGACAATGATTCGCATAAATGAATAACGACTTTTCAGAAGAATTGAGTCGAAATTCAAAAGAAATTAAAAGACAGAGAGGACCAAAGAGGGTTCCACCCCTTCGAAGCGTGGACAGTTGTCAGTAGAATATTTCTTTACATTTTAAATATTAACCCAACTGAAAACTTTACACTGGAGCTTTATGCAACTTTTTAGTAATATACGCTGAACAACTACGTCCGTCAAAATAAAAATCTAATGAGTAACGAAATACGAACCAAGTTACGAATGTGTGTGTTTCAATCCAGAGTAGAGGAACACTTATTTTTTATGCAATATCTAATCACAAATTTAATTATATTAACGTATTTTATAATATCAAAGTAAAAAAAATACTCAAATCATAATTGGTACAAGACGGTAAATCCCTAAAATCGTAATCATGGCAGAATGATAGAAACCTTCAAATGCCATCGACAAAAGCCATTTAGTAACACTGACAAAAGTATAAACAACTAAAATTTTATTTATAGTTCTGTCCAAATTCTGTCAGGTAAAAAAATTACATTTAAAAAGTTGAGACCTAAGACCTATTGATTATTCACTGGCGCTTTTTTGTATAGCCGATATTTATCACAAACATTATTTGTATAAGTAAAATGTTAATTTATAAAAATATCAATTATTTAAAATTGTTCCCATAAAAAATTATAAATACTAACGCAATAATGTCCTTCATTAAATGCGTAATCAGCCTCTAGCTCCAACTTAGCAGCATCTTCGTTGCCAACTCATCCTTATTTTATTAGAAAAAAAGCACATCCGAAACCTTAAAGTTGTATATTTCGCGCTAATTTAGGAAAAATAGAAGAATAAAGTTGGTAGAAAAAACATAAAATTTTCATAAAAGCTGAAGAGAATTCATAAACGAATTTTACCCTTAAACATCTAATCTCGCATGGATACCGCTCCAACATTCCTGATTAAAAATAATCGTAAAGTGTATTTCTACTGAGAGAGCTGCTTCATGTAGCGTATTATTCCCAAGATCGTCAAAAGGCGAAGATATATACATCCTATTTCGTACGTGGTTAAATAATTCCAAAAATACTTTTAACGAAATAAAAATTCGACTTTAATAAGATTCAACTTGCAGATTCACAAGCCTTAAAAATGCTTTCTTAGATCATGTGAAGTTAGAGTTATATATGCGTTAAAGTGGTAAAGTGAGGTATACAAAATCGAAGAAATATAATTTTATCCTGCGCTAACGTAATCAAACTAACAAATCTTGCTCAATAATTACTCCGCGTGACTACCATTAAATATTAAGCTACAAGTCGATGACAAAATAAAAACGGTGAAGACGCAGCAATAAAAAGATGTAATAAAATCCAATTTTCAACAAGACTTTTCTGAAGATATACTATTTTTATTCACTTAAAAAATTATTGTTCAACTATCAGCATGGGAACCAAAATATTTTCCCCACATGTGTAATACAAGCTTCTTAATATCACTGAAGAAATATAAACATAGTATAAACCAAAGGACTAAAGAAAGAAATTAGGTAGCTAAACTATTCAAACACCTCAAAACCTTTCTTGCGAAATCAAAGAAAAATCAAAAATTAAAAAAGTATTTTACGTGTCTAAGCCTACAATATATAGTATACTTGAAGCTAATGTTTGATAAAAAGACGATATACTAATTGGAAGTCATGAAAGCTTAAGATTCTTTCTTATTTAAAGCTATTGATTATAACTATCACACTTCATATGTTGTTAAATTTAATATGTTCGTTTTAATTAAAACTTAACATAATGAAATATTGAATATATTTGGCGTTAATTTTGTAGAAATCCCTTATTCACAATTAAATGAAACTACGTGATATAGTATTATTTCTACTTTCTTTAAGCTCTTTACCATGACCTAGGTCGTATTATTATTTCTACTTTCTTTAAGTTCTTTACCACCCGATTAACAAAGAATGCTTTGCTAATATCCCACCTGAAGATGTTGTAATACAACGAAACCTAGGTCGTGGTAAAGAACTTAAAGAAAGTAGAAATAATACTACATCACGTAGTTTCATTTAATTGTGAATAATGAAATATCTGAAAATTATTATTCATATTATAGAATACTAACATATATTTAATGACATTTAGCCCGTAAAATTTTATATGCAAATTGCTGATGTTTTATTTAGATATTTTATTATGGAGGATTTAGAATTTTATTAGGATTTATAATGTCATAAATTAGTTTCAACCAAAGTTAATAATAGTAGGTAAGTGATAGCTGGTACAAAAATATTAAAATTTAAGTATTTAAATATAAATAAAAAGGAATTGGTTTCGCATTTGCACTGTCGTAGACTTTTATACGTGATATCTATCTGACTGAAAGATGTGCCGTCTACCAACAAGAAATATCTAGGCTAAAATGAAAATTTTAAAGAAAAAAATTTTTGAATTTTAAATGTCTATTGAACTCAATGCCATTATGTAAAACCCTCTATTATTTTTTTTACATTCTCCATAAAACATCGAAAGACGCCAAGTAAATACAGCATCGAAGGATGCCTAAACTAAAAAAAGAACGGTCCACGGACGCAGGTTCATTAACCCAACTAACCTACCAACTGTACCTACTTAAACAGTAACTTTCCCCCTCGACACGAGGGCCGTCCCAATCGAATCCTTAAAAAAGGGGAAAATTCGGAAGACGACAAAAATGTGAATGAATTTGAATAAGACAAAGGCGCACAGGGCGGCAGGTGCGGGCGGCTACGGTAATGGCCGATTGAAATATGCTGCGCGGGAAACGCCCCCGCCCACCCCATGCGCCTACCTGAAAAGAAACCTTAAATATTTTCGATTTTTGCGCAAAAAAGACGATCGTGCCGCTCCGCCTCTTAGTCGGATTAAGTATTAGATATAAGATACGACGTAGGTAATCTCGCATTTTACTTTATGAGAAGTAATCACGGCTAAGAGGGGCTGTAATGATAAAAATTAGTCGTTGTGAGATACGGCACTCTAATCTGATATCTAAGAATACTAGCAAAATTTCGAGGTTCCGAATATTAACATAATCACTTACATATAGATTTCAAGATTACAACACCGCTCATTTACAATTCAAATTAGTAAAATTAAGCCCTTAGCATCAAGCTAAGGGCTTGCATATATTAATTACACGAAAATAAATAAATTAATATAATACCAAAGTACATCACAACGTAGTCACTATAGTCTGATGTTTAAACGTGCTTTTGGTAAACAGGTGGCAATGGTTTAAATCTAACTCTTCGAATGTGTGTGTGTATATATATATATATCTCGTAGCTTAGAGCAACTGAACAATACTCGGAGTGCCATATTCTTAATCGTAGTTTTCCGGCTAGAATGAAAAGTTATACGACAAAAAACATAGATTCAGGAAGATAAATTGTTTTATGGTTTGTGGAAATTAACGTCAATTCCGAACGACGATAGAAATTGTAGTCCATGGTGAATAGATTAAAATTTAACATTTCAACATTGAATTGAAATTACAAGTTATGTTAATATTACGCAAAGAATATATTTGGTTTGGAGTGTGATTTTTTACAGAACCTTGCAGAAATTATATGCAAGAACGTGGAAAAAAATGTCAGTCACCTAATAAACACTTCGTAAAGTTAATCATATTAAACGACATAAATTTTGCATAAAATAACGGTGTTCCCATATAATAACGGTGTACTATATGAGTATCGACAGCAGATTCGCTCTATTCGCTGATTCACAATTTTCAAACAGTTATTTATCCATTATGGATGTTTTACCCAGGTTTTATATGAAATACCTCTTTTAATCAAAAGCTACACACTGAACAAGTTAATAAGCCTAACAGATAAATGTCATGTCTAGTAAATTCGATTTATCAAAGAACATGTGTTTGCTTGTAGTGAAAACTTGTAAAAACTAATCTTCATATATGTATATGTATACATATACATATATAAAGATTAGTTTTTACAAGTTTTCACTACAAGCAAACACATGTTCTTTGATAAATCATAATTCATAATCACAATACATATAAACTATTGACGACTATCAGTAAAGAGACAAATAATGACTAAACAAAAAACAATGTTCAGTATTCAGAACAGAAATATCTAAAACACCATTCATGTTTCATTTATATTACATAAATGAAACATGAATGTCTTTCAGATATTCTAAATATATGACTTTAAATAAGCACGAGTATAAACAGTTTACTTTATATTTACAGCAAGTCACCATCAAAAAAAAAGAATGCAAAAACAAAACAGAAAACATTTTCTTGTGACAACACAAGATATAATGGCTCGAGTATACATATTTATACAATATGTTGATATTATCGTTGACATTATTTTTAATTTAATTATGTACTATGCGGATAATTTATTTTCAAATTAGGAATTTTTTTCGATCACTATGTTTCCTTGATATGTCTCTGTTAAGATTATTCTCTTTTTTAAGAAAAAAATTTTCTATTATCTTTCAATAAAAGAGTAAACATTTTTTTATCTGTCAGCAAAATTCTGTAAAGTGGAGAATCATTCCTTTGGGAAAAAAACTAATTCGTCTTTAAATGAATATCGCTACTATACATTACCATAAGTTTTTCCCGTAACTTATATGGCATTATTATAGTTTAAAAATAAATTATTGAAGAAAAATAAATTAAAGACAAAAAAAAATTACACTAAGAAATAATTAATACATGATCTAAAAAAATATTTTATAGTTCGTGCCAATTATACTGCGTTTTCAGGACAAGTTACTTCAACTGAAATAATTGCGAATAGAACAATTAAGTTATTTTGGCTTTTTAGACATTGACTGAATCATAAAACTAAGAAAAAACAAAAGATAGAAATATTATACAAATATATAAAATTTAACTTTCTACAATATTTACAATATTACAAAAGAAACTCAAACTATTTCAATACCCTAGCATCGTATCGTATTCAACAAAATATATATTCTCTCACCACCACAACAGTGAGAAAACAGTACAACAATCAACTTTATTTCAGTCATTTTTATGTTATGCGAACACAAATGACCAGGAAACAAAATATTAGTTTTTAATTTCTTGACGTTGTATCGACGTTATGTAAATGTTTAATCTTTAAACTTTAAACTGTAAAGTATTGAAAGCACCATTAAAATCTGACCAGCAGTTGTTGTATGACCCACAAACAGACAAATACAAACTTTGAAACAGGCGATTTTTTTTTTAATTTACCGTTACTATTTTTATTACTATTTTATTGTATATTAGAAACCTACTTTAAACTATAAAACTCTAAATAACAACAATCGCATTATCAGACTGAATAACTCATATCAATCCCGGGGCGGCAGATAAAACAGAACATGCTGCGATAAAAAGCGATAGCAACCGGACAGGAGCACGATAATTCTTCCGCCGGCCAGATTAATGCAGCGCCATAAAATAACGACTGGATAAACAGACTACGACTAAATAAATATAAGCGTCGAAATAAAGGACAAATATAAATAAGACGAAGTGGGGGAAACGGATGTACCCCGCGGCTAGGGGCGTCGAAATTTCATCCGCCGGATGCGAAATTGACGCAACATGATCGATATACGACTTCTGCACGGGTTACAGCATTTAGTAAGACATATTGTCTCATTTCTGATAGTTTTTTAATATTATTTTTTATAAAGTAATAAAATCATTATTATTCTTTATAAATTAAAAAGGTATTATTATTCTTTATAAACATAAGTTACACATTTAATGAAGGCACTTTACTACCTCCACAAATTAAGAGATTTTAATTAGTTGCTTTTAAAGGAACATTTATGGCAGTACGATCGTACTCTTTGCAATTTTTATTTTTATTTCATTCGTTGATATATAGGTATTTCAACAGTATTTCACCACGAATTAAACTTAGAAAAATAGATTAACTAAATAATTTTGAGCACTAAAAATATAAACCTTACACGCACAATCATATTTTGTCGCCATATACAACTTTTTTTCTACTTTGTCTAAAGGATAAAATATGCAAATTATTAGTGCTATATTTCTAATTTCATTTAATTGAAATATCATATTAATTATTAAGCAGCATTATAATTAACAAGCTATTTTAAATTTCTTAACTGTTTTCTCTATAATCGTCATACTCAGCCGTCGCCTGCCGCTTCCTTTACATGTTTAATATCTACAAACATTAAATATTTTATTATATATAGGAGTCTGTTTTCTATGGGTTACGATCCATAGGTCTATAATCATAGCTAGCCCGGAGTGTGGTAACTCACAACTTAGATTAATCTGAATTGCTGTGACAGTTTCAGTTATTTATATACATAATTTATTCATTCGCTGGTAATAAAAAAATCTATACAGAGGTTAATTTATTTTTGGTCCTCTACTTGATTTCCCGCACGCCCACAAGCTCTAAGTCGCTTTTTCATTTTCTTCATTTTTTGTATATTTCATTGTTGCATACGTTGATATGGAAGACAAGACTATTGCATAGTAAACAAATAAAATATTTCGCCATTACACCAATCTATTCACATAAAATCCTTCACAGTTAACCATAACTAGCACTTTGCTTGGGAAAAATTGTTCTATGTTAAACATTTCTAACTGTTCAAACTTTCTCCCTTCGGAGTACAATCGGGAGGGGTGAGGACGTTCGAAATAGAGTCTGGTAAATAGAAACACACATATGCTTTTAATGTAAATGCGTTAATAACATTAAAACATGTATTGAAAATGAAATAAATATCGCCATCTAGTGGATAATTATGAAACTACACAGTTATGATCGCTTATAAAAACAGATCTCACTGTCAATAAGTTATGTACATAGTAGTAGAGTTGAGTAACGATCTTAACAATTTCTATTGCAGATGTTGACCATAATTAAAATTAATTAAAATCCGCCCAGTGGTTTTTTTATAATGTTGCGCACAGATAGCCTCGTTATCATTTTATTAGAAACAGACAGATGAATGATATTTCATTGTACCGGTTACATCAGGCTAATTCGTAATTCTGGAGAAATATTGCACTCAATAACCATACATTTTTCATATGTAACAAGAAAATGTTTGATTTATACTGCTTTACATTTATATGTTATACCTTTAAAGTTATATTTTTTTGGAGGTAACTCCTTAAGAATCAGTTTTCATATATAGCACCCGGTATGAATTGTTTTGAGAAGTCAAATCAAAGTTCAGAGCGTACGAAGTTCAGAGCGTTAAAAATATGTTATGAGCTAATTTCAGGCACATCTTAATCGACATACTAAATTATTTACCGACAGTTATAAGCGTCGTTAGTTTTGGCTGAAAGTATTGCGTTTAACAAAAGTAGTAAAAAGAATACAAAAACAAGAAACTACACGAAAACAGAGTGCAGATATTGGTATCTTACAAAGATGTAATTGAAAATAAATGCACCGACGGAACAAACGTGAAGATGAAAAATGGGAAAACAGTCAATTGTCAGAATACAGTCAAATGTTCACGTTTATAATGAAAATAGAATTGATTTTTTTATTTATTCAAAGGTTCACAAAACAAGTGACAGTCACGTAAATATAAAATTAATTATAAAAAGAACAGAGAATAAAACTCGACTACAACTCTAATTATGTGTGCATAAAACGGTTAGATTATTATACATTTTCAAGGATTACTTGTCTTATTAAATATATTACAAAATGTATTGATTAATTATTAAAGTTAGTATTAACTTAGAATTTTATTATGTTCTACATACTGAACAAAACATGAATACCATCGTAGCTGGTCTTAATTTATAAATAAAATATTTTGTATTAATTTCGGTTCAAAAATGTTCAAGGACGGATGTTGAGAAACAATATAGTTATACAATCGGCACATTCGAATTATGGGGTTATAAAAAGAGGTATTATTGTTATAAATTTGTAGTACAAATAATTTCTATAATAGTATTCGGAATCTGAGTCGATTGTTGAAGTTGAGTAGAGACAGGAGATAGGGACAGATAGACACCAATATGCGAATATATGATTTTATATAAATATTAGAAATCAGCGCTTTTTCTCCGTGCAACCAGTAATGACAAATTAAATCCCCCTAGTTGGATTTCACAGGATCTATACACTCTTCCAAAATGAAGTCGGAATTAATTTGTTTGATGAATACAGAATTAATTTGTTTCCACGAATGTAATTTCTTTTTTTTTAAATGATGTACTAAGATACGTGTACTTTAATTGTTTCTTTAAGCAAGAGGAAACTGAGCCGATTTTGGCTTAATATTAAACCAGTGCTAAGACAATTTATCTCTGATATCTAATTGGTGCTACATTATTGTAGATACATATAATGATACAAGTTCTGTGGATACAAGTGTCCGTAATATTATTTAGGCATTAGAAAATGAATTGCATGTTTATTAATATTAGAGGGATCAGAATAAATATTCTTTTTTTTTACATTCCCATTCAAAAATTCGTATAAACAAATAAAATAATTGATGAAAATTTTCGCCAATATATAAACGTATGTTCCAACTTTTAAAAAGTTTTTATTAAAATGAAATTAAATAACTTATATGTCAGTGATAAATATTAATCAATGATACGGCATGCATAATAAGTACTTTATCCACAAAATAAAAAATATCCAAAAGTTATCAAATCAACCCTTGTGTAATTTACATCCAAATTTTTTTCGTCAAATTTTGAGCATAGCTATTAGGCAGTAAATATTTATCAACCATTACAAAAAAGCTCAGCACAAATCATTGGTTTTGAAGGATAGAGATTAGTTCAACAAATAGCTACCAATCGAAAAATTGTAAACACAAACCTTGCCCATTTTCAAACATTTAAAAACCATTTGTAAAATAGTCTCCATAAAAATTTATGTCACATCCTGCAGTTTTATCCTAAACTATTTTGACAACTATTTTTTTTATTATTTTTTTCTACAACTTAATTTTTCCTATATTTTTATGTAACTTTTGAAATGTATACACCAAACATAAACGGCATTATAACTAGAAACATTACCGCATAATACAATATGTGTAATGCCACGATTTTTTTTTAATAATTATATTGGTGGCACAATAATTGCTATTCCAATTTATCCGAACGCATTATCTCGATTCCTCTCAATAATATTTCCCACACAAAGTGAACAATGAATAATTTAATCCATCTAATATTGATTGACAATCCATTATATTCACCAAGTTCGCCCCGCGAATCCAATTAGGCAAATTTCGCGAGAAAAAACGCTCCGATATTCAGCAGCAGCCATCGGGACACTTTTTTTATCGTTCCGAAGTCGTTAAGTATTTAATAATTAAAAGGACCGACCGACAGCCGCGATAATTTAAAAGGATGAGTACTCGCTTATTATTTAATATCTCTACGCCACGATAAACGCATTTGAATGGTGCAATGTAAATATAGGGATGTCCTTCGACGTTATTCGTTGAACCGATGTTCGACGAGACGAATTACGTTTTTTTCTGAATTCGAGTTTGGATTTACGAACAATATATTGAAACTGTTCCACTGTTTTATATTTTTACAGCGAAAATAATATTTCAAAATAGTTTCAACCTATAAATAAAATAATTGTTTATATAGCGTTCTAAAAAAATATTTTGGAATTTCACAATATCGGCAGAAAAAATTCCTCTAAACAGCACAAGAAGATTAAATGAAGCACCGAATACCTGTGTGCATAAGTGGTGCATTAGTTAATTTTTACCAGACCATATCTAACTAAGAAGATTAACATTTGTATTTATAATACATGAATATTTTCTTTTCATCAAATTGACTCCTCTTAAGTGCAAATAGTTAGACTCACTTTCAAGAAATAAATACCAATGTAATGTTTCGACGAATAACACTACAAATATAGCATTTAGAAAAGAAGGCAATATAACTGGAAATTGCAAGAGGTTAATCGTCGTACCTATCAAATATATTGAAAACTGCCAACGACATTGCATTAAAACTTTTCATTTAAAACTGAAATTGCAAACATCTCACTTTTTTTCTTACTCGGATGGAAGAAATTTAACAATACTGTGAAATCAAAATGAATGTGTGGCATCATTATATCCCCTTTACTTGTTATAAAATAATTACATATTTCCTCTACCGAGCGTAACCTACTAGTGAGTCGTCAATAACACTGACGAATTCTATCAACACCCCAATTAAATGCAGTAATGATATCCACAGATCATCTAATAAGTGCTATCTTCGTACAAATTACACAATGCCGATCTTGGTGCCAACAATTTAAAACAAAACGAAACCTTCCTTAACACACGTGAATTTCTAAACGAACTTTAATACTGCACCAAGAATACCCTAATCAATTTCTGCATATCAGTCGTCGGTATAAATGTATTTCAAGAAAAACAAGTACGATTCTTTTAAAAATCACCCGACTTTTCGCTATTCCATCCAATTATTAGGATCCATAAATAAAATATTTTACATGTCAGATCTAGCACAAACCTAGTCTTATTAAAAACTCCTTCAATTGTTCCTGAATGTATTGTTTGACAAAGATTTTTATAGTTTCAATCTTTTGAAAATGGAGTCAAAACAAGTGATATTGCTTTATCATTTTTCATATTAGCGGGAAAAGTAATTCAACAATACTTCAAAAGATATACATACACGTGCTCGCGTTCATTTTTCACGTCCGTGGCGAGTCCGCTTTCGCGATATTCGCTTTATTTTTTCGCCATCTTTCGCAGATAAATTCCGTCAGCAGGACGCGAGGGCAGCCGCACGCAAAGACGCAATAAAATATACATTAATACCCGGAATATGCGAAATCGAAATCTTAAATTAAATTTTTTTCTTCCGCTCGAATATAAAATTCCAATTTTTTACCCGCACCCCCCGCATGAGGTGCCGTCGTGCGTCAGTCGGAATGCGCCCTTAAATTATGTTGTGTAACGTTTATTTCGATAAAACCTTTGAGTGCGCAACTGTTACTAGTTTTAACGATTCGTGAAATAACTCGAGTCACGAAAGTTCTACCGCGCTGTAGTCATAATTCATAGTTAGCTTCATTTCGAATGTTTATTCCTAAATATAGCGAGCCACGTCGTGATCTCTCCGTAATAAACAAATTTGTACAGAAATGCAGTGCAACTTATTATTCTGAAGTAACGATTATTTCATCAATAAATTTATTTAAAGATGAAAAACCAAATGTGCATTTCTTCTATTTTTTTAATAACTTCTTTATCTTTAAATACGTTTTTGTATTTCAAATTGTTACATAATTAGAACAAATGATTGTTTTAATTTAAATTTTATTCCATTTTTACTTTTATTTCATTACCTCTTGATATAGTCTTCTGAACTGAACTCATTTATATATTTATGTATTTTAATGTGTACAATTGATACATTTGGAGGACTTATTCCTACAAGAGCAATCTCTTACAGTCATCCAGATCACCAGTTCAGCCCCGCTCGACGAGTGACTGGGAATCGAACCCGGATCCTGGCGGTGCGTTGCGCCGTCAAACACCGTATGCTTTGTGATCAATTCAACACACCGCGACGATGATAAATTTGGAGTTTTTCTGAAATTTTAAACAATTCTTTCCTTGTCATTCTCCTAAACCATCACTCAATTAGTTCACGACCCGACTATTCAAATTCTTACACTTATATCAAGAACCAACCAATACGTTCTTTCTTCCTTAATAACGTTATCGGCCTCCATCACAACAGTTTTACTTTTGTATGAACTTGGATTACGTTTCCGATCTTACCTACATTTACAACAAGTTTATGAGATTCTTTTTTATCTTTATATATATATATATATATATATATATATATATATATATATATATATATATATATATATGTACACTTGACCGAATAAGGTCATATTCCCACAATACATATGTTTTGTCAAGACGATAGTTCATAGCTATTCTAGGATTCGATATGGGTCTCTGTAGTCGAACTATTAACAAATCCTTTATTTTTGAACTAAAATCACTCATATCTACAATATGACATATAATATGTTATTATTGTGTCATATATAGGTTTAATGTCAAAAAAGAAAATCACAAAATGTGGACCCAATAGGTGGCGCTGTGTTTCAAAGTGCAGGACAACGCCTGCAAGGCTAGCTTGTGTAATCTTATAAGTAGCACAAAAATGTCGAATTAATTACTGAACTAGTTCGATATTATATTATCTTATTGAAACATTCATTATTGATGTAATAAGTTTCGAAACAATGGAAATATATAAACATAAATCCATATTTGGACTTAAGAGAATTTTATTCTGATTTTTTTGTCTTTATTTATTCATATTTTAAATTTTATTGGCAGCTTTTGCTTTGAATATTTCTCTCATAATAAAAAGAGAAAAAACATCAAAATACAAATTTAAAATAAGTATTGCAACCGTAGAAATATAGATCTAAAAAGGTGAATTAATACATTCCAACATATTATTTGTTGTAATTGTCCCGTGCACTTCATTTCTGACAAATATTTTATTTATAACCAAGCTGCTTGCAATTATCGACTCGAACTTATCTGGTATTGAAGCTTCTGTTTCCCGCTTAGGAATACATAAGTCGTGGCTTAGGAAGAAAACGTCTTTATATATAGGTAAATATATCACAAATCAAAAATGAACAGGTGTCGTGGAATACCCGGTTGGAACGTAGTTCCTTTCGCTGTAATACATATATATATATATATATATATATATATATATATATATATATATATATGTATACATATATATATTCCCTTCGGATCCTCCGAATGAATTTATAAAAGATTACTATTTGTATAATTAACTAATACGCCCCAAGCGGTTCATTAAAATCCGCGTTTGAATTATACCCGGTCACAAATGATAAATTGATGAGCATACCTTTTTTGCCAGCATTGATTACTTATTGTAATAAATATTAATTTATTCGTTTTTTTACGATTCCACTCTCATGAAAACCTATCTAAATATGTCAGACTTATTAATACAAATATATTAATCATATACATATATATTGAGAAGAAAAAACAAGAAATATTAATACTATAATACGAAGATTGCGAATTCATAGAAAAATCACATTACAGTATGTATTTATAATATATTTATATCTGTATTCACTTACACTAATTTCAATAAGAAACGGTAAACGTATAAAATAAAAAGCAAGATATACCATATCTGTATGAATGACTTCCGTTTTTAATCATTTAATTTTATACTACCAAGAAACATCGTCAAACCTCTTTCTGAATTTGATAGTTGTAGACAGATAAAGATTACATTTAACCAAACTCCTTCCCAGAGTTCTAGATAATAGGAAGTATATTAAACCAATAGCGTTCTGAGAGTTAATATTTAAGGAGCATATTAAATCAATATCATTCCAAGAGTAGTTTGACACTTTTAGACAAATAGGAACTATATTAAATCAATGTCATTTCAAGAGTTTGACACTTTTAGACAAATAGGAACAATATTAAATCAATGTCATTCCGATAGATTGACAATCAAGACAGGACAATTTAACAGTTCTACATATATTAAACAAATTTGTACCTAAGACCATTCGTATTTCCGAAAGTTACAAGACCTTCGAACTATAGTTGCATTAAAGGCGCATGTCCCTTTTTGTGGTTGCTTAGATGAACTATAATACACAGCAAACAAATTGTACTTCACCGTTACTTTTGACCAAATATTTATGCAGTATATGTAAGTTCATATTAAAATATAAGGAATGTATGGTATCCTTTTCATAATATTACAAGAATTATTTCAAAAATAATGACGAACATTAATATAACCAATGTCTTTTGAAGTGCATCTACGATCATTATAGAGAGCACTCATTATTTGACCTTCGTGTCTCTTACAACACTTGAAATTGCAACCAACGTATTATAGAACTTTAAAACTATTCCGATTTTGAATATTCAATTCCAAACAATCCAACATCGACTAACTGTACTTCAGCTTTGCCGAGTGCACAAATGCCCGCCCTTCTCCATCCGTTTGCGCTCGTCGTCGCATTATTACACATTATCATCTCGACTATGAGTTATGTTAATACCGCGTCCCGAGACGACAACTCGTGAGATGCTAGAGAATAGCGCCGCCGTGAGATGAAGACGCTGCCGCCCACACGATCCCATCCCGCGACACCGGCCGTAAAATTTCGAGGCGTAATTTCACCGTTTCATCGCGCATATCTTCGTCGTATTTAT
The DNA here is from genome assembly GCA_039881145.1 of Druceiella hillmani. Taxonomy (NCBI): domain Eukaryota; kingdom Metazoa; phylum Arthropoda; class Insecta; order Lepidoptera; family Hepialidae; genus Druceiella; species Druceiella hillmani. The sequence goes on from JAYKKI010000026.1 coordinate 18,972,997, forward strand.
CCCGGCAACAGGATATAAGGATTCATATAGAAAGCCGTAAAGGAAAGTAGCTCGTTTTGAATTTTATGAAACAGATATTTAAAACTCTGCTGGGGACGCTTAGTGCCAGCATCCGTTCTTTATATCCACATCCGAACAAGATTTTATAAAATTGTAATGTATAATTATTATATCTAGATAGATATATCCATTCCTAGCATATCTCCGTAATGTGCAAATAGTATTTCGGTCGTTGTAAGTGAGGATTTCGATTTATAAAAACATAAATCAAAGAGTGACTCAAAAAACGTTTTACCTATTTCTAGGTCTAAAAACATTTCATTGAATTAAATCCTAAATGTCACCTTAAAAAAATTAAGTAAATTGATTAAACAAATATTTAGAACTAAAATTATATTACTTATGTCAGTAAATCTGCAGTCAGTCAAAGCAATAAGTAATTCAGGTGCACTTTTGTTTTTAATTTTGATAAAAGATTTTGCAGTATCGAATAATTCAGTATTCCAATGGAGTCTGAATAATAAGCTACGTTTTAATGTGAACAAATGTGCAATGATGGCGTACTCATGCTTACGTATTTCCTTTATGTACATTCATGAGCTATATAGTACCATACTTGAACGGATGTCATCCGTTCGAGACCTCGGTGTGTATATGGACAATCACCTCAAATTTCATAGTAAAATTAATGAAACCTGTCAGAAGGCCTACATGATACTATGGTTTGTCATGCAGCATTCCCGCGTCTTTCATGAGATCGCATGTAATGGTTGTGATTTTTTTCAACTCTGCAATCCGTAATATTCTTGAAACGAATACAGTCATCTGTTCTTTCTATAAAGATATTTATATCCTATGTAGAGGTTTTTGGATCTCTGTAGCTTTTATCTAACATTAATTTAAGAATGATATCACTGTGCTCTACACAGTGGTATAAAAATGAAGTGGTATAAAAAGAAACAAAATACAATATAATTTTAATTAATTTGAGATAATATAATGAAAATAAAACGATCACCATTTTTTTACTTTAATGAGCATAGTTAAAAAAAATCGTAATACGAATAAGACTCGATGCTTCCGTACGCGTTAAACATTTATAATTCTTATATATGCACACACATATATATATATATATATATATATATATATATATATATATACATATATATATATATATATATATATATATATATATATATATATATATATAAATACTAGGATCTGGGATTACTATTCTAGGATACTATTCTAGTCAGATTTTACCAATCCTGATTTTTCGTAATTTTTGGTTCCCTAGTTTCAGAAATAAGGAACGGGGGAGGGGTGACTTGATCTATTTTCACATATTTTTAGAATATTTTTGGAAATATGCAACTTAAAATTTTGGAAGTATTTTTTTGTATTCCATATAACATGCCCTATCAATTGATATGCCATATGACACGTGAAATAAAAAATAAACTGCATACTTCATTTACTTCCTTTTTAATCCTTATATGAATATTTTAAAAATGTCAGTACATAATATGTGAACTGATAGATATGTGAACTTCTGGTGTGCTAAATTTCTCCATAGCATCATTTCTGAGAAGTGAGTGATTTTATAAAGATACCGTTATTTTTTCAGTTTGAGGTACGGAATTCAAAAATAAATTTATGAAAAAATGTGTTTCTTTAGTAATATTAAGTATACGAGAGCATCTGAAACAAAAAATGGTAGTTAGAAAATAACTTTGAGTACAAGGGGGTCCGATCGAAAACCCACATACCGCCTTTAGATCATTTCTTAAGGAAGTTTAATAGTACCTACTACACTTTTTGCGCTACAAAATAAATGCTATTCACAAAAAACATGTGGCAAAGTTTCTAAGCGTGTATAAACAAATATTGATAGACAAAGACAAATGAACACTTAAGAAATTTTTCAAACTTCTCCGGTAATCAAAAATGTGGAAATGCTAAGTTTTGCTGCAATCTGCAGTCAATAATAATTACGTATTGATCCCTTTCCTCGTATTATCTGTAATAATTACGCCACACATTACTTGCTGTTTTTCATAAAAAAGTATATTGCTATTTGTCGTAAAAAAACTTATTGCTGCTTGTCACAAAACAAATTGATTATCTTAAATATATCAAACATACATCCATTATATCATTTATATGGATGTATGTTTGATATATTTAAGATAATCAAATATTAAGCTTCTATTTATTATGTTTCTATTTATTATATTTATTATGCTTCTATTTATTATATTTTCTCTTATTATGTTTCTATTTATTATGCTTCTATTTATTATACTTAAGCTTATATTTATTATGTCTGCGGTTGGCCACTGTGGCACTTATTTATTGTCTTATACGTGTCTTACATAAAGCACACCGTGGGACAACCAACATAAACAAACGTCTTGCGCTCCATCTACACTTTCTCCCTATCGTTGCAGTAGATTTCGAACTACTTAAGATCTTGCATATCCTGTCCGCCCCGGATCACCCAAGGCTACCCAGATACTAATGTTATAGGGTTGCTATGTTGATTTTATCTAGGGGAAAATTCGCTACACATTTAATGAAAGTGTAATATCCACAAATATTATCGTGATTGATAAGGAGTACAGCTAGGGTAGTACGCAAATAAATTTATAAAATTCGCCTGTATAAATATAACGACAACTAGACTACCGTATGTAAGTAAAGATTAAATTTCTTAAAATATTTTAGGTAGGGACAAAAATTTGAATGGCGGTTAAAGTTCAAAAAGGAAATAAATAATGGATATCACGACAATTTTTAATTTCTAGTTTTAGATAAATTTCGCATATGAAGTATATTATCATTGATTATTATCATAGATTATTTTTGGTATTTTCTAAAAATAACGCACAATTTACAGACCCTCGTATATTACAACTTTATTTTTGACGACTGTCAAAATCATAACAACAGAGAAAGTAAACTATAAAAGTAAACTCTCAAAATACAAAGCAAAATAAACTATTATTCGAAGTAGAGCAAAAAAGACTATGCTGCTGACTTCAAGGCACGCGCGCACATAATAAATAAGTGCCACAGTGGCCAACCGCAAGCGAGCCACTCGTCCAATCCGGAGAGACCCACGTCGTCCTAGCTGGACCTAGATCGCACACCGTAGACCCATCGATTGACACGGGCGTGTGAAAGCTACGCCAGCTACGGATGCTGAGGTCTACGGTGTAAACCGAAAGAGCGGTCTACACCGTAGACCGGTTAAATATTTTTCGCCTTCGATGTAGGCGAGGAAAATTTTACCGTCGCTTGATTTCTGTAAAGTTGTAGATCGCATAATTATTATGTAAATAGGAAAACGAATATTCACACTGAATAATATAGGGAATAATGAACACTATATTTAACAAAAACAATATAGAATAGGAGTTATAGTTCAAAATTTAGGTAGCAATCCGATGAATTAAATTTTGGATCTTGCTCGAGTCACAATTATCTTTATTGAAATGTAATTTCTATGCTGTTACAAAATAATATGACGTGCAACCATTCTATATTATAGTAAACACATTAAGACTTTGCATGTTTCTACATTTCAGCGAAAACTTCAAGTTTTAAGACTATGACCCTTAGATTATGATAAGATGCCATATCAAAAAATAAGCAATAACTACAATATTGTGCACTATTACTACTCGTCTAAAATTTAGGAGAAAATATATGGATCGCAATATTGACTTGTGTTATTTTGCCTTAAGTAGGTCCAATATAATTTTATGCATCATGACGAATTCCGTCAAATAATGTAATATATACATAATAAACAATTGTTACTGTTTGTTTCGAACAAAACCACAAATGTTATGATAATGACTCTCATTTTAGTTATGAATACGACCACAGTTTTATCAACATACGTATACGTAAGAGAACGTAACACGTATTGCACGGTTCATCATCCTTACTTAATTCTATCACTTATTTATTTCAAACCGGCTTACTTGTTACAACCAATCCTTATGTTACATTAAAGTAACTACTGTAGCATAACGGTAACCATATTTAAACAATGGGGCATTTTCAAACCCATTTACACTGAAAAGAATACTTTCTGTATTATAATATTTGTTATATTAATGAAGTTACAAATTCCAATTCACGCGACTATAATTTTTATACCATCGCACGAAGTCAGAGTAAAACTATATTACTCTAAATTTTACGTTACCTTCTTGAAGATATTAAACATATAGTGCAGCAAACATCTTCAAAAAGGTCTATCTATGGTTTAGTTTAATATGGATCACCATAGAAAATACGCGACAGATTAGATCATATAGAATGACGAATTTAGAGTTTCAATATTTACGTTATTATACCGCCTAAAGTTATACGAGTACAACCAACAAGGTTTATTGGTCACAGATCACCCAGTACTCAATAGAGCTAATTCAATCTCAAACGGCATGGATACATGACAAAACAAATACTTCATAATCTAATAGCAGTAGGAAGAACTTCTCATTTTATTTTAAATATTTCACCGGCGATAAAGATTCAAGAGGTTTTTTTATTGTATGTTGTATTCTGTCTAAAAGGGAATCAAAGGCAACCTTGTGTTCGATAAACCTAGAATAATAACTAATTCTAATTACAAATTTTATAACCCTAAAAAATATTTTTCAGTTATGTATGAAATAGGTTATCATGCCCTCTTGTTTACAAATCGAATGTGGCGCTGTAAAATTACTATGATTACATTAAAAATAGTATATGTTATTATTTACTGTACTCTCTGCATACAGTAAATAATAACATTATTGAAATAAACGGTAAGCGTATTAATACAAAGCCGAAAACATCCTTGTTTCACGTTCTATAGATATTAGTACCCAACTGTACGCCCATCCATATGTAATGAGGCCGTCGACCGTTCCTCTCGCGCCTCCCATCTGCGGTTACACACACAAAGACGTTTCAGGCGACAAGATTAAGAGAACAATGTCGGGGAGGGGTTATGTGACCCCCAACACTTAATACGCATTATAGGGTTCAGGCATACCCCGCAGTGATAATATCGTTCGTGGGGTCTGTCGTGTGTCGTCGAACAATGCGACAAGTGCGGAGGGTTAAGAGTTTTCTTAGGAGAAGCGAGTTGATGTGCAATTACTGCGTGAATGCGGGGGCGACGTATGTTTAGATGTGAGAATTTTGAGTTAAAATAGTGACGCCCCAACGCTTAGGTATGTTAATCGGTAAGCGATAGGTAAAGACGAATGCTGTCAGACGGTACAATAAAAACTTTACACAATGGAGATATATTCTCAATCAACATATTTGTTAATGATAAAATTTACCACATAGGTATTTTCTATATCATTGGTGCGCATAAGGCCATAATTTCGAGAAACGGGTTCGAGATTCGCTCGAGCTGTTGTTGCCTTTAATGATGCAAATTTTCCATGATTCCAAAAAAATACAGCATAATTTTGATATGTCTACTACTGGTAGATACCAATAGTAGACATATCAAAATGATGCACCAAATACGAGATACCACAAAGTACAACACAAGATATATTTAGTATAAATTATTTATGTTTCAGAACTAACAGAGAGATAAGCCACCATTCACACCATATTTCATCAAACATGAAAAGCTTCTCAATTATTGAAATATAAATGCAACATGGCGTTCGGTTCGGTTCGTTCATTCATATTTTTTAAAAAGTGAATGATCTAGCGTATAGAATCATAACAGGAACCGGAAAACTTTTTTTTTTAATTTTTATCTGTTGTATGTTACTTTAAGCGTCTATCACATAAAATCTACTTGACGGATTTTGATAAATTTGGTATGATAATAGTTAATAACTAAGAGCAACACACGAGAAAAAATGTATCTCTCATTCCGAATTTCACGCTAATAAAACCGTGGGGCAAAGCTAGTATTATAATAAGTTTATTAGAGCAAAATATTTCACAAACCGTATAAGCAAATCATTCGTTATCAAGTTTAATACTTTCAATATTTATTCTAAAATACACATCCGTTCAAAAAACGCATTAATGTTTAAATCGATTATAATATTTATTGAAATTAAGCGCACAATTATCGCATTAGAATGCACATCAAATACCCAATAAATCATTTTTTTAATTTTATATTTACTTTAAAAAAAGAATACATATGCGCTCACGCATGCACCCAATCGTACATGCACGTATACACACGCATATACCAAGTTTATAACGCGAATGTAAATATGTACTTAATATGACAGTAATCAATACGTAGGACTGCGTACTACTGCGTACTGCATACTAAAATAACTGCGTACTGCATACTAAAAGAACCCTATTAACAGAAGCTTGTGTTTCTATACGGATTACGAGTGTCGACTTCAAGTTTTCATTGTATAAAGAGCCTCAAAATTAACCATCGATTTCAATAATACCGAACAGACGACACTACAGTTTAATAAATAAGATTGGTTGTACAGTTTAATGTCTACTCATAACTACAGCAAGTAAAACACACATGTCCAAATAGGACAAGACTAGATAGATTAGTTTCCACAGCGCCCCCTAGCAGACAGACCAACAATGGGGCCAACGGAGTCATGACGATGCGAGGGGGTGAGAGCAGGCGAAATTCATTTAATTACCCCGTCGGAGTTTATAACCGTTCATATTGTGTGCACAAACAGACGCGTCCGTTGCCACGAGACAAGCAGACGCCGCAGAGACATGTTTATAACGTACGCATAATATAAACGCGTACTGCGGAGGGAGACCGAAAACAATGTGGAAAAACGAAAGCTTATACCTAAAAACTTACTAGTATCCCTGTTGAAATGTTAGAAAAAGGAAAAAAGTTTTATCGATAATATTGTAATGAAAATAAAATGTATGGCTACTTTTAACTTTTTTCGGAAAGTTAGAGTATAGCTTTTCATGAACTTAGCCCACAATATCAGACTTCTGGGAAATACTTTAACATCGGAAGTAAAAGCTTTGTCTATCGTTTTGAACAGTCTTCTAAATCGCGTTATGGAATACATTTTCATCTTGTTATTCCTTTCCTTTTTTTAATGTGTCACTTTTTTACTCACATTTATTTAATATACATAAATAGTGTTGTTATTTTAATATCTTGTACTGATTACATAAATAGTGTTATTTTAATCGATATACAAAAAATCATTATGTTATGATAGATTGTCAGATATTATGAGTACTCTCGTATAAAAAAGTCAGCCATCCATGAAATCCAAAATACTACAAATAACATGTTCCAAAATTCCAAAGAATACATTTTTTGTAAGAGTTATTTAAAAAAACAATAAATGCGAAAAGCCGACTAAAATATCTAACGTCTTTATTTAATTTTTACAATAATGCAAAAACAAACCACTCACAAATTCTTCATGTCATCCACAAATAGCGGGTAACGCATTGTTTTTGCTCCATTGATATTATTTACGCAACCGACACGAATAATGACAGAGACTAAAATAATGATATTACAGAAAACATGAAATAATACTCGCCAGGAAATTATCCACTCGTACAAATCTATGGATACTCTGAAAATAATATTTCACATTTAATCCGAATGAACTAAAAATAACTTGGATTATGATATAGGTTACATTCGTAGATAAATACTACAATTTTTATTACCAAAATTTTTTTCCAATCATTTTATTAAAAAAATATATAAAGGGCCTAAACTCTATTTCAAAATAAACGCCCGGGATCTTATGGCATCTGAATGAAACCTAATTTCATTTTTTATAAATATTTCTTTGAGAAATAGTAAATTTTAATCTATATGTTGGTGCATTCATCTAAATCTGGCCATCAAAATCAAGCTAATAATTTTTCTTTTCATGTGGCATAGACCTAAAGTACCGTGTAGAAACCGTTGCACAACATAAGTAACCGCTATTCAGTGAAATAATAAAACGTTTCTACCAGAAGACGGCACAGTGTTATTAATATTAGAAAACTAAATTGAAATGTTTTTACAAAAATTACTAAAGGATCAACTTCAACCGAAATTATTAAAGTAAAAAAAATGTATCCCTCTTCTACTGTTTTCTATTATTATTTTTCCATTAATCATATAATTAACATAGATAATAATAAATTCTACGAAATTCATTTTTCCGCCTGGCTATTATCATTAGCTTTATTTACCTTTTCGCGTCATTTCAATCGTTTACGAATTCAAATACCTAAAGTTCATTTTTATTAGCTACAAAACATTTATTATATATACATTTCAGGATTCTTTCTTTAACTTAATTATGGAGAATGAAGTCGATCTAAGATTGAGATCTAAAGCAGACGTACATTTGATCGACTTAATCTGCCACATTTACACCTTTACTTATACATTTTTCTCGTCTGTTTTCATAGTTTTTTTTTCACTAATTCTTCCAAATTTTACAAATGGATGCATTTTTTTTCTTCCACCATTGTTGACTTTCACTCTCTTCCTGTATATAACCTATTCCTAACTGATATTATTTAACAGTCTTGAGAAATGATTAACTTTTCTGAAAACTCTGTCCAGTTTCTAGAAACTGACAGTATCCAGATACTTTTTTTATTTACAGATATATATTTAAAATAGCTAACGAGGATTCATGTACTAACATTTAAAATGTGATGCCTTATAATAATATATAGATAATATACACGATTTAAGATGCGAGACAAAAATACCAGCAAAAATTAACAAAATCTTTTCGTAAATATCATACTTCGTTTACAAAGTAGACGCAAGCCTCTTTCACGAACGTGCATCCTGAACCACAGGCGCTACTAATGTATTAAACTAAATTGCGTGCCTTAGATAACCGCCCGTGTAATGCATAAATGCATGCACAGTATTTGAATGAAAAGTACATTTCGCTGTTGGGCTCATTTTAATTACACCGAGAATAGATTCCTCTTCGGCATTGTTTCGGCGAGTTCGCTTTAATCATTATTGCATTGAAACTATTTGATTAGAACGGGACTAGGCCGACCGTCAATAATGAAGTTGTTGAAATTATAATTAACTTTAAACTATATTTACCCACATTTAGAATGCATATAGTGACTATTCATTTCAGATATTTTAATTTAAAGCATGTTCTTTAAATTTGGAAAAAAAAATTAAGAGGATGTAAGCCGAATAAAGAAGATGTTACGTACAAATCAACCACTTGTTCCATTTCAATTATCAATAAAAAACGTAAAAGGAAATATTAAATTAATCAACAAATAGATAATGTAATAAATACCCTTGAACCATGAAATTACAAATTTCCACGGTATTTTTCCTTCGCAGTTTAAGCACAGAATAAGAAAAGGCTTATTATATCTGCTTTCACTGAAGTTGTTCGACGTAATAATTTTGCATAGTGTTAAACATATTAATAATATCTGCATAGTTAACATAAAATAATTAACATAAAATTTATAAGGGGCAGATTAAATTTTGAGTACTCAGTTTTTTTTAATTCTAAATGTCGTACAAGAGTATCGTTTAGAAAGGCTAGTTATAAGGATTTGGAAAATATAAAAAATATTTTTTTGTCATTTTAAGCAGCATATCAGAGATATGCTGAAAAATATTCGTAAATATACATTAAACACCTTCCTACTTTCAATACTTCTGAAACCAAAATGATGAAAACAAGAGTGTATATAAGCTCACTTAAAAAGCAAATAGTTTTAAAGAAACTTAGGATAATTTAAGCCTGTGAAAGACATACTAAGCAATACATTTACATAGTGAAAAATATTATAAATTTTTCTAAATAGATTAATAAAAATACTGTGTACATTTAAAACGTAATAGAAGTTCTACTCAAGCTTAACAAGTTTACTATAGTCTTTAGGGAAATATTTGATATTTAAAAAACAATATTTTCAAATTAATAAAAACGTAAATTGTTTTTATTTGAAATTCATCAGAAAACCCCTCAGATATGGAATTAGGATAAACAATTTAAAGTCTCACGATGAATAAGTGCTAAAATACGATGTCTAGTTTTGTAAGACTTGAAATTTTGAATTTCAAATTTGGATTAATCGGCTTTTTCGGAAGCAAAAAGTCTGTCCTTAGCGAAAAAGACATTGCATATGTGCGTACCTTCTTTGAAATCAGCTTATCTTCCTTATGAATGATGTGCCGTCTAATTATCTTGAATTTTTGAAATCATTGTTTGTCGGTCCTTACGAACAACCATGATCACAATGAAATTTAAATTTTTAAAATAAAACAAATCGGAATCCGTGACAAAGTTACAATTTAACAGTCAAACTTAGTATGCTTTTTAAAGCAAGCATGTTTTTTTTCTTATTACGGAAGTCTAAAATGTTGAAATCAACTCAACATAATTGTTTACTAAAAATTACCATTGCATCATCTGCAGAGGATGTCAAACAATATGTTTCTCACATCTGATTGTAGAGACTAATCGACCTCGTTAAAGACTATTGTTTTTTCATGGGACGAATCCATAATAAAAAAAACAATAAATCTTAGTTCTATTAATTCATTTCACTATTGAACTTACACGATCGATTCTTCAATTCCAATTACGGTTTGATACAAATTATAACACCAATCACAATAAATTTCACCCCGTAGACAAAACTGAATTTATTTAGCTAGTGCCAAAATCGTATAGATGCTGCTGCAATAACCTAAAGCACAAGTAGGTAGGCACTCTCGCAGGCACAAAAACACGAGCGTTTCGTAAATAAAATATTTAGATAAAATTTGGGCCCGGCTTACGGAGCGAGTTCGGGACCTACGTCAAACCAGCACAACACGCCAATCATTCACGCTCAGGAACAGCGAAACGAAAATACGTGAAAACTGTTTTCCAATCTTTCACTTATAATTGAAGCGAAGTACCAAATGGCACGCTTCAGCCTAACAGCCCTCGGAAAAAGTTATGCCTGTATACGTGTATTTAAACGAATATACTGCGGAGACTTACGCAGCCGCTGATACGTTTGAAAGAGGTCCAACGATGCTTGACTTTGCAAAAAATATTTCATTTTACATCGAGATAAATTTCAATATTCTTTTTATGAGTTTCGTAAAATATCGAAATCAAACATGCGAATGAATTGGATTACTGCACGCCTCAATAATTCCAAGTAATTTTCTGAGTTCAAAGTATTTTCAGCGCTAACATTTAATCGGATAATTGTTTAATACTACAGAGGCAGACTTCTTTTAAAATTTACTTTTATCCTTTTGTACCTCACATTTGCATCATATCATGCAGCGTGTGCCATTTTCCTTAGGAATACCACTGCTATATTTAATTCTTACTAGCTTCATCTACTTAAAACAATTTAAAATTATTTGCAAAGAATAAAATATGTCCATTGATGAATTTAGATGTTAAACAAATTTAATATGTTTAGTGCGTGTGTCGACACGTTGTCGAAATATTATAAAAAGTATAGCTTTGTCTTATTTGAGTCGACGCGTTGTCAACATACCGAGTCTTTTCGAAATTTCTTTTATACTTAAAAATAATTTCAAGTAAATAAAATGCAGTCAATTAAAAAGGTTTTCTTTCCATCGGTATGGATCCATCGAAAATCAGGTGCCGCATAGAAGTAATTAAGAAATGCGTATTAGAGTGGTATGGTTTAATATTTTGCCCATAATAATCTCCAATTTCTATCCCAACAACGCAATGAGTATATAATAAAATTAAAATATAGACGGAAACAAAATAGTTAACCCCAATTCAAAAAAGTCAGATAAAGGCACTAACACAGTCGATTTTGGTTGCGACCTATATTCGTTTCATAATATTAAATATTTTTCAATTTGTTGTCATTTTTTTTTTAATTTTATGGGTGTATTTTATATTGAATAAAGTAGCCATAAATACACAACGAAAGGAATATCAGGATCATCATCACGAAAATCGGCAATGAAGAAGGGCAATAAAGGAAACGAGATTAGGATTAAAGGAAATGAATTTTGGGTTCAATTAATACAAACTTTTCAGGTCACTTTCGAACATGTGTTCTGTTGAAAATTCGACGACCGACTTTATTTGCCCGGGGTTGCTAACTATGATTTTTATCATTCATTAGGCTCAGGTCTTTAACAGATGACAACAGCGTAGTTTAAAAATCTGGTGTGGTAAGTTTAGTAAAAATATGTATTTAAAAGCCTTTACTCATTATGATGGCTTGGAACTTACTGGAATTTATCAATAGATCCTTTAACCCTGGATATCAACATTGACGTTATCAATAGCAACTGACATAATATTTGTGTCCGAATATGTGAACGTTTATAAATTATCTTCGTACGATTTATGTGCACTCCAGAGATTTTTGCGAAGACTATCAATACATACAGAGAAAAACAACAGAGACCGAACTCCTCTCATAAGTACAGCTATATATTCGGTCGACTCCAGATAAGAACGTAAACTTTAATACATTATCTCCGGGGATGATACCAGTCTAGAGATGACTGTTACTTTACTGAGATGCCAAACAAATTTAATAGAGCCAATACAGTAACGATATCTAACAAAATTTAAGGCATCTCTGAAGTCGAGAAGTACAAGTAATATTATTTGATAGCTACATGTATACATCATCGGTGATCGATTCAAAATTCTAAGTCTCCGAAGGTAACTTGCTCATTAATTTTAAATCGTTTAGAGGCGCTTGTTTCTCGTAGAAATTTATACTGTACTCGCAGTTATTAATATATTTTACAATCAAACGAATTGACATCGGCTAGTAATGATATGGTATCTATGCAATCAAAATATGAAAAAATATGGTTTCACGGTGAGAAAATCTAAAATCCTGTTTGATTTCGGTCAAAAGAAAGCATATATAGGAGAAGGTAAATGATAGTAAATCGAAAAAAAGAACAACTATCATTTTTAAATGTCACAAAACAAGGAAAAATTAACAAATGATCCAATAGCGTATGTTGTGTTGTATTTGTATAAGATAGTGTTGGCGTCCGTTATTATGTAATGAAAATATGATATAAAATAGACTGGTATGTAATGAAAATATGATATAAATAGACTGGTATCATCCCCGGAGATAATCATAATGTATTCAAGCTGCGATAAAATACTTCTCTTCCACTAGTAATCCTACCGGTAATTTTGTACCCTTTAATGGATAGTTTTACTAATAAATTTTCCACGATAAAAACCGGTCGGTAGGAGATTCGACAATAAGGCCAAACCAAGATTACTTATATCGTATAAATCTTTATAACAAAGTACTCTGTGTACGGTTCACTAATTAAATAACGGGAAACGCCATCGACCTCCAACCTTCTACTCGAGGCACAATTAACATTCACGAATATATTTCGCGAGCAATCCGAGACTAAGATGAATTTTGTGTCGCCTCGCGATATTGAGGCGCCCGCGATGAAATATTCAGCGCGCACGGTGACCCGGCCGCTGTCGCCTCTAGTTCCTTATTCACCGCTCGATCCGGTCCCGCCCCAGTCCAGTACCCGAATTATCAGCGGACTGATAATGCTCCGGTTATAATTTATGTATTGTCGTATTGCGTTGCGTCCTATTGGACTTTGAATACAAGCAAGGCGACGGAAGTCTTAGAAAGTCATTTTCAAATACCTATCTACAAGTTCTCAGAGTGTTGTCGCTACGCCACCTGCAAAATAAATGAGACTCAATATTCAAAACTACCAACAAATGTTCTTCTGAAAAAAAATATTATTATCCCATAATTATTCCAATTTCCTTGTTTTTTTAGTTATATCATTTATTCGTATCAAATTATCAAAAATATTAATTAACTCTATTTTTGAGTCGTAATATTAAAATATAGAACAATTCACCATATGAAATAACACAAAATCAAAGACCTATAATCTGATAGCAAAATGTAATATACCAAAAAGAGTGTCAAAAGGTATTTTTGGTACACTAGACATAAAGGTATAGATTTTTTTATTTGTGGCGTGAATAATTGTGATAGAAACTTTTTTTTTTCTAGTTGCTTAACTAGCCTATTCGAAATAAAAATATTTATTCAAATCGAGATATTCGAAATACCAGATTCTGAACTTAATTTTTAAACTGCAAAAACCTTCCCATTTCACTAGCTTTTTAACAAGAAATTCATTGCTACCTGCTACTAAACTACCTAATTTTTGTGTTAAAAATTGTCAGAAGTGATTTATTTAAAAAATTACATATTTTTTTCAAAATTACAACCGTCTTGTTCAATATAAATACGGCATTGCCAAAAAAAACCTTTTTAAGGTCTTAATACTGTTGTATTATTTTTAATTGTTTATTGGCTTTTCCTCAACACCCTATATGATTAGATGAGTGTTATTTTAGGATTATCAAGCAAACTTTTCACACGCATTTTACAAATTTTAATGTCGATAAATTCAAAAATATAAAAGTGTCGAATAATTATTTTTAACACATTCCAGTACTTACTCGAAAAACTACGTCATCTAACGTTTTCCAAAGTATATAAAGCACTATCTGTAAATACTCCTCTACTATATAATCTGCTGTATTGCAAAATAAAGTAGATTCGTAACGTCCAAAATGTATTAATATACACATTTAAAACCCTACGAAAAAAAAACATTTCGTCTTACAATTTTTCGGATTACATACTTGTATTTATTTAAATTTCCTTTCTTTAATATTTCTTAGAACGGTCTAGACACGGAAACGGAGCTGAGCAAGCATTGCTAAGCCCTACTTACCGCAGTCATTAAACTGCAAGCAGATGTATATTTATCATATATTTAATTAGTTGTATATTATCACTAAAGAAACATAAAAACCCTCAACAAAATTGGATTTCAAATAAATTACATGTGTGACTGAGATGGAATAAGATATCATCGTACGACTAAAACAGATATAATGTCTGACTTAAAATAGAAAATTAATAAAATATTAACTCAGGTTTCATTCGAAATCATGGTAATGCAGCCATACGACTCAACTCATATTAACTACGGGGCCACCTTTATTTCAGTTCTCTAGGTGAAATTTACTATCGTCCCATTTATAGGGAAAAACTCTAACAATCGTTTCCCCGCAAAATCGAGTCCATCTAACTTGCATAATTCGCCAGTTCCCCCCATTAAAACGAAGGCCCGTCGCTCATTAGCTGGCAGGCGGTAATTGATGGATAGCGCGCCGCGAGACCGCGGATCTGTCACAAAGTCCGCGTCGCCTTTTGGCAGGTGAGAGATTATTACCGGCAGGCATTTGTTTATTTATTTAGAAATCACGCGGCTGTCGGAGAGGTACAGTTAGGCTACAAATACATAATTACAAATATTCGAGTATCTTTACGTAACACTTGCAACAAGAAGTAAAAAAACACACAAAGGATACACAAGTATATGTCACAACGCATAAAACCGGAAAGTGGATTTTATCGTAATAGAATAAATTATTCTTGTTTTCTTTTTAATTTCAACATTTTTACTTTCTTTAATAATTTAGAAAATTCTTTCAGAAAGTTGAAAAGGAGAAAGTTCACAATATAGACAATTTGGTTTTACTTGCTTGTATGACGTTCAAACTAAATCAACATTTAGAAAATATAATTTCCAAAATAGCGAGGAACCAAAATTGAGTGTATTTTCTTGTTAATGTCTCTTTTTAAACCTATGCTTTATCTTTAAAAAATAATATTGCAATTAGTTAGAGCCAAAAACCTGTCACAGCAGTGAAAAAGATGAAAAACTAAAAATTTCCTCTCACTGGGAACACAAGCGTCAATTAATATTTTGACGTCTAGAAATCATTTGATAACTGTATATGCAGTACCCGTCATTCAGGTGCTAATCCCCATAAACCTCCATACTTTGTCTTCGTCACCGAGGAATAAAAATAAGGTCATATATATCAATTACTTTCAAATTTTTATACTGACCCAGTACATGCCTATATGGTGAATAAGTAGATCGGCAAGATTATTAAATAACATTATTAAAGACACATACTAAATTCTCGCAGCAGTCGCCAAAAGTGGGTTATTAGCCCTACTCCGTGCGGCACTTAATATACCTCGATTATAGACATAGATCCATATTACGATTCAATTTATAATTTATGCAAAAATAACATAACAAGTTATTCAATCTAATATATCGTTAAATTGAATAAAACAATATAAAAATTGAATTACAACAAAAATTTAAAAAAAATATTTTGAACTGACGTGGCTAAAAAAATATTACACACTAGCTGTATCCACGATTCCGTTCAGCTTTAGAAAATATTTTTATCGTAACTTCAATATTAACTCACATAATATCATATACTATAATAATTATGAAAGTAAACTATTTTTAGTTAAGTTCACTTTGAGTTGCCATATCCTTCTTTTTACTTAATCAATTGCTATAAAACAAAATTTATATATTACCCAACCTTAACCGAATTCACCAGTAAAAACTTCGTCGAAGTCTTTTTAGTTCTGTTTTCATAAGAAGGCGTGCACAAACAACTAAGCAAACAGACAAACATTCTAAGTACAAAATGTTTACATTCTATTACTTTTTACTGATCCAGTAAATCGCTTTATTTCGTAAATATATTTAATACATAGATAGTCTTATTCTACAGTTTTATTTTATGTATGGATAACAAAACATGTGACACTCAAATATGTACAGCCTAATACTAAACTTACCAAAGTAATTAAATAACGAATAACGATTTTTTTTGTGCTGAACACGACCAGCAAGGTCATCTGCCTCATGCGTATGCCGTATTCAAATTGCCCGTATTCCGGCTGCATGCATTCAGATTGGTTAATTAAGCAACTACTCCTGCAGCACCACTCTACACTTCGCTAATGTATACCCGGGTGAAAAATTTCATTGCAGCGATTTAAAACACATTGTCCATTGGTATATACACTCTCTACAAATTTGTGTAATTTTTACACAGTAGTTTTTATGTGATGCATATTCAAAACAAACATACAAACAAACAAAAAAGTCCACTTATGGTATGTGAGCTTAAATATTCAAATAAAATCACAAAAATATTTTGCATCATAAAGTATGAAATGTAACCACACAAAAGAGCTTACTTCGATCGTTCTGTACACCTATGATAAAAAAATGCAGCTGTGCTACATGACACTGGAGCCGTGAGGACGCTGTCACGCTGCGTCGTCCTCCATCATGACGTACCGGCAAACGTGGATTTCTTACGCTCGCGCTACACTAGCGCATTTGCAATGAGACTCATGCATAGAAAATATTATTTCATTTTCAATGATGTAAACAGCACCAAACGGCTTTTTCATAGTTTTTATTTCTCAACAACATTAGAGTTTAGCGCTAATGGGCTAATCAAGTTATATATATATATATATATATATATATATATATATATATATATATATATATACATATATATATATATATATATATATATATATATATATATATATATATATATGCAATGGTAATAAAAATATATAAATATATAATAATAGCCTACGACACCAAAATTCAAAAGACATCAATCAATAGCAATATGTAATAGACTACTTTTCCGCACACCGTATTCCCTCATTCGGTATTTTGAATAAACATGTTTGATATCATAGTTATACTTCCTCAGTCTATCAATATTTAATATGTATATTAAAAATAAAACTTCATAACATTTCCAATAAGTTTCCCAATAAGCATCTTATTGCCACTAAAACTGGTTTCGTTTTTATTCGAATGCCTGATTTGATAATGATATATTATCAAACTCATACAATAACCCAAGTTCGACTTGCAATAGGCATTTCCGACGATTATATATTTATAAAGATAAATTGAAGCGACTCCAGTTTCAAAGCCAAGGGCAAAATGGCAAAAACTTCACCTCGATAAATTAGGTTTCATGAAGACTACCTAATACCGAAAAAGGTACAACACAAAAACGACTACCGTAAATAGTTTAGGAATATCCGCAAAGAATAAGTGTTATCTCCTCCAAAAAGGTGTAAAATGTCGGATGTACATGTTTTGTCTTCCACCGGAATCGCTATAGCCATGAAGCTGGCTCGTGGCCAAACGAGCCTCGATAGGGGAACAAAACTCGCGCATTATTTGATATTTATTTATACACTTTTCGGAACTCAATAAAATATGTTTGCAAGTTGCGGCTGACACTAAGTGCCTATTCTGAATTACTTTATTCGCTTACATGCGGTACTCAATATTATTCTCTGGAGGGAATTCTATAAAAATAAAATAATATATTTCAGCCATGCGTCTATGCTATCAACCATCACCACATCACTGTCTGTATACACATAATAATTAAATTAAAAATTACGTCTTTAACGCTTATTATTTTAGTCTATTATTATACGTATTGTTTTTAATAATACTGAACTCAAACTAAAGGGAATGGAAGCAACAATAAAAAAGAAAAACACAATACAATATGACCAGCGGAACGGAACATTTAGCTGAATGGATATTCAGCTAAATGTTCCGTTTATTCTAAAAGCAATGAGTACTTTGTACAATAAAATAGCTTTTACTCGATGAATTTTGGAATGCGAAAATTCTATAAAATACTACCTAGTTATATCTACAACTTTGGTCCGCGGCTTCGCTCGTGTAGACGATTCGTTTTTTAAAGTTCAATCGAATTTTTAACTTTCAGTCGTTCTGACCACACCCAAATTAAGGCGTGGTGACAGTTTCAAGTAAAGAAAACATCATATGAATCAAATGCGATCTCGCTCGAACTATTACAAATTTCCATAAAAATAATTTTTCCCATACAAACTTAGCCACCCCTTTACACCCCTTAAGGAGTTGAATCTCGGAAAATGCTGAAATATACGTCTTTTGTTACTTGAATTGAATACCAAGATTCACGTAAAAAATTACAACAGAAATATTTGCCCCATATAAAAACTTAGCCACCACTTTTCACCTCCTTAGGGGTTAAAACTCTCAAATACGTGTTCATTATTTGTACTGAATAGTATTAATACAAGTTTTAAATAAAAATTACCAAAAAAATATTTTTTCCATAAAAACTTGGCCATCTTTTTCACCCCCTTAGTGATTTAATAACGGGAAATGTTGAAATACGTTTTTCATTATTTATATTAAAAAGCATTAACACCAAGATTTACGTAAAAAATTATAACAGAAATACTTTTTCCATACAATATTTACTACCCCTTTCCACTCTCTCAGCAGGATGAATTTCAAGAAATTCCTTATTAAACGATGCTTCCAGTATAAAAGCAACACCCTCTCCAAATTTCAAATTTCTATCATTATTATTACATTTCTATCATTAATTTCTATCGATGTCCCGGTTAACATGTCAGTTAATCGGGAGATTGCCTTTTATATATTTGATCGAAGAAAAAGACATTAAACAATTCCCTCTATTTCAAGTAAATACTAAGTAATTTAAAAAGAAATCGATAATCACGTTTAATCATTATTTAAAACCAACACATATTTATTTGTATAGAAAATGAATTTAATGACAAGTATAAAAAATGGAAATCACAAAATTTTACAAATTGTAAATACGCTATTTCTTTGCCGATTTTGTCTCATTCTTTCTGCACGCTCTCTTGTACACTCATTCTTTGTCGGTTAATTAAATTTTCTCTTACTACTAATTTCTCCTAACTTCATATTTTTCATCATTTTTTTCACAGTAAATATTTTCGACACATTTTCTTTTCTTCGCTAAAAATATTTTTATAGTATTCATATGTTTTAAACTTTATATATTTTACACAGTATAATGAAGATTATTGTGAGAATAAATGAATATATAAATAAAAGACAAAGTTAGAATACAACAGTGAAACATTTGTCTATACAGACCAAATTTCTTATTTTTTTCTATTAGCGATTATAAACAATTATAAAAAAGATAATGTGAAAAAAAAACATAATATAACAAGACTCGTGTGACCGCACCTTAACTGTCACTGTTCGTCGCTCGGCCCATACATCACTCGGCGACTATATTATTGGCTTTATGTCATTTGTTCTCGCGCAAAAAGGGTTTAGGGCCCGCGCCGCGGGGCCCCAGCGATCATACTTGGGGCCCGTGATTTATGCACGCCGGAGGCCCCAGGCCCCGACTACTGTTTCACGCTTGTAAAAAATATATTATTCTCTTATATATTACGTGAGAGCGCATAGATATATAATGTATGTATGTACGTATATAAATAAATATGAAGTACGTATTTTAAGAGAATTTACCGTTTTGTGAATTTGGTGAGATATAGATTGTCAAATAACTTTTAACGAGTTAGTATAGAAACTCTTTTACAGCATAATTAGTACACACGCACATACACACATATATGAAGAATGTTGATGTATAGATTCGATAACAATAAATTTGAATTGTAATATATTTTTAAAAAAAATTTAACATCCTGATATGTATGGTATTTATAATATTCATAATTGGTTTTAAAACGTATACTACACGATTAAATTGGTGTCAAATAACGCATACGTTTTACAACAATATATATTGATTTCTATGAAAGGGCGCAGTGAGATACGAAAAAAGAAACTTTTATTAATAACTAAATTAATAATTACTTCTCATTTACGGTACAATAATAGTTTGTCCGTACAATGAATAGAATGAAATTTAAAAAAAAAAACAAATAATTATCACTGGCTAGAATAGAATAATTACTTAAAAGTACTCAAACACAGCTAATAAATTTAGACATTAAAATAAATTTTCAATCACCAATTATTTATCCGCAAGACAAGTTTTTTTTCTTTTCCCTTTTAATGGAATTATAACATTTTTTTTAATTTTATTTTTAAACTTCATAACTATTCCTGTGTGTATTACATACATTTCTATGTACGAAGAGAGTAAATATACATTATAAACATAGCATAATTGTGAAATACTGTGTATATACTATGAATCTCTATACCTAATAAATGCACATTTCATAAACATATTTCATGAAAATATGGTAAATTTCCCTAAACAACACACAGAGAAAAACCATTCCATGCGCTCGCAAACATATCAACCGGGCACTTTGTTGAAAACTCTGCTCTCTGTGACCACTCAGCAACATAACCGAACATTTGTTTGTCCGAAATGGCTCTTCAGCTGAGTAAACATAAAATTCAGAAATGCATCTCGGAGAACAAATTTGTAGGCACTGTGCGGTCTCTACTAGCCATCGCTAACTCAATTCAATTACACACTAACCATGCACGCAGAGCATCTGACGAAATGAATCTTAACAAAGTATTGTCGAAAAACTTTGTTTCTATCACTTTTTCATTAAAATGCAATGAATGAGATAGATAAAAAAATCTTTCAAAATTCCTTTGTTATTAAATCATAGGTGTTACTTTTTTAATGATATTTTTATCAGTATTACTATTGCAATATTTTATTGCATTTCTTTAATATAGTAATAATGAAACGTAATTAATACACTCAAAACAGCTTTATAAAGATTTACTATATAATAATAAAAGTGCTCGCTTCTTCTACAACGTAGATCTAACTTAGTAATTATTTCCATATAAAATATATGTTAATGCGTCTATCGATAACCCCTTATTTACTTAAAGCGAGGGGCCAATTTATTAATTTAATCACAGTCATGAACATTTATATGAATTATCATTCATTAATTTATTTTTAAATATACATTTTTATGAAGTGATGTTTAAAAAAATCCACTATATAAACACTATATTTACAGAAAATTAATGTTGCGTAATATGATTTTCAGGAATCTGCATGTAAATTAATATCATATTTTAATTAAAAGCAATTTTATTGAAATATATCGATAATGTGAGTTTAATGCTGCCATCTATGGTTATTAGTGTGTACTTTTATTCTGTAATAAAACAACTAAATTATACTTTGATACTGAACGAGTTGTTATATTTAAAGCTGATTATAAAATGGTTTGGAAAAAAGCTATTCGTTAATGAACATAAAATTTATAAAATACCTTACTTCCCATTAGACATATTGTAAGCTCTCATACCATTAAACAGCATCGTATTTACAATAATTATATTGTTACATTCTAGTGATAATTAAATATCAGTATAGTAAAAGTAAATATACTAAACTTTATATAAAAAAAATAAAATAACCACATTACAATAAAACCATTTATTATTTATAAGATTCTAAATTATTATTCAATCATTATTCTAAATGAAAGTGCGGTTCTAAGTAAGACCAATTATAATCTAATGTGAATACGAATAGAAATTTAAGACATTCACTTTCAATAGAATGTCTACAAATCGAGAGATAGAATATTTCCACGATTTATAAAATTACATACACGCGCCAAGCGCTGAGGAACAAAAGCAGCGCCGGTTAAACACGCAGAATTCCCTAAGGTAAAACCGCCGCGAACATTTAAGCGTCACATTCGTAAACGTGCAGAATGCAAATAGAAAATGAAACGGAAACATATTATATTTCAAATTATAAAAGCCAGGTAAACAAAATATCGTAAGCTACGCAATGGGCTTCTCGAGCGGTCCAAATGAGATTCCGGGCGGCGGCGAAACATAGAGATGCTGCGTCTGCCGAGAGGGGACCCGCTGAGGAAAGCGTGCAGGCCGAAACCTTCTTTATGCGCCATAAATATTAGTATTACGGGCCGCAAATTAACTTGTCTAGAGGAATTTATGATTTATTCATTCATTCGCCGTCATCTCGTCATAATGGGGAGGGGTCGCCCGCACCGCCCACGCCGCCCGCCCCACCGCGCTTTGGGCGCGTCGTGCGATAATTTGCGTTAAAATTATCCCCGAATTGCAGGCTTCGGGTGTTTGTCGGCTATTTTGAATTTGCAGGTCGGTTTTATGTTGTGGTGTAGCTCGGTGGCTTTCATCGTTTGTAGTTTTTGATAGCAAGTGGTAGTCGGAGATTGTATAGTAAGATTATTGCTATTATTATCCACGAATAGATTATATTTTAGCAACATTTCTTATGTTTACTACAAGATGAAATATCCGTATTACTATCCATGACAATAACATCTGGAGTGTAATTATTTCTAGTCTACATGTATCTGCACCATAAATTATTGCTCACAGCCGTTTTTAGATATTTACAGAATATTATTCTCAGGTCCCCGTAATCATTCGAAGGTTCATAACTAAACTTATACAGGTTATTTTTATTTTGAGTGCATAGGAAATTAATTTCAAACATTCTATATTTTACGTGCTTTCAATGTTTCTATTCCATGTAATGTAACAAAACAGCGACAAATTTATTTACACGACTGAAAAACAAAATAACGTTTCACATCTGTAACGCTATCAACATGATGGTCATAATGAATTAATTAATCAACAGTAATCTCTTATTATACTTATTACTAACATTCATAATTATATTAATATTGAGTTTGCTATCGAAGAACACGCTTCTGATCTATTCTTTAATGTAAAGAATTCTATCCAGTCTTCCAATGGAGCGTATAGCTTGCAACTAACTATACAATAATATTGCTTTTCCTTGATACTTCTTTTTTTAGTTTCATTCTTCTTTTCTCTTCTTTTTTACTACTACTTTGCATCGTTTCCATCACAATAAGTAGAACTTTTTTTCAATTCTTTTTCAATAGTATTTTATATATTTTCAACAATTTTTTAGATCATTATGGAGTAGTATACAATAGTTACATCTAACGAGTATTCCAGCATGTTAAATCTCGTAAGAAAACTTTGAAAGGATTTAAATATGTCCATATTAATTGGTGAAAACGATTTTTGATTCGATTTGATTGGCTTCAGATCAATAGTCAATAGTTTATCACCGTCTTCAGTCATCTTATCACCTTCTTCATCCTCACGTTTAGAATGACCTAATGTACGCAGTTGTATAGAATATGGCTCTGTCAAGTACATCACAAAGTGACCACGTTTAGAAGATCTTATCTTTTTGCAACGTAGGTATGAACTGTTTATTTTATCACTCTATTTACACTATCCGTAATTACTTTACCGTTTATCCTCCTGGTTCATGTTCAACGTCAAAACTAGTAAGTAAATATTGACTGAATACAAAATATATTTATTTTTGTATTGATTACTCTGTCTATTATTTAAAACATTTCAAGTGTTGATATTACCATTCTTAAACAGATTATTTATTGCTTCGTTCTTTCTACGTGAGCAAAGATTTTCCTGGCATTATATTTCAAGCCGTCAAATGGCGAACAGAACTTTGATTTTCAATAAGACTTTTTTTTAACTTACTATTTATATTTTTACCATATTCTTATATTTCTATATTATTTTAAGCTCAGTCTTAATTAGCATTGCCGTAGGTTATAGTATCACTATCATCAAATTATAGAATTGGGTGCTCTGAAAAAAGCTAGTACTCTGTTTCAATAAGAACCATATTTTCATATATTTGTAAGAGATAATAAGAATATCATAAATAAAGAGTTAGCTAAGCGTAACTCATTTATACCTTCTTTTTTATCACGTTAAAATTCCTTCTTTTTTATCACGTTAAAACAATTCAACTTCTTCAACAATAGCGCGATTTTTTTAGACTGACACAAACAAGTAAGTCTTTCTATTTATTTGTATTGAATGGCTTAAAAGGGTTTCAAATGACAGAAATTTATATTTATTTATACCTAAGTAATTTAAAATAAATATGAGTATTACATTTCTTATGAAACTTCTCCGTTACGTCATATAAACATTGTTTGAGTACTTTTATTTTATTTTTAATTATTGTATCTTTTTTAATTAGGAAAATTTAACTGTTTTCGTCATATTCCAGGAACCTTTCAAGAACATTTTTCTTCTCTCAGTATAACGGGATATTTATATTTAAATAGTTCCGAGATCTGTATGTTTTGCTTATAGTGGGGATCATCCATAAAATTCGATTGTACTTCATTTGCACGTAATGTATTTTCTTTGTCATGATTTGTATTTCTTGCTTTTGTTTTTCTATAACGTTTATGTTAATTTTACTGTTACTCTTAACATGATGTGACCTTGTTTTTTTAGTAACTGTATCCTGAGTTATTAGTATTTGATTGAAAAAAGCTTAAAAATTATTTACTAAAGATGACGAAGTCGAGATATATATTAAGCATTGTATTAAAACGTCATTACTATTTGTGCAGCAACATTGTCGACTTTAAGATATGTACTCGTGGAAGTATTTTCACTGTATAGGTTCTGCAATTATTCTTTGGTTTTTGTTATTCATACATTTTTTATTTCTCCCTCGCAATGCTTTTCATTGTTATCTGTGCTGCGTGGCTATTTTCAATCTTAAATGTTTACTTTAAATTGAATTTTATTTATTTCGTTAAGTTTTGGGATATATTGTAAAAACATTATAAGACGTTAATAAATTCATCGATGAAGTACTTTACGCGCAGGAGTTTTAGTAATATTTGGATACTTTTTTGAAAAAAAATGAATTGTTTTTTTTTAAAAACTGACAATTTATTTCAAAAAGCATTTCAATACTTTAGTTTTTTTCTCAAGGATCTCAAGGTACAAATTAATTTTTAATCATTAAAGAAAAATAGCCCATACTAGTACTGAACTAAAAACTTAGATGTTACAAAAATAAGTCCTGCAGATTTATTATTATTATTTAAAAACAAATAAGTTACTTTGTGTTTGATTCGCAAGAGTTCTTTTTTATTTTTTTAACATATAATAAAAAAAACATTTTACAAAGACTTTCCAGATATAGCTTTATACCACATTTATATTATATCTATTATTATAAAAATTTACGAGTATTTTACTTGTATTAGAATCTAATTTTAGGGTTCCCTATCCAAATTACAAATATGTAACCATTATAATTTTGTCATATCCGTTCTTGTATACGTCACAGCCTCAAAGTTTTAATTTAAAGCCGATTGGGATAAAATATTACAGAAAAATGTAGTTTAATTATCTAAATAAATAGCAATATAGAAAATATATACTTTCATTTTTCTAAAAATTTGAGATAATATTTTTTCCTACCCGAGTGGGATGGATTTTAAGAAACCTCTTCTTTTAAAATTCAATTAAATGTGTCTAATACTATTTTTCCGTATGGATCCCTTAGGAATATTCTTCAAAACAGTATTTCATATTCATATTATTAACATTACATTATTTACTATACACATTTTTAACACAATAAGGCGTTATTAACCGATGAAATGAAACCTATAGAAAACGAGTGGATGGTGAGTTATATAATGCAGTACATACAAATTTCCTTCCTAAATATGTTAGTGAGAAATTAGTTTACTAGAAGACGTCATTAATAATGTTTTAAATGAGTTCAAAATATTATTATACAAATTAGAGAATATTAACGCCGTATCAAATATTCATAACATAATATTTTATATTCATGGAAAGCATACACACATACATACCAATCCGCCTCTTAGTAATTCTTTTCTAGTAGCTCCAATATGGCGCATTTAAGTTGTAAAGGCAAGGCATCCATAATACTATATTGCATCATTCTGAAATCTAGTGGAATATTTTAAAATAACGCAACGTGGTATTCTAACAGAGAAATAGTACGAAGCCTATTAGATCCACAAGAGCCCAAAAATTTTATCTCACTCCAAGCTAATTAAATTCGTTTAAAAATATAGTGATGTTTTTCAAAAAAACAAATAATGGTCAGTTCATTTCAGTGAAAAAATAACACTTTGAACTTCGCTGCATGTGTCTGTCACAGTCTTACAATTTATATAGTATTAATTTTGCTAGTAGATATTCTATATAGAGATATCAAATAACATGTCTCAATTAAAATGCAAAATATTTAAAATACGTACGAGTATAAAGCGGAGACGAAAAATTGTTTAAATACATACTATCAAATGAGATGTTACAAAATAAAATAAAAAAAGCCCTTTACAAAATATTATAACTTCTAAGTTACATTCAACCGCTTCTAATTATTAAACCAAAGAAAACTGAAGAAATTGTGGGTACTGGCATTTGACTAAAATTATTGTCTGAAGACAATATAAGTGTACGCTAAAGGCTTCTTTTCGAAGAGCCTCGTATTATTTAATTTAATTTATTGACTCCATAATTTGATTTTATTGACACCACATCATGGTCAATACCTATAACCGTCCTAAAATTCCACTCTCAAGCAGGTCAAGGGAAGCCATTTCATATGTATTTAGCATTTCCCGTCTTTAGTAATCCTTATTCTACGCACACGTCGAAAATTACTAGTCTCTCCGTAGACTTTCCCTTAAAGAGGAAGCCATACTAGACCACCATAGAACCCCAAGGCACGCCCCGCGAAGGGGAACGGGAGCGCCTGCCACTAAATCGAACCAAACTCCAGTTTCACAGTCAGTTAATAATACATTAAAGGCGATGTGGTTTTAAAACTTTGCCATTGCGAATATATAATCACTTACGACTGCGGCCTAATTGCGGCGCCGGCGGGCGTCAAGCCCCAAGAGGGTGTCGGCCCTCTTGAAGCAAGTTCGATCCAGTTTCGAATGAAACACGAGCATTCCGGGTAAATAACCAATGAGAATTGCGATACAGCAAAATTAATTAACACATCATATGCACGATGAAACTTCAAATACATTTGTGTATGTGTATATATATATATATATATATATATATATATATATATATATACATACATACGTGCATACTTGTTTGATTCCCTAAATTTACTATACCAATTTATAAACTTCTAATAAATAATTTATCTAAGATGATATTAAATGTCATATCCTGTAAGAACGATCATTTATATCATTCGATGGTAGATTAGAAAACTTTTAAAATTACATATTTTTAAGATCTATTACATAAAAAATATCGAAATAAATTTATGTCTTTAAATCATCTCCCAATTATATAAAAATACACGAAAGCGGCAATGTTCGTGTGTTTTATATTATTTACAATATTTTGAAAAATGCCCAAAGAACATCTTATCTTAATTCCAGAATCAGAACCAAACCTTAGATACTCATCACCTCGAATTACGTTTCTTAATTAAGCCGTAGTTTGATTATGCACGTGAAACTACCTCACTGTATACACTATACGGAAAGAGCGTGATTTTCACATCCGAAACGAATTGTCAATTTATATTGAAAAATGTCATTTGAAAAACGTTTTCCTATATTAATACCTTTCTTTATCGCTTTTCTTCGTCACCCTTTTTCTTGATTCATATTAATATTTAATATATTAGTATACAAAATTATAATCATATGTTACCTTTATTATTTTCACAAATAATCTGATACGGTTTCCAAAGTACTTTCGTAGTTCGCAATTTGTCGGTCAGTTTTATTTCTATTGATCGTAAGAGATATTTTATAACTATGTATATATATATATATATATATATATATATATATATATATATATATATATATTTATATGTATATATATATATATATATATATATATATATATATATATATTGGACGACAATATACTTAACATTTATGTGTACTAAATAAGAGCAACTAAACACAACATCGATTACAAGCGTCGATATGGAGCTAAATGTAACACATCTCTCGTCCACCGGACGCCACTATCGCACTGCGCACTTTCCTCCTAAGTACAAATTGTGATAGTCACAATTGGTTCTCTTATCACACAATGGGCTTGGAGTGTGAACTCTGAACTAGTGATTTGAGTTATAAAAACGATAACCGCTCTAGAGGTTGAGGACATCTAAAGCGTATATAAAATGCACCATAAATTATCATGCAATAATAATAAAGATTATTATCGCATGATAATTTATGGTGCATTAAATACAACACAGACTTATGATCCTTGTAACCAAGGACTTTGATCTTTTTATTACAAAACACGCTAAAATTTTCGAGCTTTCCTTCCATTATTAAATAAACAAATATAAATAATAAAATATTTAAACAAAAAACAAAAAAATGAGCCAATTTCTTAAATGTCGTCCTGAAAAAATTAAATTTGACAAATTTTACACCACTTTCAAGTGTCAATATTTTGTTTACTTCCTTCAAAAGATTTAAGCACGACTCTTATAAAGAAAAATGCAAGGATTAATGCGAACAGTGTATTGTTTAAACATTGTAAACCATTAGAGTATCAGGTGTTAGAGTATTACACATAGGAGTATTTAGGTTGTAACAGATTGATTAGGGTTGTCATGTGCTTGATTAGATAGTTTATAGGCTAATTGAAGTTTTTATTTGTATCTCAATAAGTAGTTGATATTTTTACTCCTTTCTCACTTGAAAACCTTTTATACTTTTTATTGTACCCACTATGAATACCAGCAAACCTGTTTGCATGAAAATACTGACACTGTTCTTATTACTGCTTTAAAATATAAACACGAATTCAGTTATTGACTTTGATTTATTGATTGAGAAGCGCGTTCGTGCCATTGGATATAGAAAATAAATTAACAGAATTTGTATCATCGTACTCGTAAATACATCGTGTTACAAACTACATAATAAAACGTTATACCATTAAAGCCTCCGTTGACTCATAACTCTACATAAAAACAAAACAAAAATCCACGTGTTTCGAGTTATAAACGGACGAACACAGATATAGAAAGACGAGTGGACAGATAAACGCTGTATATAAATATAGAGATATAACTCACATTATACTGCATAATGCAGTGCTACATTACTACGATTCAAAATAAATAAAATATAAGCGAAAGTTTTAAATAATATGTGTATAAAAACTTTTAGAAAATGAGTAAAAAATGAGAACGTAAACAACTACATGTTTACGTTCTCGTTTTTTAACAATATTTTTTAACAATTCAATTTAAAAAAAAAAACAAAAGAAATTAAAAACAGAAATAAAATAATTTAGATATTAACAAGGTTAGGTTGACGAAAAAGAGCACAAGAGATGGAAGTTTTTAAGAAAACTCTTTAAAACATACGTGGAGGACTTCCTTTTATTTAAAAAGGCTGACTCCAAAATGTAACCCCAGGGCAGAAAATTATTTTTCCTGAACCAGTAGTGCGTTAAGAAATTTCAAAAACTAAGCTAATTTTTATCCGGTAAACCTACACTGTGAGCAGTCAAATCATTAAATCTGCTTCTAAGATTGATTGGCCCATTTATTTCTTTAATTTATAAAAAAAACTGATTACGTTCGTCATGAACCTTCATCCAAATGAGTAGAAAGCTATGTTCTGAAATATGGCCTCGTTTTCTGAAGCCAAAAATGTAATTAATTTCTTTAAGCTTTACATAATACAGCACATCTCTAGAGTCAGAGTATTTTAATTTCAACACCTAGAAAACTTTAATGATAATTATAAAAGAGTATTATTCTGCTGAAGATACAACAATATCATGTACATACTAAAATAATTACAGAAGAAAAGACCCAGGTCTTCAATTAATAACGCAAATAATTTTTTCTGTGCCATTTAAAGTTAGATGGTACATAAAATAATGACGGTAAATGTGATAACTTGTAGTAATTTTTCTAAATAGTCCCTAACAAACAGTCTCATTTATGAGCCTGCTGATCGACTGTAATGAAATCTGTAATGAAAGTTTTGACGGACACCATTAGCTAAGAGGACAGAACGAGTATCTGAAGACTCGATATATTGCCTAAAGCCAGGTAGACATAAGCTAAAACTAATGTAATAAATAATAACATATAATAAAAAAAACTTTAAGCAAGACTTCAATGAATTTTAAAAATGCAATCTTATTAATTTTAAGTTTTATTTCAATTTTTTTAAATAATTAATTAAAATTATTGCAATTAATATTATTATAAAAAATATAGCGAGAAAGTTTTATTTCATTGCCACACTCCCCACCAGCTCTAGACATCAATCTTATAATTTCTCAGAGTATTTGACTATTTCTTTCATTTCATAAATCATCATTTCAAGGTACAAACTAATTAAGCGGAGGAAAATGTTTGACCAATCTTAAAACTTTGTCCAGTTTAAACTTGAGGCTTAGATAAAGACAGCAAAACCAAATTGTGATGTCATTTTAATAATTCTCATTGTATATTACGAAGATGACCCTAACAGAGAGGAATCCTCACTCTCTCGCTACCAAAATTTAGAAGCACAACACTCGCTTATTTGTTCACTACTGATGAAATAAGCTACTTTAAGTAACCTATATATTATAATTTATATTTAATTTAAAGCTTGACTTAAAAACATCAAATTTGAGAGTAATCAATTACCACATTATTTTGTCGAAATCAACTTTAGTACCTAAATAAGTGGAAGATCAAGTAAAACCGTTAAGCATTGCAAACTGAAAAGTTTTCCGCGCATAAAATTTCCGTAACCACTAAATTTCACTCCCGAGAAATCCTAACAATTTGACAAAGTCCCCGGCCCTGCCTCGTAAAGAACTCCTAAACTTTTCTAATACATTATAATTCTTAATTTTTTTGTTCGGATAATAAAAATAATCAAAATAAAATTTAAAATTAAGAAAATACCGACCTCAATGTATTATCAAAATTGAAATTTTAATGTAACGATTCTAGATAAAGAAAGTGATTTTAAGTCAAATTCACATGTTATTAACAAATACCGTCTTTTGAGGTTCCTCAAGTGGCTTGATACGATAAACTAATTTTGTACGAATCAAGAAACGATTCTCACTCACCGATTGTATAAAGAAGTCCTCGTGCAGCACGCTGACCACGCCGAAGTTAGTGAATTTGAAGAGGCGGTCCATGATCCACATAAGATTGGGCAGCACGCCGGGCCGCGCGTTCCACGTGCCCATCAGCATAGGTACGTCTGCCGTGCTCTGGTGGTTCGCCAGCACGAGCGTGCGCGCGTCCACGCACGCTGACACATCGTCGCCGCATTCCGCAGCTGAAAATAAAGTACTATAAGATACAAAACATGTACATTAGGCAAAAAGTAGCCTACGCAATTAGCGCATAATCTTCATAATATATTCGATGAGCCGCCTCATATACGCTAAGTATAATTTCCTATTTTATTTCTATTATGCGCTCACTTCTGGCGATCTCCGTGACGTATAATAGAAATCTATAGTCCGATATTAGTTACATTTGAAAAATTAGATCTACATTATATTCTTCATTAAATTCTTTATATGAGATTAGAATATATACACAGATATTAAAATAGCCGCATATTTAAGTAAATCAACTGCCGCTGGACCTTGTCATATCAGGAAATTTAAGTAAGTGAAAATTTTATAGCATGTGGTTTATAACCGTTTCATTTAGAAATAAATTTTGATAACAGAAGCAAAAATTTAAGCCACAGTTGACACAAAGTAATCTGAAAATATTTTTTTCTCAATTTCTATTCAGTATTAACTAAAATTGTATCGCGTGAACTTTTTTCCAAAATTATCTTGTTAGGATTTTGATAAAAATTGTCTATTCCTTCAAAGAAACCCAATTTTCATGTTTCCTTAAATGGCCTTCCGGCCGAAGAAGAAAAATGATTTTAGAAAAATAGAAAACAGCATTGAAATAATAGAAAAATAGAAAATAGAAAATTATCTTAAACATTTTTGGACACGAACAAGTTTCGTCAACTAAAATAAACGAATCATATTTCCACTTAAAGAACGTCTCATCGCGGGCTTGCGAGCGAGGGCCGGGCACGACAAGGTCGCCAACCCTTCACTAATTCCGAGCTACCTTAATCCGTCATTCGGAAGGACCGACTCGCGCTCAAAGGACAAATTAATTTATTATTAAATGTCTCGTGTCGAGCGCGCGACGGCCATCGTTTTGATAAAAGAAGATACCTACAGGTTATGTCCGTACAGTATACAGAGTGCGCCGCTGCCAAGGTTTGCGATAATCAACAGAATCTCATCAGCAAATTTATCTAGTTAGAAGGCAACTTTAATAAATATACTCCGGAAATAAAAAGCCGTGTTGAATCAAAATTCAAAAAATCCTTTTATAAAGGCGTTATAATCTAAGTAATCTCAGAGTTTTTTTTTATCTACCTGAAGTAAGTTCAAAAATTTTCATTCAGATTAATAACAAACACTTGCAAATACAATAGGCGAATGAAATGAAATACTATTTTCAACCCAGTTTCTACGAACCAAAGAAACTTTTATTTATTGCAGATCAACGAGGCTATGTTCTATTGAAATTTAAAAATTTTGATTCTGTATTTCCACTAAACTTAAAAAACGAACTTTCGGATGTTTCGGTCTTTAAACGTCGTATTCGCCAAATAACAACTGGAAACTATTGATGGTTATTAAAAATAATACCCAACAGTTATAAAGATTTCAAAGTTGTAGTTAAGCTTTGTTCACATTTTTTGTCTATTCCCAAAGTTTATTTCCTGGTTAAAGTATTCGTTCCATTTATAACCACCTAATACAATTTTAAATACTTTAAAACATTTGAACAACTCACCTAATTTTAAGATTACTTTGAGAGTAAAATTATTATATTATTAAAAAGCAAAATTCATGAAAATCTCTTTTTTTCTTACTACATGCTAATAATATATATACATACATGCATACATACATACATACACACACAAACAAGCACGCGCACACGCACACACACACACATACATACATACATGTATATATATATATATATATATATATATATATATATATATATATATATACATGTATACAATTTTTTTTTTATTTATTTACACATACATTTATCGTTACATTACGGATAACCTATCCGTAATGACTAAAAATTAATGGTTTATCAAAAATACGTAAAATACATGAGAACTACAAAAGATAACAAGGACAAAATTCGACAAATTTACTTTCACTCGTCATAAATAAATCACACTCTGGTGAGACCGCAATCAGGTGGGTGAGCAATTGAATACCATAGGGAACTGGAGAGTTCCAATATAGTTCGGTTTTAGAGAGTGGTATAACAAACAGGTGATGATTGCGTGAACGCAGGAAATTGTCAGGTACGAAGAATGAAAGGTTACTCATTAATACAGGGTATAGAATTTTTCATTTTAATGGCTGGGAGATAAATTTCATTAGTGCAACATCTCTTCTGAGTTGATAGGAATGGAAACCTAGCATACGCAAGAGGAAATCGGTAGGAAATATAAAAGGTAAGTAACCATACAGTCTCGTATACAGATATTGAAGGAACATCTTTTACATATGTGCAATCCTCAAGTTGTACTTCACTTCGTGTGGGCTCCAAATAATGGAGCCGGATTCTAATCGGCTCTGCACCAATGAAGTATACAGCAGACGAATTTATGATATAGATTTAAAATCTTTTGAATTATTTAACAGGAATCCAATTTTCGAAATGATTTCTTGCTACATCCGCCATGTACCCACGAGACGTCAATCGCGAATGAAATCTGATTCCCAAATCAACGACCTTATAAAGATGATGCAGTGGGATTCCGCTGACCGTGTATTCGTGATAGAGCGTATGCTTGGCTGTAACTCATTATTGAACATTTGCTCGCGTTAAGCCGCAAGCCGCTTGCTGCACTCCATTCAACGACAGCGCTGATGTCACGCTGCAACCATTCGCCATCTGCTGCATACTTGACAACAGTAAAAAATTTCATGTCGTCCGCGAATAACAAACAACGCGCAGTTTTCACTGCACGACCAATACCATTTACCAGAATCGTGCAAAGGAGAGGCCCGAAATTCGAACCCTGGCTCACACCAGACTGTGTAAAGTAAGTCTCTGATGTAAAGTTGCCTACTCGTACGTATTGCTTTCTATCCACAAGATACAAAGAGAAAAAATGTAAAAGTAGAACGAAGAACCCTGCTTCGCCAAGGCTATTTAATACGATATCGTGATCTACACGATCAAAAGCTTTCTGATAGGCAACATACTCAAGGAAGTATAAAAGTTTCGTGACCACCGAACGTCCAACTTGAAACCAATGCTCATAACAGATTTGACCTCGGAAGCTCGAGCATATATCACGATGTAAAACAAAGTCAAATAATTTAGCCAGTGCAGAGAGGAAAGCGATGGGACTGAAATTATTTACATCTGACCCTGTGTCATCCTTAGTTTATTATTATATATACATATAAAACATTATTCTTTCGAATTCTCAAACATTTGTCTTAATATTGTTTATCTAAAAAATTCCTAGAAAATCGAAGTACGTATTAGCTGTAACTGCACTGAGATAATTTCCACCAGGATTCAGACCTAAACTAAGTACAAATATATAGTGATACAATACTAACTGAGGACATATGGATTATTCATACGTGTTTTCTAATGCAATCCAGTATTATGAATCTGTTAAGTACGAGTATAACACATCTGCCATACTAGTTACCGTTATGTATTAGTGTTAATATAAATGAAATTATTAATTTATTTTGACCTATAATTTGATTAATTCCCTTTAAATATGGAACAAAGTTCTGGAGTCTTTCTTGTTTAATTACATTTCATTACACAAAATCTCTTATTTATAAATTGCTTCTTTAATGTTTCTTTGAAAGAAATCACATAAGATAACTTTAAAGATGGAACGATCCTTACAAAATGTTTGCATACTACTAAAAACTACTGAAAAGTATTACGGTTAGTCCGTAATACTTTTTAGTAGTTTTTAGTATATTGAACTAACAGTTATTAAAATAAACGCACAGTTCTTTAACGAATAACACAACCTTTTCTTACAGTGCCACTTGAAGGCGTTGCTATTGCCTTGATTAAGTAAACAACTTTTTAGTAACAAAAAACAACCTAAAGACTATCAAAATAGGTTGGACGAGGTTGCGAGTGTCAGCTATTAATAATAATTTGCAAAATAAAGAATATAAACTGTAACGAAACTACCTGTATATGTTGGGTTTCAATTATAAGTACCGCCAGGCCGAGCGGCATTTTGAACGACTTTCTCGTTATAAAGTACTCGCTCGCTCATTAACTAAGCATTGAAATAAGAAAAAAGAACTTTATGGGGCGGAGTAAAAAAGCGATATTATTCACTGAAGGCAGTCGACAGGATTACCCCGTTTATCGGTTATTAAAATTAAACTTGGGGAGTAATTTCGGGCGAAAACTTGCAAATTTACGAGCTTCGCCGAGACGGAAAGTTTATCCGCTTTCGGTGAATTATAATTATTCCGATTAAAATCCGGAATTGACGAAATCTGTATAAAGGATGCGAATAAAATAACAAAATGTAAATCGGGCGATCGCCACGCTTAGCTGCTTTATCGGTTGTGTACAGGTCAGTATGTACATACGTTTGTCGCTGCAATTTATCAAATTATAATTCAGTATTTAGGGTTATATTTTTGCGGATTACATTTTTCCCATTCATATGAACGGGAAAAATGTAATCCGCATAATTTCATTATATAATTCTGTCCATTCGTATGAGACAGCAAGAGAGCTGTATAATATTAAGACCAGTTTCAACGAAGTTTGACAGAAGATGTAGTCGAATTATGTGAATACACAGAAAATACATCTTTGATTTTTTCGACAATTCCTATCGGGTATTAATGACGTCTTTTAAATTCGCGAGGTACGAGTCTCCAAATTGTATTTCAGCGTCCTCCTCTCTCTTAAACTTATTAACAGCGCATTTAAAAATCCAAATAATCAAAATGATGGCATGTAGTTTAGTATTTCATTACAAAATTATTTCAATCTAATTACAACGAAGAAGGCAACCAATTATTTATTTACACCCGTGAAAGATTTACTAAGCGAGATATTTATATAGCTATGTTAATATTTGTAATAGTTCCACTTAATACTACGTACGCTTCTCGCAGTGGGAGTTTTCCTTGTACTTAAAAGATTCATAATTTGTTTCTCATTTCCTACCACATCCAAGCAAAATGAAGTGTCCTCGCACACGTAATTACTTACATTTACTTCATTAAAATGTATTATGTTCGATTAAAAACATATACAAATGTTACTATTATTTTGTAATAAGTAAATAAGTCACCTATCAATTTTCATAAAAATAACAAAAAAAGATTTCATGAATTTCTTGAAAAATATGACATCTAGAAATTCGCTATAGCTAAATTTTCGCTAAAGCTTTTTGCTAAACTTAAGTAATCTTTTAGAAACCTGTTGCAACAAAGTACCTTATTGTACGTTACACACTTGCTTCAGTATAAACGTTTGCGTGTTTACAAGCGTATGTCAATGTATAGGTATATTACTACAGTATAGGGAAAGTCCAGACAAAGCGGACACCTTAACCTTTGACAGACTATGAGAAGAAAACCGAGAGACGTAGAAATAAAATAATAACTGAACATGAATCAGTATTTATTATTGCTCAGCCCACCGGGTAAAGTGGATAGGACTATAGATCAAAGTGAAAACACAGTCAATCAAGGAACAATTACCGCAGAATAGAAGTAAAAACACAAATCAAAAAGAATTATGTTAATGAAGAATATAAATAATCAGTTATCAGTGCAGTTATCACAAAAAAATATGTCTTTTCCTTCATATGCTTGCATTTCTCGTGACTCCATTGCTTACAGAAATTGCATAGGATCCAATCATCAACTGGCTGCTATTAATTTCTATATAATCTTCCCCGCAAAATTAGCATATGTAGTTTCCATCATAATACCGTTAGATTTCTTAATTTTATTATTTTTGGTCGCTTTAACATTTTTGGTACCTTTAGTCTTTTCCTTTGGTGTGGTTTTTGTTTTTAAAGCTTTATAAATATTTTTTCAGTACTTTGGTATTAGATTTAACTAATCTAGCTTTATTCTTCCTTTACAGGTGTGCTGGTAAGCAGCTCAGATCTTTGAATTTTTTTTTTGCGGGTGCCAATGGGGATATGAGGATTTGGGGCGGTCTTATTTCTCTTATCTTATAACTCAAATAAGCTGCAGAAGTAATAGGCTGACGTATTGTTTCATTGGCATTTGAAGGTAGGGTGGAACTTACCATTGAAATCGAGGCACTTATCCCTGCATCGTACACTGCCAGAACCACGTGTCCAGTAAAAATATCGGGAGTGCATGACCTTGGTCTGTTTAGGTTAAAGATTTCACTGGTGTTATGATTTTTGATCTGATTTTTTTCATCTGGTTCTGTAATGATTGAAGGTCGTGTCGTAATTTCAGGTAAAGAGACTACCTCCATAGACAAAACACTATGTTGCGTTTCGAATTGCTGAATTCGTATGCTTGGTAGATGTGGTTCCTTTTTGTCCAGATGCATGCAGGATATCTGGAGTAAAAGACCTTGGGCTAGTAGGGATGCTTTTAAGGGGGTGTTTTTTTATGTAGTTCTGAAATTATTGAAGTGTTACAGTAATGGTTTCAACATCGTCATAGTAGATTCAATATTGTCGTGATTAGAAGAATCATGACAGATATTCTCCAAAGCCTTTCTATATGAACTTTGGAACCCGAATGTCTAAGGTCTCGCAACATGGATTGTTGTTGTAGTCACAATATCTTGATTCGTTATTTCCTGAAGAGTTGCTTCTTCATTTGCCCTATTACGGTTTATCATCATTGTTGAGGATGGTGCAAAATCTTTTTCTTTCCATACATCCATATTGATTGGCCAAATTTCAGGGAATTAAAACCCTTTGATGGCATTATTAGCAGCAACACATTTTAAAAATGCTGGAACAAATAATTGACCAAGTCATACTGACTTATCCTTCCTGGATGAGCCTTCTGGAATCGATTGATTTCTTGTTCGAAGTATATTTTTAGTGCACTATATACAGCAACGTCCAGTGGTTGCAGCTTGTTCGAGATGTGAGCTGGAAAAACAAGATTATGACATTGTTTTGACCAGTGTACCCCAGAGTCGGATGGCTTTCGTGGTTGTCTAATATTAACAAAAATTCTCTACAGTCGGCCGAACGTAACCAACAAAAAATTTGAGCCACTCCAAAAATATTTCTCCACTTGTTCATCCTGAAGTTGATCAAGTTCCTCGAGTCTCTGGAGGAGAACCATCTAACAGACGATCTTGCATCCATTTCACGCGCAAATATCATGAACGATGGTAGGAACGATCCGGCAGCATTGCAGCAACACACAATAGTTGTAGTTTGTCCACGCTCTGTGCTAGAAATCACGCCAACTGGCTACTTACCTTTGACTGAAAGAACTATGGTTGATTTCTTTGTGGAAGTTTTGGATGCCGCTTTCACCAACATTGTAGATTCTGGTACCGTCATTACTATGTTTTTCGGGTTGGTTCTTCATTAACTCATATAATCTTTCACAATAGACATTGCTTCTGACGCTCTTAGAGTGATTTGCGGATTTCTGCTCATAAATCCTGCTAGCCAATAATCACAAGCCTTTTCATTTTTGTCCCAACTTGCTGAATATGTGAGATTGTTCTTTTTTACGTAAACGCAAACCAGTGCTTTAAAATCTGCTCGGTTTAATCCATAAAACATGCTGTCCATCTCTTGCAAATAAGCTTGAAGATAACCTTCCTGTTCGACATTAAATCATGCAACACGTCATTCACGTATTATACAAGTTTTTTTAATTAAAGGATGTTGCTCGGATCGCTTCATTACCACTATTATTTTTTCATATCGATGTAGTTTTTTCGAAAAACTTCAATAAAATTGAAACCCACACATACGTGTTTTACTTTAGTTAATAAAAATCAATCATTACTAAGATTGAATGTACTGAATTAGTTTATAATTAATTTATATTTTTACAACAGTTAATAATAATTTTTTTTATTTTTATCACTTTTAAAAAAACATCATTAATTACAGTTTTATTCCTATCCTTTACCATATATTCTTTTAATTTTTCATTTAATTACTCTCAAACGTCGTTAACTTATTTCATTGTGCCTGTTATTTAATACATAATATATGGCGAAAGGAACTTCGTGCCAACCGGTGCCTCGCGTTCTTTTTTTTTCAAACAATAACTTCGGATAATAATTTTGGGGGTAGAGTAAATATGTTTTGCAGACATTCCTTGTAGTATCTCTGGAACAATCTTACATAAAATTTTGTAAAAACGTTAAAAAATTAAGGTTTAAATAATATAGATAAGTAACTTATAGATAGGTAAACATGTACATTTTCTGTTTTAGCCTACGTGGGTCGGTAAAAGGAACTTCAAAATTATATTCATATTTATCTTTGTTATTTGTCAGTATTATTTTAAAATTATAGAATGAAACTTAATGTACAAAAGGCACGGATAAAGGGACTCGCGAACGTTATAGAGAGTACCTGAGGCTATTTTGTTTCATTTCATATTCATGAGAAATGTCATAAACAACCTATACTAAAAAACCTTACAGAAATATATACCAGAATAGTATTATTTAAACTGAGATAAGCAACAAATAAATACTTACTTAATTTATAACATCTTAATTATGCTAAATAGAAAAAACAAAAACAAAAAAAATAAAGCAAAACAAAAAAAATATTATCAAAAGATTATTTTGTTCAATGCCGTCATCGACTTCATACATAGACAGTCAATTTACTACTTTGCAAAGCAATGAATGTGCAGAGCAATCTCTTTTTATGCATCCACAAGCTGAACCACATCCGGTCTTATAAGCACATAGGACCATTTTTTAGGGTTCCTTAGCCAATGACAAAAACAGAATCCTTATAATTTCGTCCTGTCCAACGTGATTTCCCTGTTATTCTGTGATAGGTTCCAAAATAACTTTTTAATTAAGTCGATAGTTGATGAGGTATGCGCTTCTAAAATCGTAAAAAGCGCCACCCTACTAAACCCCAAAAACTTTTTAACTAATGTGTGAAGTCTGAAAAAATGAAGGTAGTAAACTTAAAATAAGTTTATAACGAAAATTGGTTTGAGTAAGATATGTTATGCAGTTTTTGAGATATGGAATATTTTCAAAATGCAAACTGATAGATTTAATATGGTTTGGTGCTACGGAACCATTCGCTAGTTCGACTCGCACTTGGCTGGTTATTATTAATAAATCTTCAGCTGCGGGTGGAATACATCCTTAAACATTTTGTTGCCTTCCTCCTTTCTGACCTTTCAGCATATTCGCAATTTTAAATAGAAAAGTAAAATTTACACTACAAAATAAGTACATCCTTAACCCCGTACAATATGATTTACACGGAATGACACTAAAAAAAAATTGCCAAGCACTAGTGGATATCGCACTGCGATGTGTAGCGGTTCTGTACACGTTCAGGCATTTATAAACATTTAATGGTACATAATATTCCTATTAAAACTGTTTACAAAATTTAAATTTTTTAGATTTAATTTGTTTATATTGCCCACTATATTACACGCACATATTAAAAAAAATGTGATATAACTAGAAATTAATGATTTTCGGAACGATTTTTTTCTTTAATTTTGTTGTGAGACCTTGCTTCTTGCCAAATTTCGTGATTCTAGGTCAACGGGAAGTACTTTACAGGTTTTGATTTATTTGCAAGTGTCAAAAAATACAGCATAAATGGCCGTATTTTTAGGGTTTCTTTATTGCGTTGACTTAGAAGCTTGATTTTTTACTGTAAGGGACCGTAGAACTAAATATTTGATATTAATTTCAACTTGATACCTCCACGCGTTCCTGAGAAGACGGACAACAAAGTGATCCTATAAGGGTTCCTTTTTTTACTTTTGAGATACGAAATCATCAGTGGTAATTTTGTAGAGAAAATCCTAAGAGACCTTAGAAACCAAAAAACAAATTTTTGCAAATCCAGTCAATGTAACTGGGCTACAAAGTATAAATCTAACTGCACTTAAGTAACAACAATTACATATCATAAAAAAACGATTTAGAAAATATTTTACGTCTTTTGTCTGAATATATTTTTAATTATTCCGATATAATTCTGGAGATAAAGTAATTTTATTGTTAGTTTAAAAATTACCTTTTATGTCTACAAATACGTTTTCACTAGGTACCACCACAGGCCAGATTACGGTTTTTTTTTAATCCTTGTAATCTTTATCTCCATCCATAATACCTTTAATGTAAATGATTTATCAAAAGACATTATCCAAAAAAAATTTCAGAAGCCATAAAAAACATTATATTATTTATCATTATACATTTAGGTAAATATATATACACTCACGTCACGCATGGGTAATAAATCCATGAGAAAAATTACAAGGCAAAATACAACTCATGCTGTATAGAGAAGTGAAATTATCAAACCGCGATTGTTAGCTTAACATAATATTGCCTCAGAAGTTCACAAAATTGAGCAAAGAAATCTTGTCTGTGTCTGAATCTGTGTCCAAATAAAAAACTAACTTCATCAATTTACAAATCAAACAAAGTTTGTAATACTCAAAAGCGTGTGCAAACGAAGCA
Source organism: Druceiella hillmani (assembly GCA_039881145.1). Lineage (NCBI taxonomy): Eukaryota > Metazoa > Arthropoda > Insecta > Lepidoptera > Hepialidae > Druceiella > Druceiella hillmani. Next base: position 19,015,413 of record JAYKKI010000026.1, read on the forward strand.
CTGAGGATAGCAATTAAAATTAATAACTTACGAAAATGATAATAAAAGAAAATGGATATTTTACTTATATAAGACGAATTTCGTAAGTTCTAGAAGACACTTAGCTTTACTAAGTACAGTTTGAAACTTTTTAATTTACCGTTCGATTCTGGTGTAGTTCATAATAGATAAGTTCATAATGGCCGTGTTTCGCGCATCGATGATTAAATGTGTAATATTAATATTTAAATACAATGTGTTGAGCCGATAAGAAAAATTGTGGATGAGGTGGCTTTTGAAAACGTGCGTCAATACTGAAAGAGTAACAGACTAAAATCTCATTAAAAATCAATTGAATTAAGAAAGGGGAAACCAACTTCAAAAAGCACTAAACATTATTAAAAATTGTTATTTACTCTAACTAAGGACTATAATAACAATTGACACCGATACCTTATGCTTTTGAAAACGTGCGTCAATACTGAAAGAGTAACAGAATAAAATCTCATTAAAAATCAATTAAATTAAGAAAGGGGAAACCAACTTCAAAAAGCAGTAAACATTATTAAAAATTGTTATTTACTCTAACTAAGGACTATAATAACAATTGACACCGATGCCTTTGAAATACGCACGTTATCAGATTATTTTTTGTATCGGGACAAATCCAAACAAATATGGACATTTGTAATAGCGAAAATAAAATTATTTTAATTTGTTTTTATTTATTCTGTTATTTTTTTTTTGACTTTGCTCCGACTCCATAAAACAAACTGATAAACTAAGTGAACATCTCGACCGCCTCGACTATTATTACAACACTTAGTTAGGATAAGCAATTATTAATTTGAACTTTTCAGTGAAATTCTTAAATGTATTTCATAAATTTTAGGGATTTATTCAAGACGCGCATATAACTTAAGTAAGTAATCCTACTAAACGCACGGTTGTTACTTCGAAAGAATGAGGATAGATTGGGTGTCGTTTTTAAAAATAAGAAAAGCATTCTTAGAATATTTTAAGAAATAATACTGAACAGCGTATATATAGGATTTTACAAATAAAAGCGTACTTTAATAGAATCCTTAATAATGACAGCGTAAAAAATTGTGAGAATCATTAATAATGAAAGCGTAAAAAAACGCCTCAGCTAGATACACGAATGTGTATTTAATCTTTTAAAAAAATGCTTCAATCACAAGTGACGTGCTGTAGGAACCGTATGTAGGCATTCCCTAGATAGAAGCCCGTCGTGACAAAAGATCACTATCAAAAATACTGTGATTCCTTTGTCAGCAAAAAGCGTGTAACGAAACAAATGTCTTCAGTCACGGGCGATATACACTCATCAGTTTCGTTGTCTTATCTACGGAAAGCGTCATCACATCTTAAATTAATTTGTATGGAATTACACTTGAGTTATAGCTTTCTAAACTATAAACAAACCATTCAAATTTATTCATAAACATCAGAGATATACGTTAACTAACATAAACAAATATATACAGAGTCGAATTAAGAAGCTGTCCGTTTCTGAAATCGATAACAAATTGAGATAGAATGCAGAAATATGTGAAAAAAATTAGTCTAATAATTTTACAAAAACGTGAAAATAGTTTAAATAGATAGTTTAGTTGTTAGCCAAGCTAAATTAATAAGATTTATTAACATTAAAACCCTCAAAGACAAGAGAAGTAAATTCATCCAAAATAGAGAATTTCCTTTAAAAAATTCTAGTTCTGATAAAATGAAGGGTAACACTATAAGAGCGATACATGATACATTCTACACTGTTATTCTGATCTTCTGTCTACATCTATGCATCTTTCGTGTCTACTTTAGCTTTTTAAGAAATTATTGCCTTATTTACAATAATCAAATATGACTACCCAAGACCGCCGTCTTACAAAGCCACCGACGCCGTTCAGACCAACTCCTGCACCCCATTCCCGCGAGCACCGTCACCCACATTAAGCATGCTAAATACGCAGAATCATGATTTTTCTTCCAACATTGAAAGCGACACGAAAACTTATACGGAACGCCGAAGCCCGTAATGGCTGGGCGGGCGGGCACGCACGTAGGCAATGTCAGTCCTAATTCCACCCTATACGTGACGCTTTAACTTATTTGCGTCACGCTACCATCCTCCCCTCTCAGCCTTGTCTGCCTCAGTTATGCCACTTTACTTATGTCATAATTTCTTTTCTATTCTGCGCGGAGATAAATTACTCGCATTACGTTTTAGTTACGGCGGCGCCGGCGTGTAGTTTCAAAGGGAGTGACTGACGTTTTTCGTGCGACAATTTGTCGGCGCTAAGTTCGGGATTACGGAGGAGGGCACGCTTGGTAACTTAATTATCGGGATTATAGGCGAGTAGAGTAGAGCACAATAATGGAAAGATTCATAATGAAAGGGAAAATCTAGCCAAGCTCGCATTCCACTTTTTCTTGCCAGTTGTGACCTCATTCCTAGAGATGTCTCTTTTATTGCCGAAAATAATAAAAAAAAATAATTATAGTACTTGACTATCTAAAGTTATGATATAAACAAAGGAGAATCGCACTACGACTATATAAATCGGAATGAGTTTGAACATTAAATGCTTCACGATCGTAAAATAGGTAAACCATAAATTATATAACGAATAATAAGAATAAATATAAAAACAATCAACACATAATAGATGTAATTTCAAAAGAAACAGAGGTTCTCAAAGGAACCTATATTTTTTTTGTAAAACATAGTTTTTGAATGATTGCACCAAAATCGATACAAAACATTTTACATTTTATTTTGTTGAGGAAGTTTCATCCCAGAAACTAAAAGGAAACCAAAATTTAAATCAATTATTAAAAATATGTATCTCCAATAAATATAAATTTGCGCACATGTTGTCTTGAAATACATTTATGTACATTAAAAACATAAAAAATGTTATATAAGAAAAATTAACAAAAGTTCAAACTGTCTTCTGCTTTCGCAGTTAAGGAATCAATCTAAGTTCATTTTTATTCACCGCCATTAACGGGTTCGTTGCCCTATTCAAACAAAAATCACTTTTCTGGTCGATTTTACACAAAATTTTATAGTGAACGAGTAATCTTTATAACTTCGTCACGACCATTCTTCCGTCCGTCTATCACGAGCTCACAATTTCTACTCTCTTCGACTTCTAGGCATACAATTTTGCAAGTAGATATAGAGATCACAATTAACATGTAGTAATATATTTAAAAAAATTAATCACACATCTACAGTACGCACGATTTTTTTTTCGCGCATTCTCTCTGTTGTCACTGGACTGGACTGGACTTTTCAAATGGAATTAATAAATATAATTGATCACTTTCAATGTATTATAGCATTGTAATTTAAGTCCAATCATAATGTAATTTCCAGAAACGGGTAAATTAATTATGCTAGTTCATAAAGAAACTATGACTTTTATTTTTAATGAACGTTTCCTTACACCAAACTTGAGGATGCAAAATACGTATTTCGCAGATCTAATCGAGTGGAGTGTCATTGAAAAGGTCCTTCAAATATAATAGAAAATATCGCTTACCTACTTTTGTTATGGTGTCTGGTTCGTGAGATATGAGTCTCTAAATTATCAAATAGTTTGCCCCCTTCACTCCCGTCGCCTCCTATTATATTCAATTACGCAAGTAAAAAATTTGGAAAAGTCACGATTTACGTATTAATAGATTTAGTAAATACTGCAAAGGAAAACTATTTTGGTTAGCCTACATTAATAAAGTTTATAGTCCATAGACCATTGACTAAAATTAGAGCGGCTAAAATATAAAAAAAAGTATCAACAAATCAGTATCAATATGAGGATGGTGATTGAAAAAGCTCGTGGCAATAAGCAAAACTTATAGCTTATTTTCAATGAATGACCTTTAAAAAAATGTTTGACTATGTGTCTAGATATATTATAGTGAACACCTCACAATCACATACGATCCCTGAATATTATATAGAACTCAAGAGCAAAGTCAGGCAAGTAGAGCTAAAAGCAAAGTCTACAAAACTATCAGGCCAATGTTCCTTTATGAAAGCGAAATATGGGGAAGAGTAAAACCTGTCAACAAAAATTACACACGACAGAACGCTACGCTAGTCAGGTGAATGCTATTCCTATCAAATATATAGTGTGCAATGAACATGTGAGGGAAAGTTTTGAAGCAACTTCAATTATGGTTTTCTTGAAATTGTTAACGTCAGTTATATAGTTACAAAGTACCTAAGGCAAAAAAATATTATTAATATGTATATTTTCCCAAAAAGTAAGAATTTGTAGCCCAAGTCAAAAATTAACAGAAAAATGGATTCCAAATGAGACACTAGAAACAAAACCCGCATATACTTTGAACGACAAGATACAGAAACGTATTCTCAATTGAACTAAGGCCAGGTATTTTTTTACTTCAAATTAATGAGAATAAGATTTTTAAAACGTTGGTCACGATTCAAATAACACAGAGCAAGAGAGGATAATGATAATATCCAAACAAAATATGAAACTAACTATAAGACAGTATCAAAGTTCCAGAAAACGGTAAAAATGGTTATCGACATAAAAAAATAGAAACTGTTTGGTCCTTTTCATATCATGACGGTATTGTATTCAAAATTGTTACAAAGATAGCAACGTTTACATTTTGTACAATTATCCTAAAAGTGTATTGTCCTGAATAATGGAACCTAATGCCAATGAATTCACAACCATTATCCAATGACGAAATCTTCCTGCCTTTCCTCAATAACTTTGAAATTCATTTTTTGAACCATTTTTTGAAATTCATTTTCTTTTTAAGTTGCTTTCTCCTGATCCTCTCCTCTCAATATGGCTCGTTAATAGCCGCCGTCTCGTCATTTAATCGATGTGCCTTTATATATGGTATGTGATGCCATCACACCTATGGGGTGTTACATCTATAGTAGCGAGTTGACAAATAAGTGACCAAGTTCCCCTTGAAAAATCAAAGTTGTAATAGCTTAATTTAATAGCTCAAACCGGTGGGGAAAGTAATTGAAAACTGGTATAAATTGAGATAAAATAACTACGAAACAGAAAATAAATTTATTACAAAAAAGCAAAATATTTACTAATTAATTGTATAAAGAACGAAATAACTATTCTCATATGATCTTCATATAAAAAATAAACACTTTTATGAACACAGCTTCAAAATAAAGTATAATGCAAAAATGGTCAGTGATAGACTACTTCAAAATTTCCATTGCACGATGTTTCTTTTCAGAAATTCTTATAAAATCCCTAAAAAATCTCTTCAGATTTGGACTCTACACTGATCCTATATATCTTGATAAAATAATAAAAATATGCGTAATAAAATACGAAACAAAAAAACCATGGCGGTTCACGATAAACTGAAAATAAAACATCAGCCTGCTTTCCCATTATGAAAAAGTATCCTCATAAATGATACAGACGATATGAATTGAAGGAAAACAATTTATTTTTATTAGTAATTATTTCATTGTAACCACTTATAAAGAACATGAGAGAATTTTCCGGATTACACGCATTCCATTAAATAATCGCGTGAAAACGGATCAAGTATCAAATAACCTACATCGCGTTCGTTTTTTATTATTATCTAACAAATAATTCGTGCGCATACAAGTCACAGTGCCAACAATTGCAATAAAAAGTAAATAGTAATAAATAGTATGCACATTTACTGCTACAGAAAATTATACGACTTAATGTATTTAGTCGAACAATGCAACAAAAGACATGATAAATAAAGATTGAACTTATGCATATTTTCTTTATGAACATACGAGGACGCGTGCGATATTCACATAAAACTATGCAATTCCTAATAGAACTTTCACCTTTCTTTTGCATTACTTTGAAAGATGCATTTGTCGATTGTTAAACAAAAAAAATGTTCTCTGTGTTTGCCGAGAAGGCAGTACTTAATAGCCTTCTGCTAGCGTAGTCATCATATTTGTTGCAACACCGGCATCTAGAACCGAACGATATTCTTCACATTCTCATAGTATTTAACTGCTTAATTATCTGATAGTGGACACATGAGAAATCGAGATACGTTGAGCGAAATTCGTTTCTTAAAATGGCAGTTGGCGTGTTACCAGCCTCACATAACTTTCTATATCATATCATTTTTGTTCGTAAATAGATTACATTACATTCAAACGTTTTGTCGTAGAATTTATAAATATTTACATTATACCCTCTTACACTTAAAGACACTTTATATTTTTCAACTGGTTTCTTTCTATTGGTATAGTAAGCCGACTTCTGCGAGTTCTTAAGTACAAAATAATACTCATTCACATTGTAAGCAATAAAATCTTGTATCTTATTCCATTATTAAGACCCGCTATTTCATATGATCTAGAGTTAAATGTTGTGCAACGCACGCACGTCAAGCGACGTACAATGCCATCAAAGGATACGAAGCAAAGCAGCGATTTACAGATAAATCCTTTATGGCGATTTGAATATTCAGTGATACGGATAAGATTTCACAGAATGACATATTGATTATAATGGTAATTCGGTGTTAATTCTTGAATTTTCTTTTCGAAGAAATTATCTGTATTGTAATGAAGCTGTCGAACGTAAGTATGATAGAGAAAACGTTAAAGATAATAAAATATATTTTACTGGAAATATGATTTCCCTAATAAAAGCTCAAACCAAAAAATGTTATGGATTATTATCAACTTGTATTTTCTGGAGGAATCTGAAAATTTCATGTTGTTCCAACTAATTAACGCTTGTATGTAAATAAATTTGTCAATTATTATTATTGTTTTTTTAATGTACAAAAGACGAAAAAATCAAACTGTTTAAAGACATATTTACAAAATACCTACCGCAATCGAGAACGGATATTTACTGGTCGTATATGCAATAATACATGCTTAGCGATGCCGCTTGTTGGTGTGCAACAACTTCAGAGTCCATTCGCCGTATCTTGAACGCTTATATTATATTGTAACTAATATGAAAACATTGTGTTTTATATCTTTGGTAACCAGTTTTATTCATTGTGTAAAATTAAAATTACATCGATACGATACGATAATAAGAAATATTTATATTATTCCATTTTTCATTTGTTTTTTTTACATTAACCAGGCCAGCTAACTAGAATGGCCGTACATAGTCATTGCTGCGTAAAAATATAACCACTAAATATAATATTTTTACATGAATAAGAATTGAAGTACAAAAAAGTGACTTCCCTAATAATTTCTAATGCGCTTGACGCGCTTACTTGCATCCTTTCCAAAATACGTATAGTCTAGAAATAACCAACTTAGGATATATGTAATATAAATAATTGAATGGAGTACTAACGAAAAATATGACAATTAAGGGTCCCGTAATTTTTGGGCCAGCCTGTTGTACACTTACAAGTCCTAGAATACAACTGTATCATTTGTATGACTCGTAACAAACTATCTTAATAAACCGACATTGTAGGGGTGACAAATACGACATTTATTGCTTTCATTCGTGAATAACGTCTTAAAGTCGACTCGCGACTATCTTCAAAATAATACAGCATCATATATCAAACGTTAGAAAATATCATTGTTCTTTTGTAATTAGCCTTAAATAATAAAACCAACACTAAAATATTTAAATACCTTCGGACATCTATTATTCCTTGTTCATGCGTGCAATTAAAAGAGTCGCGAACCTTTAAACTTAATGATATGCAAATAAAATAAAGGAACTAACGATTTATTTTCTAATTTAGCCCTCTTTAGAAAGTAATATTAAATTAAGATTAAAACACGTAATGCCACCTATTATAAAATTATAAAACTGAATTATTTTTGAGTTAGTTTACTTTGTATTGATCTTAAAAAGAAATGGTTAGTTTACTTTGTATTGATATTTAAGAAGATATGGCAATTTGACATTTTCAAATTGCCATATCTTCTTTTTAGGTGGTCGATTTCGAAAAAAAACATCTCAGAGCCAACATAATCTACCAGTAAAAACTTTATTGAAATCCTTTTAGCTGTTCTTGCATGGTTCATAAACAAGTAAACAGACTCAAAGACACATATTTCAAAAACAAAGTTTTTATGTTTTGTTTTGTTATATTACCCTAAATATGTATTTCGTAAATATTTTCAATGTAGAGGCAGGCCAATTCTGTAAGCGTTTTATCTTAACTAATGTAGCGCAAAGGTATGTTGAAAAATTTCTTTCACGCAATAAAGCAATGGAGGCACGTTTTTATAGAACAATAGATGGAGAATCGGGAAATAGCATAATCTACTTTTTATCACAAAAAAATTTTATTTGAAACTAAAAAGTACACACAGTGCAAAAAAGGAAAGTCGCAAAGCAACAATGGGTCGGTGTGATTTTTTTTAATGTTTACACACGCAACATAAAGAACCAAAATAATCACTCAGTTTAATCATTAATTTAGAATCGTATATTTATTAAAATTTATAAATTACAAATGCAAAAGTGTGTTTGCTTGTCCTTCTTTCACTTCACAGCTAAATAATGTATCGACGTGATTTTTTCCTTAGAGATATTTGACATTTAAAAAGCGAAAATCCGTTTATATGTCCTTTCACGTCACAAATGCAGAGCTACGGAACCACGTGATTTTTTTAGAGATGCTTTCCAACCTGGAAAATCTCATTATAACTAATATTACGATCCCAACTAATATTAGATATTCGAAAGTGTATTTATATGTGCTTCTTTCACTTCTCGACGAAGCAACTGATTGGGGAGATTTTTTTAAAGAGATGGTTGGCGGGCCGGGAAATGTCATAGACTAGTTTCCAACACGGTAAATCTCATTCTCACCAATATTACGATCTCAACTAATGTTAGATATTCGAAAGTGTATTTATTTGTGCTTCTTTCACTTCGCAAAGAAGCAACTGATCGGGGAGATTTCTTTCCAGAGAGATGGTTGGCGGACCGGGAAATATCATAGGCTAGTTTCCAACACGGTAAATCTCATTCTCACTAATATTAAAATCTCAACTAATATTTTAAACTTTTTTTCACGTCACAACGAAACAACGGATCGAGATTTATATTTTGTACAGAAGTAATTGACGGTCCGGGAAAGGACACAAGTTTTTCGTCCCGGTAAATCTCCTAACTAATATTATAATCCTAACTAATATTATAAATGTAAAAGTGTATTTATTTGTCCTTCTTTCACATCGGGGCGAAGCAAAGAATCAAAGTGTTCTTAGCACAAAACTAGTTGGTGTGCCGGGAAATGACATAGGTGACATAGGCTACTTTGTATCGCGGGAAATATCATCCTAACTAATATTATAAATGCAAAAGTGTTTGTTTGTCCTTCTTTCACGTCGAACCGGAGCAAAGAATCGAAGATAACATTTTTGCACAGAGCTAGTTGGTGTGAGGAGAAATGGCATAGGCTAATTTTCGTCCAGGGAAATCACATCTTAACTAATATTATAAATGCAAAAATTATTGTTCTACTTTCACGTCGCAATCGAGCAACTGATCGCCGTAATTTTTTATACACAGGTAGTTGGCAGATTGGGAAATTATATAGGGTTTTTATTTCGGAAAATCTCGTTCCTTCAGAAAAATTCTTATTTGATACCAAAAATATGCAACGGGAATACGAAGCTAGTGTACAACGGATTTTTGTTTTCAATGTGCTATAAAGTCACAAAAATAAAGGCTTAGCATTTAATTTCTTTTAATCACTCTAAATGGCGGTGCATGTTTTAATTTCTTTTCCCTATAAGTTTTTAACTAGTACCATATGAGCGAAGCCGTTGGTAAAAGTTAGCATTCATCGAAAAAATGGGTTCTTCTTTTAGGCGTTTCGTGTACCAACTTTAAATAAATTATTGTTATAATATATATATATATATATATATATATATATATATATATATATACATGTATATATATATATATATATATATATATACATATATATTTATATATATATATATATATATATATATATATATATATATATATATATGTATATTGACATTCAAAAAAATTATTTCAGTGTGGTCAAAAAAATGCAAAATTGACAAAATTATTAGTTAGATATTCTTTACTATCTTTTTATATATTTTATGTAAATGCGTGTAAACGTTACAATTTTAAAGTCTTTCTGCCATAATCATTCATATGTAAGTTATATTGATAATCAAATTAACCATATCCCAGTCTCATTGTTATTATTTTCGAGTTCATTTAATTTCTTAGATTAGTTAAATTTTCTAATGCGTCAACCAAAACTGTTTTATCATCAAATGAAACAAGAAGAAATGAGCATTTCGCCACTTTCTTTCGCATTTCAAAAATTTTTGAAATGAAACCTCTAAACTTGTCCCTTTTTAAGGAGTTGCGAAAAGCATTTTTATGCAATTAATGCATATTTTTATGCCGATTTTTATGCATTTAATGCATATTTTTATGCCGATTTTTATGCATATACATTTATTTAAACGTATTAAACCAAAAAAAAATAATTTGCTTAAATTATAAATGCGGGATTGATCTATTTCTTATGTCAAAATCACTGCACTACTTATTTGTTGAAGTGAGCTTTCACAGAGCTTTTACAAAATAGACACACTCTCGAAAAAAATATGATAAGAAATGTATAAATATCAAGCGAAAATACACTTATATTTCACAAACATATTCGCAAATTTTCTCATAAAGGATCTGAATAGGCAAACAAGCAATATTACTCCTGAATGGCAAGCCTCCGTAACAACTAACCATTCTATCTCGTAGCGATATAATTCCAAATTTATCCAATCTTTTCCATTTACCACAGTGACCACAAATCTCAAGCACTCTCAGCTACTGCATTCCAAAGCGCTTACGGCTTTACAATTACTAGCATCCCGTTTAGGCCCGTCCCACTCCCGGTCCACGGCACTTTTCTGCCTTCCTCCTAACGACACGCATTATACGTCCATACGCCCGCTCCGGCCAACTAAACCCTTATTTAATTATAGAGTTCCTTGTGTCGTGGTTTGAGAGGATTATTGTGAGGATTTTTGCTGTTGGCCCAATGCAGGTTTATTGCGGTGCGGATTGTACGCAATTTGGTTCCACTAATAGGCTTATGTAAAATGTGGGCAGGTTCTCGTTATAAAGTGACTGCGGTAAGGTCGTATAGTCGAAAGGAAAAATGTGAAATTGCGACGTATTTATTACTAAAGAACGAAGTACTTGCGTAATATAATGACACTTAACGAAAAACTCTAGAAGTTATAGAAATATATACATATATATATATATATATATGTATATATATATATATATATATATATATATATATATATATATATATATATATATATATATATATATATATATTTGCGCAAGCTAGTTCTAAGAAAACAGGAACACGCACGACGTGCACTATTTTTACATAAACCATTACGAGCTACTTTTTACTCTCTTCTAACTTTGTACTTATTTGATACATTAAAGTTAAGGTATCGACATTAGATTCTACCGATGTAATTAGATATTCGTTATAGCACATATTTCCAAATTTTACTAATCTTATGTTCACGAACCCTAACATATGGACGTCAATAAATTCCTAATTTAAGCATTGACTCACTTACTCACGAATAGATAGTCAAAATCTTTATATCACACTGAATCCATCTAGAAGCTACCATTATACCTACCAACCACCATTTGGTATATATCTAATATGTTTTATATATGTACGTGAAGGGAAAAGAATGAGTTTTTAGGTCAAAAATAAATTGGTTCTTTTACAAAGACATCAGTGAAATCTTTTTTAGTTTTTTTGAAAAAGGATGAATATGTATTGAAAATTGTCTGTTATGAATTAAAAAACTAAATTAAGTACTAATTTAAGTACGTAAACAAGTATAAATGGTCAAATTAAACAAAGAACATTTGATTTTAACTTTTATTTTAATAAAATATAAAAGTCAATTGTCTTAGCAATTTGTTAATTTTATAAAACATTTTTTATTTAATATATTATTATTTACTTTTTTATAAACTGCAGGATTTTTTTACTAAGAATTTTCAATTGAATCTCATACTACTTTTATTTGAAAAAAAATATTACAGTGGAAATGGCAGCTGCCAGTCGCCAAAATAAAATGTTTCGTGACGTCATCTATTTTGTTTTGCCACTGCATTTGCGTTTACCGAGAGCATTTCCCAAAATATTATGGAATATTTTCATCATATATACTTAGATCATAACAGTCCACAAATGTCAGGGCTTGAATATAGACAGTGCACTATCAGATATTAATTATTCTGTATTCTTCCATGGTTAGGATAGCGTTTTGATCATGACGGTATTCAATTAAAAATCAAGTGCAATTGAAATAAATGCTGCAGAAACAAAAATAAATTAAAATTCAATTCTACTTGTATCAATGTATTTCTAAAATGATAGTTTAAAGAGAACATGCGCCATTTTTCATTTTGATGTTTTCGGTCGAAACGTAAAATCATTTAATAGTTTTAATCGATAGCCCGGTGTTGTTCGTTTTAAAAGATCTATAACGTTTCGTATCTCCTAGCAATGAACCAATAGTCTGCGTTTGTATCCTGTCTTATGCGCCATGACATATTTGAATTCATTGTCAGTCAGCATCGTCATCATAATGATGAGTATTGACGATGATAACGCTGACTCCTAAACTTTGACATTTTCATCTGCTCGACTGACATCCTAAGGAAAGCTATTGTAAATGAAATATTTGGATAGTTGGCTATGTTTAATTCATTTAAATAATACTTTATCATTCAGTAGTCGCTATGTTTGGCTATTGACTACTCTATAATATTATTTTATAATCTCAATGTAAAGCTAGTTTGTGCTATTTTTTGGCTTGCACTTCAAATTGATATTTTTCGGACCAATAAATTATGGACCGAACTAGCTTCAAATAAAGGAAATCTAAGTACTCGTTCAACTGATGCTGAACGAGTCTTCATTAATAATCTTCTTCCAATCTTCTTCACAACTGCACAAGTGAAATAGAACTTCCAAAAACAAAATATTTAACGAAATTATTTTTGAATAAGGGATTGCAAACCTAAATTATTTGGTCGTGTAAAGTAATTCCCTTTATAGTATTTTAAATCCAAGTTTGAAGTTAAAAAGATTTCACGTCAACTCATTTATGTAGTACCGAAACAGGCTGTGAATACTGCCATTGTGTCGACCAATGTTAACTCATTTTGAAACACCTGTACCTAAAAAAAGGCTACCTGTACCTGAAGCTCAAGGTAACACTCAATGGAAGGAAATAGACTCTTGATCTTTTTGGAAAATTTTCTAAAAGCTTGATAATTTTAATACAAAGTTAATAAAAACTTACCCTGGCCGTTTAATTCGCATATTTTTTTTGTTTATATTTTAACATATTTTTTGTATATTTTAAAAAGTCTAAAATAATATAACTACGATTTTTAAACTATTCAAAGGTCGAAATCGAACTAAAAGATTTTATTTTTCGATTAACAACAATGTCTTCCATTTATACATCTTTATTCAGCTAACCATTAACTCTAACCTCATCGATTTTATTTTTTTTTAAATTTAAAATTCATTTCAAAATTTAGTCTATCTATTTATTCCTTACACAAATTATATTAAGTACATAAATGATTGTGAAAAAATTAAAAACTAACCAAATTATTATAGTTTCATTGGTACAATAATACATGTAATATAACTTATACTATTTATCAATTTAAATAGAATTAATATTCTCTCCATAATAAACATGTTTACATTTGACAATAAAGACAAATCGTTTCTTTACAAATTGGGAAAAGGAATTATGTAAAATGGCTGGGCCAGTCCAACGATGACTGGGAAAATTTAAATTTCTAAAAGTCATTCACCCCAAGCGTTATATCCTTTCCTCTTGGTTGTAAACGAAGTTCGAGCCCTATAGGCAAAGGGTGGAGTTTTCCCCAGGGGTTTCAAGTTTTCATATTTTAAGATAATTTGGAATTTTTGTACTTTTTAGGGGGCGCTTAAGAGAGTTTGGGCTGTATCAAATCGATTTGGAAAGTGGTTTATGGTAAGATATTATTATCCAAGAAAAATAATGTTTCGGACCCTCTTCTTCGAAGACTTAAGAAATAAAGCCTAACTTTTACATTCACATATATAAACAAAATTATTTAATTTAAAAATATTAAAATGTAAAAGTGGTAATTTGGAGTTACCAGTTACGTCGCGTTGGGTGGTATAAACCGATTTTAACTAATCGGTACAGCAATTTTTATCGAGTTCATGGTGAAAATATAAGATAAAAATAATTAATAATTTGTTGTTTTTAGCAATATTTCAATTTGGAAATATTGCAACCGAATAGGTTATGAACATCTTTTACAGTCCCCGCATTACTATATCCCCATGTTTAATCAACGTGGTAGACTGGAAGAAATTGTCCATATAGCAATACGTCCACAACATACATATAATTTATATATATATATTAAGATGTGAAATAAATAAATAAAGAATATGGCACAAAAAGCCTTAAGAAGACGAGTAGATGAATTATTTGGATATCAATAAATAACTTAAATATTTCCACATTGTAAACAAAACCATTTAACATATACGTCCTTCTACATCCCGGGTTCACTCGCTATCCACAAAATATCTTGTATTTGTATAAAATAATTGACCCCCCCCCCCCTATTCCATTCCTCTTATTCCCTCTACTATATAAAATAGAACTGTAATTCACCTTCTGTAGCGCGTCGGACCACGCGGTCACATAGATGCTATCGCTTGCTGACATTTCTATAACGTCCATATCCTCGAACCTACAATTAGTTCTACATTCAACCTACGCTCCCCAACGTCTAATAATTATCTTGAGCGACGACTACCCTATTAGAGACCTGTTAGCTGCAGGCGGACGAGACACATCAATTGGTTCCGTAATCTACTTCCCCTATGTTCCAAGGTCTATATGTTTTATACATTTTTCATTTTAAACTGTAAAGATGTGAACGAAAATTTATTCTAATTATTATTTAATACTAAATTATAATTAGTTCATTCATTTAGCTTTAACTTTCAAATGAAATTGATATTTGTTTACGTTAGATACCAAATATTGTTTCACATATTTTATGGGTTAAATCTTTATCCAGGTACTCTATGGTAACGTCAACATCTTTCCCTCTAGTGACTGATAGCTTGCTGTGTAGTCATACTATGTTGTCTTACAAAAAATACACATGATTGCATGGTTATTTGATGGCTAATTTAATATAGATTATAATGGACAAAAATACTCCGAATTTAAGTTTAAGTAAAACAAAACTTGCTCTTTTCGGTGTGAGTGATATATCGGTCAATGTCATATTTGGTACATCATAATGTGGCTCTATATTGTCGTTGGCGTAAAAGATAAAAGAATACGCAAAGCTTCCATAAAAGTATATTGACCTTCAATTTCCTCAGTAGGTTCAAATGAAGTATACAATTTGAAAAGAAAAAGGGACGGAAAGAAAACATTTCATTTAACAAACGCCACCACATTACAGAACTGGCAAGTTCGTGGTGTGCGACTCAAAATTGGTAAAACTACTTGAGAATGCTGATAACGAAGCCGGACAATACACCCCTGCTTCTCAATGTGTTCTACTTGAAAAATTAGCATTTAAATTTAGAATATTCCCTACTGTTACTTGATGACGTATGTCGATTTCATTTCCAGTTAATTAATAATTAGTGTATTTAAATCTTATATATAAACTCAAAAATTTAAAGAAAGCTATCTTATTGTTTATGCATAGACACCATAAATTAAAATGTTACGGCCTAAAAAGGTGCCATTTATGCCTTTTTTATCCAAGTTTTTTTGCGAAAAAATACCTAAAAAAATTTCAGATAATTTTATGAATTTTTTTCCTTAAAGAAACACGAAAAATGAAATATTTCTTTTAATAAAAAATGTCTAGCACTTGGAATCAGCATTTTTTTTTTAATATTCCTCATGTCACTCATATATATATATATACATATATATATATATACATATACATATACATGTACATGTACATGTACATATACATATATATATATACATATACATATACATATACATATACATATACATATACATATACATATACATATACATATACATATACATATACATATACATATACATATACATATACAAATACATATACGTATACGTATACGTAAGGCCATAGCCGAGTAAGCGAGTACAATTAATCTTTATTTCTGTATAATATTTGATTATTCCAAATATCGGATTCAAAAATTTCGAAAATAAAATTAAATAAAAGTAAATAGATTTATTATATATATATATATATATATATATATATATATATATGTATATGTATATGTATATGTATATGTATATGTATATGTATACGTATACGTATACGTATACGTATACGTATACGTATACATATACATATACATATACATATACATATACATATACATATACATATACATATATATATATATATATATATAATAAATCTATTTACTTTTATTTAATTTTATTTTCGAAATTTTTGAACCCGATATTTGGAATAATCAAATATTATACAGAAATAAAGATTAATTGTACTCGCTTACTCGGCTACGGCCTTTTTTGATTAAGTATTAATATAACATGAGTTATTTTGAAGTATTATTTTTACAAGAACTTATTTTGTTAATAAAAAAAAAATTTAATTTTTTTCTGTATATGGGAAACATGAATAAAAAATATAAAAAAAAATTATTAAAGTATTATTTTTGAAATTCGTTGTTGTTTAAGTAAGAGGAATTATGCACAAATATCGATTCTGAGAAACATAGCAACGTTATAATTTAGGAAAAATAAACTTTCTAGAAAGCTTGTCTTTAAAATTCGTATTTTCTTTAAAATCACATAAAAATATAAATTTTCCAATGGTGACATGTATACAAAGAAAATGACGCAAACGGGGTCTGAGCCAGAGCAAACGTCTTTTCAAGCACATTGTTGAAATTCATGTTTCTACCATTCGATAGAAAATATATTCGAGCTATTCCCCTTCGAGTATTGGCCAATTTCAGTGTATTTCGTGTAAACGAAAAAAAAAATTGTTATGTATATAAACCCATATTCACCATTTAAATCGACTATGTTTTATAAAATATATGTCGGATAAAAAATATATGTCTGATAAATAAATATTTTAAAATGTTTAGTGCTTTATCCGCTCGTAACTAATAGCGCCACTATGACTCTCCTCCCCTTTTCACCCAAAGCGCTCGTCCGCTTCCGGAAAATATATTTATTTTCCCCATAGCCCCAGCGGCCGAGGGAAAAGTGGACGTTTATCTCTTTTTATTTTCTTTGAAGACATCCGGTCGTCATTATACCAGAGCAGATTTGAGTCTGCGACTTATTTAATTAGAAAAGACGAACTCGAAATAGCTCGCACGCGTATTGTCTATCTAAGGACGACAATAGTTTTTGGCTTTCTTCATTAAACCGACAACGAGTTGACGACCAAATCTCTGCTGGGTCGTTTCGTGCACTGCACCTCTTATATGCCATTGACCTTAAAGGGAGAACACAAAAACAAATATTAGAGTATTTTAATACACGATACAGATTCTGCTACGATTTAACATATTTTTAAAATATTTATTTAATAATTTTCTCATTTTCCAAACGCTAATTTCAAATATTAATAAATACTTGGCATATTGAATATATTTGGCGTTAATTTTGTAGAAATTCATTATTCGCAATTAAATGAAACTACGTGATGTAGTATTATTTCTACTATCTTTAATTTCTTTACCACGACCTAGGTTTCGTTGTATTACAACATCTTCAGGTGGGAGAGAAATTAAAGATAGTAGAAATAATACTACATCACGTAGTTTCATTTAATTGCAAATACTTGGCATATTAATAATTATTACATAGCTTCAATTATTATGACGAGCTTGTGTGGGAAAATAAGTTTTTTATCAGAGAATGAAGCATCATATAGACGGCATCTAATAAATACAAATGCAGAATAATTAGTGAAAATTCTCGCTCCCTTGAATATAACTAATTTAATTTAAACAGCAAACAACCAAGAATGTTGACACAATATATTTATAATTTACCACTCGTAATTTCATTTGCGAATTCCAATCACATACACGACACAACGAACCGACCACTATCTTATTAAAAGCACAGACTTAAAACAAAAACATCATAAGACACTTGAGAATTTTTCATTTTTTGTAACGTCATAAATTGTATTTAGTTTTCAACATTTTCTGATTGTCAATCGCTAAATTGTTTGCTTTTATATATCCTAGAAAATCCTAGCATTCTTTAAAAATTATATCCCGTTTCTGTAACGTTTGGCCTCGTTTTTCAGTTGATAGTAATTTTATGTAATTTGATATATCAAGGATTAAATGTTGAGTGTTCCTCATTGCGAAATTTCAAACATCAAGAAGCGAGGAAGTTCATGTCAGAGAAGATTAATTGTTTTTATATTGCCAAATATTTATTAATCATATTAGTAGTAACTACGTAACGCTAATATAATCCCGCTAGCCAATAAAATATAAAAATTAAGAATTTACACAATTAGCTCAGATTTGAGGGCTCCACCCTTTACACAGCCACCCCGTATCAATTTGTGCGGTCATCGCGTGCAATGATGCAACCTGCTGCTATCGCGGCCACGTTGTCTGCGCGCCACAAAATTATCGTAAATCGTGGTACTGCAGTGTATTCTATTAGCATTCTACCTTCGCAGTTCCATGTACACCACACAGTAGAAACTCTTCAACTTGAACATGCCATACTTTATAAATAATAGAAGCGTATTATCCTATCAAAAAAAAATTACTTCACAATTTCATCATGACTACGAAGGCATCCCTTTGGTGTGCTTATAAAAAATTCTAACTTAATAAGACAACTCGTACTTAACGAAGTAACCTAGAACAGTATTTATAAAGTAAATAAAAAATAAAAATGAGAAGTAAATAAAAAATTTCCTTTAAACGACCAATAAATCGCGACGACAGAAGTAAATAAAAACAATGTGCGAGAAAATTTTAAAAGGCTTAGACAAAATTGTTAAATTAACAAAAAATGTCAGGTTTGTTAAATCAGGTGCTGGATTAAAATCTGTCGAATTGGCAGATGTTTGTTTGCGACTATCAAGATTTTATTCCCACAAGTAAATTTATTATAAATTAAATAAATAATTAAAGTAGCGACAGTAGTTGGTAATCTTGTTTATAGTTAACACATGAATTTTCCCCGGCTTTTACTGTAATTGTATGCACAAATTATATATAATGCGGACTTATTGCCACGAGAGCTCTTACAGCCAATCATAACACCAGTTCAGCCCGCTCAATGAGGGACTGGTAATCAAACCCGATTCCCTGCGGTGCGCCGCTACGTCAAAGACAGTATCAGCTTGACATAGCACGGCAACAACATTAATAACTCACGTTTATTGCCACCTAACAGTCTAATTAAGATTCACATTCTATCACTTTCTTTATATTTGCTTTAATTTTCGTTTCCTATATTTGGTCACTCGTGTTGTCTGTTTTGAAACTTTAATTTTTCAACAGAAAACTATTACTCCATCACAACATCATAGTACCATTCGACACTTATATTAATCCAATACCATAACCATTAATAAGTGTGTCATTTGCCGGAAACAAAAACACATGACAATAGATATAAACTAAAATTCGAAATAAACAGTAATAAATAACAGAACCTCGCGCCTATTGTTCCTAGCGTCGTACCCACCGTGCTCGACCTTCGGTCGCGCCTTGACTCGCGCGGTATGTGCACTGAGTTATTAAGTGCCAGTGTATTATTAACAATAAACATCTCTGTGACAATGCGCTTGATTTATATCTCTACTTGACCCAGAACTTAAAAATGATAACAAAGAACAAAGCGTTTCCGAGACGATTAATTCCAACACCAACTACAAACAAAGTTTGACGGACGACATGAGTATAAATAACTAAAACTATTTTATAACTAAAATAATTCCTACTACTTGTTACTGCAAAAGTTGATATAGAAATGTTTCAAAAACGGTAGCCTTTTTGGGGTTCACGTGAAAATCTTAAAAAGTAACTTACGTTTATCTGATAAGATACAAATTACTAAAAACTGGAAGTTCAAATTAACATACTTATTTTGCTCAACAAAATTAACGCAAAGAACTATATACGTTATTTCAATAGACAGTCCTGTTTCTGAATTAAACATTTACAAAATTTTAGAACTACATATTTTTATCGACGCATTTTCATTTTTCCTTTTCAATAAAATTTGAAACACGGCCGGGATTTGATATTAGTTATTGAAATTATCAGTTTTGGATAAAATCGATTTATATCCATAATTATAAATAATCGTTAATAATTTATATCCATAATTATAAATAATCGTTAATATCCATTCACAATTCGATAATCTAAATCATAAAGGATTATTGAAAACCAATCGCAGTAATTAATTTCTGAACACGATACGTCAAATATATCTGTATCATTGGTTACACGAACTTCACCTAGGTCAATTATATTTGTATCATTGGTTACACGAACTTCACCTACGTCAATTATATTTGTATCATTGGTTACACGAACTTCACCTACGTCAATTATATTTGTATCATTGGTTACACGAACTTCACCTACGTCAATTATATTTGTATCATTGGTTACACGGACTTCACCTACGTCAATTCACCTACGTCATCTAACCTCACTCAGTTGAAACATAATTTTGCCTCTTGAGATGTGTTTAAATTTAATAACAATTATAATATTCCACGCTGATCAAAAACAAATCATTTCACTATAAATTCGAAAAAGTAATCTCTTACAATCTATAGCCCTAATGATATTTATGTTAATATTGATCTACAACAATATTATCACGAGCCCTCTTTCAAATATTTTTCAAATTCGAATTTGTTTGTCGCCTTTTTACCCCTCAATAATTAACCAATCTCCTTAAAACTTTGTTTTCATCTAGCCTGTATTATGCGTCATCCCGTTACCGATAGCAGCGTGATTATAAATATCTATACGCACACATACACACATTTCCAATGCTAAGATCCAATATTTTCACAATAACATTATTTTTAAGTTACACCACAATTTATATTTCCCCTCTCAAACAAAACGGCGGGTTAAAGCAAGCCATTTAATAAATAAACTTAAATATTGAATATATTTGGCGTTAATTTTGTAGAAATTCATTATTCACAATTAAATGAAACTACGTGATGTAGTATTAATTCTACTTTCTTTAATTTCTTTACCGCGACCTAGGTTTCGTTGTATTACAACATCGTCAGGTGGGATATTAGCAAAGATCTTTGCTAATATCCCACCTGAAGATGTTGTAATAGATCGTGGTAAAAAAATTAAAGAAAGTAGAAATAATACTACATCACGTAGTTTCATTTAATTGTAAATAAACTTAACTAAAGCAAAATGCAAATACTTTCAAACATACGTTCCCCGCAAGTCGCCCGCAAGACACACTCGCCTACTTCAAAATATCTTACTTCGTTGATATAAGAATTAATTGTATACATATTAACAAAGTCCGAAGAAGGTATTTGATTTGGAAAATTCTCCGCGCGTTCGAACATGTTTAAAGCCCCGCTCCAGTCTGGCATTCGACTACCGGCCCTTTGAACAAAAAACAAATATTTGTATGTAGTGACCCGATATTGGAGTGCCCACTTAATATAACATTCCGCGCATTCCCTATAACGTCTCTTCAACTCCCAATCAAGTATTTGTCTTCGCATAGTCTATTTTGTGTTTCACCGCTGAGCGACCGATATTTAAATAAGCTTTTTCAAATTTGAAAAAACTTTTCTACGTATTTACGGTCAATAAATAACCTGTTTTTAATTACATACACATATGTATCCATTACAATGGGTAGAAAATGAAATGAGTATTTTTTTTAATTCGGGTTAATTATTTTTTTGAATATTGGATTGTTGTCAACAAAAAGGTACGCAACAGTTATACACTTGAATACATGCTTAAATATTAGGCTGACAATATAATCACAAGAAAGGTCGTATCACTCTGTAAGTACAGATTAAGGGCTTAAAGTATTGTATTTTAATATTAGATTAGTATGACAAAATTTAAAAACGGTTATTATTTTATTTTTCCAGTATAAAGGCCTTGGTGCTAACAAATTAAACATAAAAAACCATAGAGGTCCATAGTATTTCCATTGACCTATTTAGAAATATTAGAATTATTTTTCACTTTGCAAATATATTTTCTCCGAAAAATTTAGATGAATTTTTCCTTTTGACTTTAACAGTTTCGAAGATTAGGGGAAGCGGGGGTGTTCATATTTTTATAGAGATTTTCAGCAATATCTCCAGAACTATCTTACAAAAATCTAAAAAAAATAATTTTAGGATCTTTATAAATCGTCTTATCAATTAATAGCTCAAGACATTTAAACTTTTAAAAAAAATCGATAACTTCATTTCCGCTCTAAAATTTCTATATAAATATTGTTATATATTGACTATTGTGATAGTATGTACGAGCTAATATACTTCACATTATGCCAAATTTCCACTTTCTATATCAAAAGGTTTTTGAGAAAAATGGCTGTGACAGATGGAGAAACGGACGCAGAATGATTATGAGAAGTGAGTGATCGTATAACGGTTCATAATAAACATATTATTTGAGATTTTGAAACATCGACATTTTTTTGTAAATTTCACACAATAAACTGGATCCCTATTAACATTATAAATGCGAAACTATTATTTAATTTTGGCATGCTTACATATGGTGTGTAAACGCCTATACAGCTATACAAATTTTTAAAAAACTTGAGATAAACATCCTGGTGGTGGTATGGCATAACTGCTGTAAGATGAAATATGTTTTTTTTTTCACTCAATAACAACAATTTAGTAATACAATATGCCACTAGACAGACAAGATGATACATACAATTTTTCGCTTACAGTCTCGAGATTTCAAAATATGAATGTAAATCTCACCGCTTTAATTAAAAGTTCATGCAGCTGAAGCCAAGATAGTAAAAATTAAACTATCCATATTCAAACAAATGTAGAAATTATATTTTATCAATTTAAATAAATGTTCAAGAAAATAACGAAAAAATTATTTATATTACTTATCAAAAATAAATTTTAATTTTCTTGACAAGAACCAGTTTTGAGTCTTTTTTAAAGATTCTAAATTGGTTCTAAAAGAAGAAAATAGAAAGAGGAAGGGGAGAGGCGTACCGTCTCTAGTGTTTTCAACTAATTCGTAAATAAACCAAATTTGTCAAATTCGTTAAAATAATAATGTTTGTAGAATATTTTGCGCATTAAAACATTTTTCAAATGTTCTTTAGCTTTTGAGTTTATTTCTTTCGCATCCATGGATTGTTTTAAGTGTATATTTTTCATATACATTAACTTTTAAACGTATTTTTTTCGTATACATGGATAAGAAAAAAAAACGCTCAAGGACCGATTTTCATTATTTGTACCTTTTTTTTAAGTAGGAGAGAACATCAAATATCAAGATCTTGAAAGATTTCAATCTGTGTTGTACACCAAAACCATCTTTCTCTCGGCTCTGAAATAATTTTCTTCTTTTTTATAATTTTTTTCGCTGATAGGCTAAAGGCACCGCAAGGATTTAAAACCCTAAATGGTTTCTGTAATTATACATTTTCGCCATAATTTTGCTAAACCAATTTTCACCAGAGCAACATCGTACGGCACCACTAATGTTAAATATATAACATTTATTTTTCGCATCAGCATTATGCAGAAATTGGTAAGCTAATAAAAAATGGGATAATTCTATGGAATTACACAACTTTCTAAAGTAATAAGATGTCCTTAAAAGTTATTTTTCTTTCAATTTTTCACAACTAAATGAAACTACGTGATGTAGTATTATTTCTACTTTATTTAATTTATTTACCACGACCTAAGTTTCATTGTATGACAACAACTTCAGGTAGACAATTTGTAAAGATTGCAATATTTTCTTTCTGCAATCTTAATAGTATAATTTAGTTGTGAAAAATGAAATTATAATGAATTTCTACAAAATTAACGTCAAATATATTGAATAGTATTTTTCTATAACTCTATTGGTCATTCACGAATGAGTCTCATGGAAAATAACCCACGTGATCCATCTATATGGGCGACTGTATTATCCTACACATCCGTCGTAAAACCCGTCCTGCTTGGAACAAGGAAGAAACAAAAACGAAGAAGGCGCCCGTTGAACAGCTCGGATGTTGACGAATTAATAGTGGACGAAGCTTTGTCCCGCAGTCCGGCCGAGCCCGAACTCGTGGGAACATCTCGCGCTCCGTGCGACGCTTCTTAAACTGTTACTATTTTAATTATTTTTTTATTTCATTTATCGATATGATGTTGCCTATGTCCAAAGTACAACCATTAGAAATATCAATCTTGAGTTTTATTCTTTCAGCTATGCAATTATCCGTTGGAAATAGTAGCCAAGTAAATACTGGGTGAGTCAAAAATCTCAGTGAATCAAGAACGATTTTTTCTACATTCTATTTTACTAAAATAAGTCATCCAATATTTATCAAAATGTGACACAATGTCAATACTGCTGTCGATATATGAAATTAAAAATGGATATCATGACTGAAAATAGGGTAATTTTATAATTGAAATACTATTTTACATAATGGTGACAGACGTCAAATCCATCACAGAAAATGTGAAATAGAAAGTTTTCAAGCTAACACGATAAAGTAAGTAGCAAGGTAGTTAGGCAAGTTCGTGGCCGTATTTCATTTTATATTCAATTAATTAAATTCCTTTTAAAAACATACTATATAATATAAATAGATTTTAATTTTAAAATCGCGTAAATGAAGATATTAACTTTTAATGAGGCACACATTAACCAGAAGAAATTATTATTCCACAAGGCAACAAAGTTAAATAAGCTTTGGCAATCACTGACCCCCATGATAAAGTTGCGTATGTATGTGTGCGAGCGTGGGCGCGTGTTCGTACGGGCCTACGTGAAGGTGTGATGAATACATTAGTTTGTTCTTAAAATAGGCTTTGCCTTTTGACTCGTTATGTATTCATAGTTGCGGTCTAGCTTACGCCCAACACAGGTTTAGTGATGGCCCTCCCCTTTAATTAAGTGTTACGACTTATCGACTTTTGTGAATTATTTTAGATATTCATACTATTTCTTGGGATATCTCGGATAATGTGTGCTTTTAAAAGTTTAATGAAAATTGGTACATTGTTTTACTTTTTCTAAACCTGCGAAACCACACTTCATCAATTTTAAAACTTCAATACATAAACCATTTTATTAGTTCTCTCTTCGAATATCTTTAGATTAGTTCATAATCATTCACTCGTACCAAGTGTTCCAAAATTCAATCTTTTGATTGTTTAAATACAAAATGTTATTATCAAAACTATGGAACTTTAAGGAAACTTTCTAAACTTTCTCTAAATCAAATTGAATTTTTCTTCTCAAGCAATTGATTTTATTGTACAGATATTCTTTATATCTCAATGATTATATAGCGAAATATTTAAACAAAAATGTAATATACCTTCCCCATATAGGATCAATACATATATACATATAGGTGAATATGAATACATCATCAACGGTTTCAAGAAATGTAGAAATTTAAACGTATCCCGACATGTGATTGGCCGATTTTATTTGTAAACAAATATTCTTAATCTATTTTTCTCACATATTCAAACAGCTAAATAAAGCATTTTTCACACGTTCATAGACCATTTTCCCTTCTACTTATTCTGTACCCAATTTATACTTCAAATTCTATTTTATAAATTATCAGCACAGCTAAAACTGCATTTTGTGTTAATTATTTGAAAACGATACTTCTTTTAACTCGTTTTATTTATGTGAAAACATGGCAAATACCATGGACGAGATAGATCCTGATATTCGACAAGCCCAAAAGTGTGCTAAGTGAATAACTTATTGATATGTAAAATTACCAAGGTTCCAGTAACACGTATGGCATGTATACGCCATTTGTTTTGGACCATTATTGAACATTTATCTAAATAGAAAAGTCATTCATAACCAAGGAATATAAAAAAAATCTTCCATAAAAAAGACGTTCACTATTGAATTCAAAAATACAATTTGGCATCTTGATAAATTATTATGGAAAAATACGTCGTTAATTATTTCTTTTGTGAACATAAGTAAGACAAAATTCGTCATGTTCATTTGAATCATTTGAGGCATTACATTCCATCGATATGTAATATTTTATCACCGATATATGGCAGCAGCACTAGTCGCGTTATAAATTAGACTCCAGCTATTTGGCCACAATCGGCCATGTATTAACTGCTGACAGTAATCCGCCAGCAGGGCTTCGCTAATAAATATTAAGTGAAAATGTACATAACACAGCAAAACACAGCATGCGCAAATATTTTACACTTCACGTCTGGGTTTTGCTTGCACAAAATAGTGAACTTTGTTATGCTATGTGTTGCAAGATATCATTTAGAGTCCTGTCAAATGCTTGAAATAATGCAGTCTGGAAAATATGTATGATATACATATATTTAACTACAACTGCGTATCAAATTCCAGTCAAATTTTACAATCGACTCTTGGCTAACTTACCTTCCATCCAAAATCTTGAAGTTTGATACAACGATGTATTATAGACAGCAACAAAATAATCAATCAATTGATTAATGTATTTTAATTAACTTTAATCAGTTTTCGTTTACCATGAGAGCCAAATAGATTAATCGATATACATTTTAGACAATTGTTTCAGGCTATTTGCCTCGATATGCTTTCAATATAAGCGAGGGATTTGATCAACTCATGCTCCTTCGTAGCTGAAGGATACAGATGGAATGCATACCCGTATATCTTGTATAAACATAGTTAACAAATTTGTTTTCAAGATATATTTGAGAAAACATAAATACATGCCTGCATGCCAATTTTATAAAAGATATCGTTAAAACGTTTTATAATTTACATAGAAATAGCTACGATTATTTTATACAATTACTTTATAACTAAATCCAGTTTTTAGGAAAAATTCATTTCCAAAGCACTTTCGTTTCAATAACGCCTACCCAATTTATAATGATGTAATGAATTTATCAGCGATTTTGAGTGTCGCACGAGTACAAAATGTACTTTTTTATATTTATTATTCGGATTTCTCCATTTTACACCAATGCTCATCGTATTGACAAATATTCATATACTAGCTAAGTTTAATATAGCTAAGTTTATTAACGCTTATTCATATACTAACTTTCGCCATATTACACCAATGCTCATACTATTGACACTTATTCATATACTAGCAAGTTTAATATAACTAAGTTTATTAACGCTTATTCATATACTGGCCAAGTTTAATATAGCTAAGTTTATTAATGCTTATTCATATTCTAACTTTCGCCATATTACACCAATGCACATCCTATTCAAACTTATTCATATACTAGTTAAGTTTAAACCTAAAATATACCATAATTGAATACCATCATATTTTTAAGGTTCCTCGTCCCAAAATGAAAGACGTAACCCTTATAAGATCGATCACGTGTCCTGTCCGTCCGCCCATCGCAACCACACTTCTCACAAACAGCTTGACGTAGAAACTTGAAATTTGGATGTATTCATTTAGAAATTGTAAGGATGACATTGAAAGCCCACGCAAAAGTTATATATTTTTAGATATCCCCCATGTTTTTACGCCTACGAAAGATGTAGGCAATACATTTGCATTCTTCTAAATTTAAAGCCGATTTTCTTAAAAACCATGCGACGTAAAAACGTGAAAGTTCGTATTATAATACATCTTACTAATCCTCATATTCTGCCCATATATTCATATAACAATGAAACAGCAGATAAATAAAAGTCCAAATGAAATAATGGTCACTTTATATAACAAGTAGAGGTATCATTTGAAAAGGCTTGTTATGAGAAATAAAAAAAAATTCACGTTTTTAAATTGCATATTTTAAAAGATATTCCAAAAAATATGCAAAGGTATAGCATTCCGCCCCCTAATTTTGAAACTAATGAAACAAAAATCATGAAAACACGCGATGATAATATCTCGTTAAATAGATGTCTTTTTTATCAAGAAAAAACACGATTGATAATTTTTGCACCTACATACAGTAGTATAATACATACATAATACATGTAGTACATAATATATTGCAGTATATTTACTTTGTGAAAAAATAAGATTTGTAAATAGTTTAACAGAAGTGAATGCTTAAATTAATAATTATAAATACCATGTATGTTCATAAGTACCGAAATATGTACGGAACTCTGGTTGTAGGAGTTCTAATCGTGCTTGATAGGTTTTTTAACTAAAATATCTTTCACACGTTTATGTAAATTAATTTCTTAAGAATTTAAAAGGTAACAAAGTGAAACACACTGTACTGGTAGTAAAATAAAATTACTTCAATTTTTGTTACAGATTCATTTCTCAACACACGAACTTACACTACTACACCGAAGGTATGGGAATGGGAAAAAGAAGGAGGTACAGAAGGGGATGAAGGGCGGAAGGAAGGCCTTTTTCCCTTCAGAATAATTATATATAAATAAGTTTCATGTCTAATATACATGCGGTTATCTAGCTGTTTTCAATTATGTTCCGTTTAAGTAAATCACAAGTTTCCAAACGATACTCTTTTATTAATATCGATTTAACAATGTTGCAATAGTCTACTCTTTTTCGTACCGATTTTAGCTTTTCTCATTTTATGTTAAGCGTTATGTTATCTTCTCGTCGATAATTAAAATGCAACTTTAGAAGTTCGTCGTGTTTTTAAAAGTTCGTGTTTTTTTTTCTTTGCTTTATTTTTTATACATTTTTCTAGACATTTCCGAAAGTATTACGAGCTGATTAAGACGCCAGAAAAATAAATATATAAGTAAAAGAAACAGGGATATTTATTTACAAATATCTTCACTTTAAAAGGTCCAAGAGCTATGTCATCATTATAAACCAAAGTTTTTTTATTACGAATATATCACAGTAAATTTACGTAATATCGTTTAAGAGTTTTGCGTTCATTCCATGTTGACCATCACTACAATTATCCTTCTAATTCGATATTCTCAATTCCCACTTTCACGGCCATATCCTACTTTTTGTTTAACGACACTAGACATAAGCAGACAACTTGAGCCGTTGTAATTGAGTCGTACATTACATTTAATGTCCAAATCCAAATGTGTAACTTCTTTCGATACTTGACTATAAATGTCACGTTCATGAACTGAGATATTTATAATACATATTATTATCATCTGTAACTATAACGATGTATGTACACATTTTAACGATGTTGCATTAAAGAAATCTTACGTTTTTAATGGCACAGCAGCAGCTAAATGAAGCATCTTAAAAGGGAAATACGACAGAATTGAAAATTAATTGATTCGAATGACAGCGTTATGGGTACGATCATCTTCCGGCCAACTAATTATATAATTACAGCGTTCAAAGGCGGCGGCGGCTGGCAGCATTCAATAAAATGGTAATTAAGCGTAATGATTACTTCTTCGAACTGTCATTCTCTTTTTTCTTCTTTTGTATTTCGGTCAATGGCAGTGAGATCTAAGAGGTGAAATACTGTTAAGGGAATAGTTGTAATAGATAATGTTAAAGTAATGAAAATTATTTTTTGTGAGCGTAGCATTGCTTACTAAAGATGAAACCGACCACGTGCGAAACTGATTCGTGCATCGATTATAGTTTTATTTATGATGTAATCACTAATATAACTTTCTAGCGCATTGCATATTTAATAATACGTAATATAATTAAGTAAAGCATATATATATATATATATATATATATATATATATATATATATATATATATATATATATATATATATATATGCTATCGTGAATATATTCATAGTTTTTTGCCATCTTTTGCGTAGGTTTCTAAAAAACCTGTTTTTTTTCATGATCATAGCTTTAGTAGTTTCGAATATACGAAGCACGCTCCTTATAACTATTCTTTTAAACGACATCCTTCACTATACAATGAACTTTTTCTTTAATCCTTAGTTTGCCCCAAAAATTTTCCTATAAATATTTTTGATGAGTCAGCTATAAATATACCCGCACATTATAGGTTAATATTTTTTAGTACCATACCAAAATTCACGTTTCTACATCAAGCGATTTCTGAGATAAACGGCTGCGACAGACGGACAAACAGGCACGGGAGTGGTTCCGTTTTTCTTTTTGAGACATGAAACCCTAATTATATACGTTTCAGAATACGCACTTTGTTTTCAAGTAGATTCCTAATCACAACAGTCTTTCTTATTGTGGATATAACTTAAACGCTAGCAATTAATAATATGCATTCACTATTCGATATACCTATTACTTTTTATATACTACGAATTAATAAATTCGACATGTTGTCTAGTTCAAGTTCCGAAAATTATTGTTAAACCTAGTGTTAGACAAATATGTGCATTTCCACATTCAGTTTTCCTTTTCATGTGATATAGATTTTAAGGTATTAATTTTCTTTTGTACATTTGCATATTAATCTATACTAACAATAAAATTGTAGAGGGGTGAATTCTGTTTTTAGAATTTTTGTTAATTTGTTCATCAATCACGCGAAATCTACTAGACAGATTTTTATGATTTTAAGTTAATTACTTAATTTGTTACCACGCGCCGCTGCATCGTTGACAGGACGCAAGGTTAAATAAAATATACCTAATGCCGTTTCTATTAACGTGTCTATAGAATATATATGATGCTATACTCAATAGACACGTTATCTATATCTACACTATTAATAAAATTATAACAGAGTGAATTCTGTATAAGGAAAATATTTTAAAAAGAGTGATTGATTTAGCATAAAGAATGATAATAGAAGCCAGAAAACCTGGTTTTAGTATTTGTGTCTATCTGTCTGTATGTTAATTTGTTCGTCAGTCATACGAAATTTACTGGACAGGTTTTGATGAAATTTGATACGATAATAGGTTATACCTAAGAACAACATAGGCCAGAAAAAAATCTAATAACTTTTCTTATTCCGAATTCCACGCGAGTGAAACCGTAGGACAGTGGCCAGTATAAAACGAATCAAAAGATGACCTCAAGTAACACCACGCGAGAATTATGATGAAAGAGATAGCGAGTGTACAAACCATTATAAAAAGTCGTATTGAGGTTTAGACAAATCACACAAACGTTTGAGGTCCACTATTAGAACGCTAATGAGATATCTATATAACGTCACAGCAACTTTTTCTGTATCTGCTCTACGAGTAAATTTTCTCGTGCGTCTGCAGGCAAGCTCTCGTGCGGCAACTGCGAATATGTTTTTTGTAACAATGTTACAATAACATGTAATGTAACCAACGTAAAATTTAGGATCTAGTCAAAAAAGGACACAAATGAAAGTAATGATACTATCGATGTTGTAATTCTTGAGTTATAAACAATGAAATATTCAGACCAATATATTGACAAACAAAATTAGCAAATTCTTAATATTTATTTATAAACTTCAATATACGTAAACATATAAGTGTAACCTCATAATTAACCAAAATAATACTAACAATATATAGATATGATAGAGATGTATGAATTATTCTTAAGATTTTAATATATGTATTTGAAACATTTACAGATGAATAGAAATTTATATACGTGTAAACATTTCAAGCAAGGGAAGAGAGGAACGGGATCTGGGAAAATATAAAAGGTAAACTTACTATTCACTTATGTATATAAGGTAAAACTTTTTAAAATAACATTTCAAGGCCATGCGAGGATCCAACTCATTTCGTAACTTAATAACTTAGGAGTATGCAATGTAAATGAGTATTCATAGAATAATAAATCTTGCGTAGAGACGAGGAGTGTGACAACGCCTTCAGTACTAAGACAGTGAGCGCCCAGGGCTGAAAAAAATGGAAGTTGAAGTATAAGGAATTAGGGTTATTTATCAAGTTATAGAAAAGTCAAAGAATAGATAATTCTGAATAGAGTTGAACCGTAACTTGTATAGATTTCTTAGGCCGAAGATATAGCGGATACACTAACTTTGAAAATGTTTTAATTGATTTATCTCGGATATATGCACGCATATCTCAACGCATGTTTAGTTACGCGTAGTGCGGTAGTTAGTATGCTTCAGACAGCACATACATATATCCGTAATCGAATAGAAAAAAAATGTTTTACAGAGAACTTTTATAACGAACTTCTGAAAACAGTTCAGAGATTTCCTGACCAACCTTATTCACTTGGGACTGCCAGCTCAGATTTTAATTAATAATTGTCTAATTATAGATCAAACAATAACTGTCTAATTATAGATCTTCAACAGTTTGATAACGAGAAATCAAAACAAAATAGTTTTTTGACATTCGACAAATATAAACAAAACATGCCAATTTTTTTTATTACATCTCATACTCTAGTCATATAATTTAGCTTACCAAAGGAGAAGTAAAGAAACAAGTAATAAATGAAGATAGATTTTAATTAAAATTAAATTTGTCAAGAATGGATAGAAACAATGCTTAAACGGTTTCGAGATTAGCATACATTTTTAACAATATACGACGCTACGTCGATTTTGAAAATAACAAAGAAGTTATTTGATAAAGGCTCGATATATGAACACATTATCCATTTTATTGAAACGTGGTGACGTTTTTCGTTTATTTAAAAAAATCATCAAAGAGGTTCATTGATATTTTTTAAGACCTTATAAAACAATTGTAAAAACAAACTATATATATATATATATATATATATATATATATATATATGTGTGTGTGTGTGTGTGTGTGTGTGTATTCATATAAAAAAATTAATAATAAATTTGCCAATTTCGTAAGACTTCATCAAACATAAAGTTGTATCATTTCAAAACCGACAGAAAAAGTTTGAAAGATATAAAAATAATCATTAGAAATGCCACGAAAAAAGTAGTAAGTATCTTGTTCATTCAAGTAATAGCCTTGTGTAACTTTGAGACAACATCTAATAATAGCCAGGAGCCGATAGAAGTTCATACACATTTGAATCAAAATGCCACGTGATTTACAGAAGAAGTAGATAATACTTACCCATCGATAATTTTAGTCAAATATTTCACTCAATTCAATTCAATTCAATTTTATTTTTATTCAACATACTGACATTATGTTCCCTTTTTGAACGTCGAAAGGATGTAAAACAATAAAAAACTAAAACAAAACAAAAACCAATATGTGCGTGTGTGCGCGCGTACGAGCGTGCGTGCATGCGTGTGTGCGTGTCTATTTTTCTACTGACAGTTTACCTGATTACAAATTGTATGTGCCAGTGAATTTAAATAAAATAAGTAACTGTTAATTGGATCCAAATTTTTTACCTGACTGCCTTTATTAACTGTCCATTTATTAATTCATAGTCAAGATTAATCCTAAATAATACAATAAAAACAAACCAGATCGTTCTCAACACTTTTAAAAATTACATATCTCATATCATATTTATACAGACAGAGTCGTCACAACAATTATATATTTGGGTCCATTTGCTTTTTTGATGGTTTTAAATGTCTATCTCCGTAAAGAAATTAACATCATTTTCTTATAAATCTATTTTAAATTATATATTTATATATATATATATATATATATATATATATATATATATATAAATAAATATATATAAATTGCACAAAATCGAACACGCTACACTCCGATGAGTGAAAATATTGTGTGAGTATCGGTAATAAAAGGACTCCATCGTAAGCTATGTCTACTTGAGTTTGCAGCTTTCATATTCGAAGTTTATCAAACAAATTTCAGAACTTTTCAAATAAAACTTTTTCTATCTACCTTAGAATTTACTCGGCATCGTCATAATACTCAACTTCAAAGTATTTACTCACTTCTGCTTTTTATAAATCGCGGCAAGCATTTTTTCAGACTTATAAATATTTAGAAAACGCTTTCTGCGTGACGCCACGCCCCGCACAGATGTGCTAACGAATTTGCTTTTAGTGAGTTAGTCGGCATATTTAAAAGTTAGACCTTTCGACATTAACTTTAATCTCGGGAATATAAAAAAACCGATACTATTTGGAATAACTGGAGATATCTAAGTATTAATAACAAGTTTATAAATATTGTCAAACTCAAATAATCTGGATAATATTTTGAATAAAATCTTTTTATTGCTCTGTCTTCCACTTTTATATTCTACGATTCAGACAGTTGTGGCTATTTTAAACTATAACAATTACATTTACTATTATGTTATTAGACTATAAATCACAATGACTATAGATCATTATCGACTTATATAATATATATATATATATATATATATATATATATATATATATATATATATATATATATATATATATATATATATATATATATATATATATATATATATATATATATATATATATATATAAGTCACACTGACTATTGTCAATCACATGCCTTATATGCACTATAATCAGTATATAGTTATAAGACACATGATAATTTAAAAGAAATTAAGAACAATTTGTGCGTCTAATCTCCCTTCATCCGTTTCACACTTATTTCTTCAAACCTTTATACTAATATCACTCTTATGTTTAAACCTAGCTTTAATCAGGTCTAAGCAATCTATTTAACATATCAGGAAAAGTAACACAGAGTATAAAACCAAATATTACAGCAAAAATACGAAAATAACTCACACTATAACTGTTCTGTCGATACTTTGGCTCTCATAAACTTTTAAGAGCACATAGTATTTATATTAAATTATTTACAAATATCAATTTATCACAACGTAAATATATTTCCTACTCCTTTCATAACATGTTGTATATTTCAAAAATTGTGACATCTGGAGTCATCACTTAATTTTCATACAACCTTAGTGTAGCTTACTAAAAACTCTATTTATTCCTAATTTTCAATTGAGAGTTTCAGAAATAAGGAAGTACCATATTTTTTGCATATTTTTTAGTACATTTCTGAACATACTACGTGCAATTATGAAACAAATTTTGAGACCGTTTTATAACTAGCCCTTTCAAACTCAAACGATAGAATTTTAAAAAATCGAGTACTTAATTTACCACTCACCTAATTTTTACGTGAATGTTTTTGAATTTTATATATTGATATATGTGCTGTTTAATACGTTTTATTACTATGATAAGTTCTACGTCTACTTGTTTCTAATAAAACGGCTATGACAGATAAACAGATACAATAGTGATTTATAAGGGTTCTATTTTTTTCTTTTGACCGTACCTCAACGATAAAAATACTGTATATTTGATACATAATTTTGTATTCAAACATTTCTAACCTTAGCATGCTGGCCGAGCTCCGACGAAAGCCCTAAACAGTTATACAAAATTGTTTATTTTCAGATCATATAGCCGAAATGAGCTACAAGAATACTGTGAGAAGCTCTGCGGCATCGAGCGATCAGACGTGACCACTCGAAGCCAACACCGATCATTAGCAATTCAAAGACAGCGAAGGCGACGTCGAGAGGCTGACTCGACCAAGAGGTTAACAGCTCTACAGGGTTAAGGCTTCGTCCTTTGCCCCCTCACGTTCCACATTGACAATGATCATCGACCTAAGGTTTTGTGAGTCGATGAAAAACAAACGAAAATTCGTAATAAATGTTTTCTCAAATTTTAATATGTATTATATCGTGAGATAGTAAAATGAACTTCCAGCAGACAAGAAATATATTTATTAATTTCAAATCTGATATTTTTATTAAAATATGCATTATATGAAGAGTTAAA
The DNA here is from genome assembly GCA_039881145.1 of Druceiella hillmani. Lineage (NCBI taxonomy): Eukaryota > Metazoa > Arthropoda > Insecta > Lepidoptera > Hepialidae > Druceiella > Druceiella hillmani. The sequence goes on from JAYKKI010000026.1 coordinate 19,051,399, forward strand.
ACCTCCAATTCAAAACATAACAAAATATGACAGAAAATACTGTATATTAATAAGTGAAACAATTGGAAAACACAACTATTTATTTATTACTTTGATAAATAACAGGAACAATTTCTAACAATCAAACTGAATAACTGTGTTTTTATGAAATAATAAGATGGACAGAACCTGATAACACATTATAACAAGTATGTTTTTGTTAAAAAAAACACAAAAATAATCTAATTTGGTATGACGAGAGGACCTTTGTTTTTTTCAGGATTGAGGGGTTGAAAAAGAAAGGCGAAGGATTAAAGGAGAGGAATATGAAAGGAAATGGAATGTGGAAAGTATTAAGTAAAGTTTGGGAGGCATGATTTTTTCAGATGAATTTGAATGCTTTAATGGACGATGAAAATCTGATGACGGAATTGAGTTTATTTCATAACTTGGCAGCATGAAAAATAAACGAATGCTCATAGAAAGAGACAGTATTTTTGCGAAGAATAAGAAGTTTCTCAGTACGTAGATCTTAGCAAAAGCCAGAAAGAGCACTCTTCCACAAAGAGTATTTCGCAAAGAGTTACTTTATACAATCACTCTTTCGTTGAGAATATTAAAATCTTCACGAATGGTACTTTTAAATAACACGAATTAACAATAACTCCAATATTAAAATATTTTTAATAGATAGATCCAATATCTGTAATGAAATGAATATAACGTAACATAAACTAACGCATTAGAAAAATAAATGAACGAGTGCTTCCATCTTGCGTAACAAATGTGCCCCTACGGTAATAACGTATATGTATAGTAATATTTTTACGCAAAAAAAAAATTAATACTGTAGAATAAATATGAAAATAAAATGGATGCTATGGAAATGAGGTCGCTCTGGAGTGTAATGTATTCGGAATGTCTGGAATATACTAAAATCAACGAGCTCTGCTGTCAGAACTCGGTGACTAACAGCTCATTGAACAAGGTTAAGGATGTTTACCCTACCACGTTGAGGCCGAAAAGAAGGGTTATGATTTTAGCAGTGTATGTATATATGTAGGTGGGTATGTTGGTATAGATATTCTATTATAGGGACCAAATTATTCAACCGATTTTGACAAATGAGGTATTGTTTCATTCGCCTTAATATCAAGATTGTCATAGATTACATAATAATACAATACGTCACCCGATAGATGCCATATTACCTCAGATGGTTCAAACATTGCATTTCCCACACATCGAAATAGGTATCAAATTAAGGGTCTGAACAAGAAGATTATAGTGATACCAATTATGATAAATATGTATGTATGTGTCTATGGACCGCATGTTCCCTCATATCTTCTAAATTATTAAACCGGTTTTTACAAATGAAATGATATCGTTTGTTTCGTCTTAACAATCTGAGTAACATAGGTTATAAAAATTCCATATGGCCGTGGAGCGATGCAAATTGATTGATTTTTTCCCTTAAAACACGTCATCACGGCTATAAAATGAGAAATCTTTGAAATACGACTTCAAATATACATATACATACACATGCACGCACACACGCACGCACGCTCGCTCGCATGCATGTACACACGCACGCTCGCTCTTACGCACGAACGTACGCACGCAAACACGTACGTACGCTCGCTCGCACGTACGCCAGCACGCATCGTGCATGAGTGAGTAAAGGTCCATCAGATATACATAAAGATTCATAGTGAAGGGAAATTAATTAAACAGTTACAAAAGAAAAATTAAAACAAGTTTTATGAATTTATATAGAAACACATACAGAGTTGTAACAAAACGTGTTCAAATTTTGCTTTTGAAACTTCTATGTATTGTAGTCGGGTTTTTTCCTTGTAAAGAAAAATCATAACTTGTTGAATAATACGGTTAGTCATTAACAAGTTGACAAATGGATGTGGGTAAAGAAAGTTTGCTGAAAACCAAGGGGTGGAAGACACAACATACGCAGTTCGATTAAATTGAGGACATTTGAATGAATGCGTTTAAACAGTTATAAATTAATTTAAAGTGAAGAGTCATTGGGAAAGAGAACTCCTTTTCCTTCGAATACACCTTTCCTATGTCAATGACAAGCAAAGCCGAATAACAAAACGCATTCTTTATTTAAAATTAGTTAATGTCGATTTAATTGATTTTTACTAGTGGTCTCCCCCAGTGATCTAAATTCGTAATGTACTTACATGCTCACTTTGTTGTAAACACTAATCGTAGGCGAATGTAAGTCAATTTAGATTGCTACGACAATTTTTTTTTTCCAACAGTTGTATATTAAGTAAGTTGTCAGATTTTTTCTTTAGCAACAAATGTATGTTAAGACAGTTGTATTTCAGTAATACATAAATATTTATTTAATTAAAATAGATATTTATTACACAAAACATAAAATAAACATTCAGTCAATCTGACATTTTAATATTCTTTGGCGACAATCTCTACTCTGTGAGGATGTTTGACCACAGGCTATTACGTGTTTGACATTAATAATACGAACGTAGACAATGATTTTTTTAATATATTTGTAATACATAATTTAATGTATTTGTAACACATATTATACATAATTTGTTTTTTCCTCTGTGCGCGCAATATGCCCAGAAACGAGTACAATGTTTTCTCTTCACTTGTTAATATATAGATTAGGTAATGAAAATTGCGTAAAAATAATAATTCTTATCGTGCAAATTATATCATTTTTTTTATAGTTTAATGTCAATAAAAAAGCAACGATAAGCTTGCATAGATGTAATTTAATATGTTGCCAACAGTATACGTTAGGCAATGATCGTGTGTCATGATAAATAATCGCTTGAAACAATCAAATTTGACGATTTCAAACTGGTTTTTCCTGAACTCCAATAACATAATTATTTTCTAAATCAGAAATTCTACACCCTTTGTATATTCGTACGTGTATCACTTTTTGAATGAATATTTTAATTCACATGCAAACTTCTTCATTTTGGAGCGTTCCCGTGATAGCCTATTACGATTCCGTCAAGATATTTTACGATGAAAACCTCAAAAAACGATACTTTCAGTGTAAAACAAAATGAAACAGTCAAGTGCTTGTCAGAACACGCATAAGCGCATAAGGTTTCTTGATAGTTCAAGAGATATTGTCTCTTGAAAATTGTTGATGCAAGTTAACTGAAATAATTTTAATTGATAAGTCACATAAAATGATTGTATCTAGAATGTTTGCTGATTTTCACTTTCACATTAAAGACTTAAAAATTAAAAAAATCGTTATGAAAAAACCGACCCACTCGATAAGGTGCGCAAAAAAAGTTCGTTCCCCTTCACACATATAAGGAATGCTTTTAATTTTTTTTAAATGTTTATCTACATTTTAATTTAGTTTCCCGTCTGAAGCTTCTAATCCCAAAATTGTATGGATAAGCTTTATGAACTGAGACTACAACAACCTGACAGATGAACGGACAAACATGATGAAGTTATAAAGGTACCTTAATAAACCACTTAATCTTAGAAATGGGTGTTTTCCAGGTTTTGCTCTTTTTATACACCTTAACAAATTTGGAAGTACAAACTTTAACAATTTTCACATGTAGATAAAGTTGATTTAGCCGAACGTCATCTTTCACCGATTAAAAAGATCAGAGATTGCCATTGTCCATGGCGTCGTAAAAATGCTTCCATAAATATATATCAAAGATATAACTAAGTAAGTGTTTTCACTTTAATTATTTAATATCCATTAATTAAAATAAATATTATTAAACGCCCATTTAAACTAACAATACTTTAAGAATGTAACACAAACCTTCCAGAAACATTAACGTTTTTTGTAAAGCATACTAGCCATCAAATTTATATTTCATTTCTACGATTAATCGCATACATTAATAATAAATGAAGGTAATGGAGATACGCAAAAATTATACCTATGTATATTGAAGTAAGTCATGCAAACAGGATTTATATTACATTAATTAAATATAATGAGAACGTTATCATTACCAAGTGTCAGACAAGGTCGCTTGGTATTATTATCGCATTCAAATCTATTTATATGTTTCTTAAAATAGATAAATAAAATAGTGCTTTTAGTTTTAACGCCTCGCACGCTTGAAAGTGTTATGAGAATAAAGTATTGTTCGATTACGAATACTCTCTCACTCTCTCTCTCTCTCTCTCTCTACCCTACACAGACACACACACACAAATATATATATATATATATATATATACATATATATGTGTGTATATAAAGGTGTCCGCGACCCCTATCCGAAAACAAATACCAGTACCCCGACCACTATCCGAATCAAATCACAAACTGGAATTTATTATCTCAAAGCGTTTAGAAATTATAGCACGATACAAATTTCAAGAAAAAGTGTGTGTGTGTTATTATTAATAACTTTACCTGGCATATTAGGTAAACAACGAGTTCAGCCGTTCGAACGTCGCAATTAAATTATATCTTACGCATAAGTAATAAAGGTGAAAATGGGTCGACAAGTCAGAAGATAGAAATGCTAAGTTGTCACTCTCTCGTATGCGAGAAGAGAATGACAACAGTGAGAGTGAGAGCGCATTCGTGGCCAAAATCAATTATTAACGAAGTCGATTTCGAAATCTCTGCGTTCAGTAGTGTTGCGACGCCGCACTCCAATTTCGAAGTTCGTGACAGGCTAAACGAAATGTTTGGCGTCCAGTGGATAGGTCGATTTGGACCTATAAGTTCATCTCTACTTCACTCTATTCACTAGACATCATCCCATTGGACTTCTTCGTGTGGGGATTTATTACTTCGTGTTTGAGAAAGATTATGACAGTGAAATAGAGATGCGTGCGCGTATTATCACTACTTTTGACAAATTTAAAAGTACCATTAACCAAGACATTTCTTTATTTAATAGAGTCCACGAACAAACAAAAAAACGTGTGTAAAAATGTGTCGAAAACGGCACAACAAAATGTGTGGAAATGGACATGAAAATGCTTGTCATTTAATTGGTTCTTTAATTTTCATTAACTTGTGATTATACAACTTTTTTTTACTTCAGTCGATTGAAAAATCAGCACAATCATAATTTGATCAATCATCCGTGCACGCCCGTGGCAATCATTGGTGAGTTACGATTGATTTTATTCTTAGGTAACTACAAAATATGTACATACCTATAAGTGGCGAGCATTCATACACAGATTATCACTGTAAATACTTTAATACTATTATATTACAAAATACTACTATTAAATATAATGTGATGTATACTGCGATATTTAAAATCACCAAGCGCCCTTAATTACGAAATCATAGTTGCAAGCGTAACCCGTAAAACCCGTTAACCGTAATTTTGACAATTGCGAATGGTTGGGTGCAGTATCTATATACTGCACCCAACCATTCGCAATTAACAACCCTGTTTAGGCATTCTCCTCGTCAGCCTTTTGATCGTGTTCAAAAACCCGCCATTAAAAGCTTACGCTATATTTACAATAGACTTTTTATTATTTATTAAAAATCTAAGATGTCAATATTTTTCTGAAATATATGCTATTTTCTAACCTCCTGGTGGAGCACAAATCAAAGGTTTTTTTTCGAAAAGTGATCTGTATACCCATACAAAACGGTGATATACCAATATTACTTATCAAGCAAACCATAAAATCAGCATCAAAAGACATCTGTTTCAAATATAAAAAAATTCATAATTTTAACCGCCTTCGGTATTTTCATGAAAATAATCATAATAAGGGAAAAGTATATAACATATTTTCAAGGATATTTTCTATTTCATCAACGTAAGATAAATTTTAAATATTCAACATCTGAACGATAGCAAACCAGAAAACATCAATTTGAATTGTATCACGAAGATTGTAACATGAAGAGTAAAATAAAATAAGAACATAATATTTTTTGCAAAAAAAGAATACTTAAAACGTTCCAGCATAGATGTTGATATAAAAATATTTTTAAAGATATTTTACATTTGAACACATAAAAATAATTCAAGAATTATACAAACCAGTTTTCACTTGTTATTTTGTGAATTTACTCCTATCAAATATCAAAAACGTTTGGGAAATGAACTTCGTTTCAAAAGTAGTTTCATACAAAATTGAGATCTTTTCTCATTTAGATCACACTTAGAAGATTATGATACATCGTTATACATATGCATTTAAATTATTTTCTTTTTTAAACCAATTATAGATTAATTTTCGTGATTTATGACCATTATCACATAAAATAGCTAATGTAATATTATCTATGAAAAAATATGTCTCATCTAACAAAATACTGATGATGAGATAATATAAAGATACGGGTTGAAGAAACTTTTTCAGAGGTAGTTAAATAATAATAGACCTGAGTTTTATTTACTTAACGAAGAACACTGATAAAATGTGACTCATCAAAAACGTGTCTACCAATATTTCATGTCTTGATTCGTAATTTGCGTAAAACGACTTTATATTTAATAAATTATTTTCCCAATCCTAAAATAATTAATTAAATAATAAAAAACGTAAAAAAAAGAGTTTTCACAGTGATGTTTCTCCTTCACAAAGATGTACCCACTTAAGGGAAATTTCATCAAGCCTGTAATACGATTTAAAAAATAATAATTGGGTACATGTGAAACATTAGAGGTTATCGAGAAGAAACATTTTTCGTAGCAAACAAATTTGGTTTTTTTTAAATAAAAATAATTATTACACCGGGTGTCATTTTATAATTTATATGTAACAAAATTCAATATTAAAATGAAATATTCGTGAGATGTTGGATCCCCGTAACATCATGTAAATAACGCACAATGCTCCGCCTTTACTTCAAAATATTTCTAGCCGGGGTGAGACAACCCCTGCTAGAAATATTTTGAAAATAAATTGATAACATTTTGATAAATTAATAAACTTGAACGTAAATTTATAAACATATACTTAATAGACATTTAGAATATTGAGGTAATATTTAGACCCAACGGCTCGTATCACAAGTTTACAGCTATTTTCTGAATATTGTTCATTTTCCTCTAAACTTAAGACGCATATTCAATCGAATTTTAATACTAATCTCCGTCTGTTACTTATAATGATTATATCCGATAACCTCGATCATACATCCTAATTTTTAACGACGATTAATACCAATATATAATTTTAATTTTCTGTATTCTCTTTAGGCGCGTGCAGGTTTTTAATCAATTTGTGTCCAAAACTGTATATTTAATAGAGTTGATGTTCTTAAGGTGATAAATGCCAAGACAATTAGACGTTTGTTATGTACGTTATTGTTCTAACACTATCTAAAACACATCAAAGTATCTTCCGTATCTGAAAGCCTATTACCCAAATTCATGACACGTAACTTACTCAGTAAAAGACTTAAAGTGATTGGTTAAAACAAGTTATTAAGGATAATATCTATAATTTCTTTCAAAGGTTTCGAAAGTATTTCTTTTTAAAGTACCTCGTGTGTTTACACTATCTATAAGGGATAACTTTATGAACAAACATTCATCCCTTAACAGATGTACTTTAATAAAAATTATGAAACTATACATTTGGACTAGACCTCACCAATTAGTATTCGAAGAGAATTTATAAAGAACAAAATAATGAGCAGTTGTACATTATCTGACCAACAAAAGACAACAAACTCAACGCGTGATACAGCATCTAGTAACAAACTCCGATTCTCAACAACAACAGTGACGAAACTACTCAAATTCAAAAGGCGACTCGTCTCACGCTGGCTGTCGGCATCACTCGACCAGCACTTAATTGGCGTGCAGTGCGACATAACGAACTAACGGCACCAAAACAAATTTGTAAATGGATCTCTAATAGCGATCGACAATGAGGCGGGCGTTCTCACAGGCGGGTGCATATAAAAAAAACAAACGAACTTGCCGTACGTATCTCTTGCAGCACGATCAGATCTACCTTTAATTACTGGGAAGATATTTGAACAGTCTGACGCGTCGCAATATAAGCAAATGCACAGCGAATAAAAAGCGAACAATAATGCTATAGCAATAAAAAAAAGTCAAACAAGCTGAATGGTGTGATTGTCATAAAAAAAAAAAAAAAAACATGCTCCGTATAGTCAAAAGTTAACAAACTCTATTAAGCACTGCTATTATGACAGCTTTATTTTCGATATGATTTACTACAGAAATTCAGTAAAGGAATCAAGATCACTCTATCAAAATATACAATAACATGAATGGAATATAAACCATTTTTAAGATACACAGGCACTTAGAATTTATTAATATCGCTCACCAGTCCAGTCATTTGTACGTGAAAGATCTGAATATTTAGTTTGGGAATCAAGATCTTTCTATCAAAATATATAACATAAATGGAAGATGAAGCATTTTTAAGATACACTACACTTAGAATCTATTAATTTCTCTCGCCCGTCCAGCCATTTGTATGTCAGAGCTGAATGTTTAGTTTGGGAATTAAGATCTCTCTATCAAAATATATAATAACATAGATGGAATATAAAAACATTTTTAAAATACACTGCACTTAGAATCTATTAATATAGCTCGCCTGTCCAGTCATTTGTATGTGAAAGATCTGAATGTTTAGTTTGGGAAACGAGATTTCTCTATCAAAATATATAATAACATAAATACAATATAAAGCATTTTTAAGATACGTTGTGTAGCTCAAAATCTATTCATTTCTCTCGCCTGTCCAGCCATTTGCATGTCAAAGAGCTGAATGTTTAGTTTGTATGGAATATTGGTATTTAGGATTTATATAATAATAACTTGCTTTAAATAATAAAATCTCATATTTTAATTTTTTAAATCTCTGTTAAGGCAAAATTACAATTTTAAAAATAGCGTTAACCGGAGCATGGTGGACATTAAATTTTTGAATTAAAAAAATTTGTTTTACAAAAATTGTTTTTTGTACTTTCTTCAAAACGATTAAATTATTGTATGAATACTTCATGAATAAATCAGTGAAAGTAAGGGAAAAATAGTATTTTCAAAGGAAATACTAGTGCATAAGCACGAAGCACATCGGAGTATTTGAAAATTTATGCACGTACATACATACGTTCGCACGTACGGCTTTACTCCTGACCGCTCGTTTTCAATCGCGTTGCTGGTACTGTAAGTGATACTGCAAATGATGTACAGTAATCGTTGTATACTCACGATAAATTGATTTAATCTTACTATAAGAATGGAACCGTTGGCAGGAGATATCGATCTGTAAGTACCAATCGATTACATTATTTTCTTACTGTTTTTGCTTTTGTTTGTTTTATATTTACAATAATTTGTAGATTTTTTAGATTTTCGTAACAAAATTACATAAGTGAGGTTTGTCCAATCACCTGTCGGTCTCTCTTTCACTTTAAGACCGGTCGTGATGAAATTTTGATCACCAACCCAATAGAACGAGAAGTCATTCAAGAGTTCTTTTAAAATGCAATTCAAAGTGATTATAAATAATATTTTTTTGATATATCGCTTCCTTCGTACGATATTTCGGCATGTACAGTGTATGCGCTCTCGCCTTCTCTAACTCTTTAAGAAGCTTATAAAGTACAGCAATTGTTAAGCAATAGGTATTTAAATAAATCTTCGCTGTCTCGCTTCTCTTGTACCTTCGCTGGTTGCGTGAGAGGGAGAATCTCATTTCGTAGGGCTACCTGCCTACGATTTACCTTTAACAGTATCTTCCACTCTAAACCTTTATCGATTCTCATAATTATGATCTTTTTTCTTAGACAAAAAATTTAGCTTATTAATTGATTAAATATTTATTTCTCAGACAATTTTTAGCAAATTTGACCACAATTTTTTTTTTTAAGATATGATTTTGGGAATTAATATTTATAATGTTGTAAGTAATTTCCAAAAAATAAAGATATAGATAATATCATATATACTGTAAAAAATCATTAAGATCAGTGAGGCTTTAACGAAGCCCATATTTTTTATTAATTCTTAAATCACAGGAAAAATGCAATTTTATCAGCATAAATCGTGATTTACTTTTTTACAACTATCGTATCGATTTTGTCTATCTACAACTATGTATTTCTTATTAATACTCTAATAGATCACTATGAAAAGATTTTCTACGAAACAAATAGAAAATATGTATAAGTCGAATTCAAAACTTCCTCTTCATATAAAGCTGGTTAAAAAGAAATAAGTAGAAGTAACATAATGAAAACAGAGAAATCATACTGAAGCAACATATTGACAAAAAGAGTTGAAAACGAAAGAAACATACATTCTTACCCTGCCAGTGATCATGGGTCAAATCAATTTTTTCCGTAGCCATTTTTCATTAACCATACGCGTTGTGAAAAAGCCACATGTCATCGTTTCAATAAAATTGAAGGGCAGAGCTTAATAGATTTACTTAATAGATTAAACTCTATATGACGACGCTACATACACTGCTCCATAATGACGTCCCTAATTATTTTCCCATTATCGCTTCTTATTCATATTTAATTTTTTCACTTATGTTAAATAATACATTTTAAAACTTTATTCATGACTCATCCCCGTTATAGTCTGATAAGGTCTACGATAAAGTTTACGGTTCTAGGGTATGTTTTGAGATACCAAATGCAATTTAGAAGCACCAGTTTATTATCGATACCAGTATAATAACTTAACTCAGCTTTAAGATTTTTTTTTTTCAAATAACTCAGGCTAGATTGATTTTTTTTTTACTCAGGTTTTTATTTAACTTTTTCGCCTTGATGACCTCTCCCAGACGTCGTAATTACTTTTTTCGTAGAATAAAGTATAAAGGGTAGAAGCATTTCTATGCTTTTAATTTATTTTTATAATGAACGAAAGAAAAAAGTTTCACGCATTTTTCAATAGATGGCGGGACCAAACACAATACATTGCACAATGGGCAGTTGATCATCGTGTAATGCGATCTTATATACCTTCGGAGCGTTCAGTAGTATCAATATCTTTGTTAACAATGAGTTACATTTGTGTATATTATTTACACTTATTAGTCATTAATTCGGCTTCGTTCTGGTCTACAACTTCTTCATATATAAATTATTATAACTTAAATATCTGAATTTAACCTTCTGGATACATTTTTCGCGGTTTTCCTTATCGAGTTTCGTTACATAATCGAAATTAGGACAGTATTTATCGTAGGCATATTTTGCATAGACAGTTTATAATTTTAAGTTCTGAAATATTTTATGCGTTTGGGAGTCTATAGTATTTAAAGGAGTTGCTTCATACTATTTTTATTTCTTTTATTATACCATAATTTCTATCGATGGTAACGAAATCTGTCATTACAAAAGATGTTACGGTTCTATCATCTGCCTAAAATTTATTACGTACTTCCTTAGATTTTAAGTTACATTAGCTGTATGCTTTTTTTTTATGCCCCTATCAAATAAAAACTGCTAGCAATTTCCAACGTATCTGGGTCATCTGTATAATTGATTGAACTTCTACGCCTACAAACTCAAAACATCAACGACTAAAGAAGTCGAATATAATGCACAACACATAAATGAGATAGGTGTAGTGAGTGAAGGTCCTCGCCGCAAAACTGAAATAGCTGTTCCCCTTTCTCATTTCGCTACCCAGTCTCGTATTTTCCTACCGTTGTACCAGATGAAGATGGTAAGTAACATATCTACAAAGAAACATTCAACAGTACAACAGATCTGACAATAACAAGATACTTGAATAAAGTACAACTTAGACACGTTCTCATACTCGACAAATGTATCAAACTCAAATATTCTCGTGAAGAAAAATTTTCAAAGATCCACATTATGACTTAAACTGTTTCCCGACATAGATCCTCTTGAAAAGGCGTACTATTCGGATTTTTAAGCTCTTTATACGTATATCTTGGGAAAGAAGAATATCTTGATATAATCACAATAATCAAATGAAAATGTTAAGTCTAAAATGAAAATTCCCAAAAACATTAGGAACAGAAATGCCTTTTATGAAATTATCTATCGCAAAAGAGTTGTATTTACAATTTTTTTCATTAATTCGAACGCTGAGCTGACAAAATGTCATACGCTTATGATCTCATTGTGTTCATAGTCTATACAAACAATAAAATAGTAAATGAACGTCGCCTACAATTCGAAAAATAAATGAAAAATTATGATCAACTAAAACAAGTTTTTGAGAAAAAATCAATTGATCGCAAGCTATACTTGCACAATTAATGTCACGTGCCATAAGCACCCCTAACCACCCTCACACCGTGCTACACGCCGCCGACTGTCCCAATGCCAAACGCATCGCGTATGCCTTACGCTTATATTTCGACAGAACCAAATTAAAAGTATGGAAAAACGTGCAAGGACAAAATTGTTCCTTACAATTATATCGTGAGAAATATGTCTTTATCGAAAAACATTTTCTCTAAAACGAATGGTTTAGCAGCTATAAGGAAATAAACAATAAAGTTATTTATAAAAATTAATCGCACTGAAATTTTTCAATCCATATAACTTTCGTTCAGTCTACACCTAATTTCCAATTTCCATGATTTTTTACATTTTTCTGAGTGATTCCTCTGATGATAAGAGCAGGAGAAAGCAATTTTTAAGCATTTTTACCCGAAATACCTGTATGTTTAAGAAATTCATAAAAAATATATCATATGTAAGGTTGAATTAGTGATTTAATAAATGTTTCTTTAACACCATACACAATAGCCTTGAAAGAATTGTTTTTACATTTTTCCACCTGATATTAACCTTCAGAAACAAAATTCTCCTGTTTATATTTCACGTAATATCGAATAATTTCCGAGAAAATCGCCTGTGACCTACAGAAGGACCGATGAATGGGCGGATAGATGGAAGGATACTCAAGTGATTTCCAATAGTGTTACGCTTGGGAAATTTTTCCACGGCACACAAAAATAAGCATAGGTAGAATTCCTGGTGGTCGGTTTATAAGTCATTTTGTTACCGAGTCTGATTTTAAAATATTGAACGGATTTGAATAAAACCACTATATTCTTTATAATCTAAAGAAGGATATGAGGTTTTGTGGGTTCTTAGAATTTTAGTCGATTCCTATGTTAGTATGATCGTGTTTTATAAAGTTTGCTGAAAAGACTACGATATCTTGATATGGCATCAAAAAATTAAAAAGAAAAGATATCAACCTACTAATTAATACGATTATCATTAACTGCTGACAACAAATCTTACTGTCATTAATAATTGAATGAACAAAATAATCCGCACAGACGAAGTTATGGGTAAAAGCTAGTATGATTTCAAACACTATTGATTATTTTATTATTATTAATACATACAGTTTAATGATAAATAAATTTACATTTTGCCAAAAAGGTATGCAAATAAAGTGCTTTCTTAAAGGAGACGAAGTTTGAAAGAGCTCGTCCGGTACCGGCAACATTCAAATTTGAGGGAGTGTAGCTGCTTCTAATCTACACTCTTTGAAACCTAGCATTTAATCCATTTGAATTTAAACTAATGTTGATACTAAGCTAACAAACATAATACATACAACGATAAGCAAGTTACACCAAATGAATTTACTAATCTAATCACAGGAAAAATAACAGACAAAGGGTTGAGCCAAATGGCCCCCACGCGCATCGTCGCGAATTAATATTTTAAGCGGACAAGACAAACGAGTGGGTTTGTGATAACAAGTAACGAGTAAAAGAGATAGAGAGAATTTCGAAGATGCAGATCGGGGAGCGAAAATTGAGTAACAGATTCGAGTGGCAACAAGTAACTAATTCGATCAAAGGCTTCGTAACAAATCTTGAAAGCCATTGATAATAGGGCGACTTTCAACAACTTTCGATGATATTTAAATTCAAAACTGACTGGAGAATAAAGGCGAAAGAAATAAAATTTCGCCAATGGAAAATGGAGAAAGTTTACCGTAAAGATTTGAAAAGACCAAACAAAATTGCTATCTCCTTATTTCAGTCTTATATTCGTCCCATTCTACACACCAATTTCATTGACAAGACTATTCTTAAATCTTAAAAAAAGTCACAAGCAGCTGTAATAATTCTTTCTGATTTGCAAATTCTAACACAAAATTGGATGTTTTACAAAATCTGCTGTACACACTCTAGCATATAATGCTTCCGCAAAATTCATATGGGCTTCTATTGAAGTCATTTCAATTTAACTATTTAACATTTTGATATTACCTCCAAATGTTAAATATTTTCGTATATTTAATATTGATATTTAAGATTTCAATTAAAATATTTAACATTTTGACTTAACCTCTCATCCCTCTCCTCCGTCGTTTTTGCTTGCTCTATTTCTTTTTCTTGATCTATCTTTCGGAGACTTTCCATGTACTCGTATGTATTTTTCCCAACTATTTTCTTTTCATTACTCTTCACGACCTCAGGAATAATGAAACCGAGCCACGTCAGTTATTAAGGTTAAAATAATGATTACGTCGTAGCGAAGGATTAAGCTACCACTAAATATATATAAAACAAAGGTGAGAAAAAATAACAAAGAACGATTGTTAATATTAAAACAATAGTTGTATATATAAGGATTGTATGTAGAATTATTACGGAATCTTGTCCTCCTTTTTTCCCTTTCGGGAGACAATGGGAGTGAAAAATATATTGTAATCTTACAATATATTTTTCACTCCCATTGTCAAAACAAAACATAACTCCCATAACTTTTTTTTCCAGTTTGGAAAACTGTGATAAACCCAAGTTTCCTACAAAATTTAAGTATATAAATTAGAACGACTTCACAATTTATGTTTTTTTTTTCATTTTTTGCCTTCTCTTTAATATACCGAGTGTTCCTGTAGCCCGGATTATCTGAGATCTACATCGGATTATCTGAGATCTACGTTTTCCTTGCCTGCCTTAGTGTGTGATCTTGGATTTCGCTCTAAAAATATCCTAACTTTATTGATCCTCAGATACGAAACCTTCTTCTATGAATATCCCTTCATAGTTCATGCCGCTAAACTTTGCAATAAATTAGAGCCGGATATCCGGAATTCATCGTCAATCGACGCATCCAAGGGTCGTTTGAGAAAGAAATTCTTTTCCTAACTCTCTTTCATAATTCCCATTCGTAACTTCCCATCGTCCCCTTCCTGGTTTTTCCATCTATATCCTGTTGCTCTTCTATTCTGCCAATATATTTTATTAATTTCTTGTTGTCTGTTATTTTTTTTAACTTACCACTTTATTATTGTTTCAACTGTTTCTTTACAATTGTATACACAATCTATCATATTTGCATCTTCCACAACACAATATAATTCTTTACTTGGTGCTTTGTTTGATTGGAAGAGATTGCTCCTGTGGCAACAAGCCCATCTTATGTACTTATACATTAAATAAAAAGAAATAAATTGCGCCTCTGCGTGTAGAGAACACAGAACGGAGTGCGGTGACGCTTTAATATTTAGTACTCTATAATACCAACGACAAAATAAAAAAAATAAAATATTGGTACTATAATACAGACTATCGAAACCACCTATAAGCGTTCACTTAAAGCTCGACGTTTTGCCATAAAAGGCTTGTATAGCTACTCGTAGATGGCATAAACTGACGTTCGATGTGTAATACCGGTAAATGTGTAAACCGCAGCTTGCATTTCGTAAAATAGGTGAAACGTGCGACGTTTATCAAATTATAATTCTATAGTACCTACTAGTATTTCTTGGCTATGTTACCTGCTGGTCTACTACACTTTCTGTACCAATTCATACCTACTACTTTAATATGAAAATAGTAATTTGTAAATAAGGTCGACCAGCTGGACACTAATACAAAGAAAGCATCTTCAATACGCCTTTAGAGTAGTTGAGCCAAGCACTTTGCATTTATTTAGTGCCACCCAGGATCAGACTGGACCGGAAAGGTCCGGGTGACTCTCCCCAAGGGATACTACCGAATAATAATGAATATATAGTTCTGAAAAAGTTGTTAAAAACCGCGTCGGGCATTAGACGCGGTTTTTAAATCAATTAATTCATTTCAAAATCAATTAATTCATTTAGAAGATATAGCCATAAAAAAATTTACAAATATCTTATAGAAGCCATATTTTTGAATAGACATTATTTCTTGTACAAAAAAAAACAGCATCAAATGCCCCAGTTTAGTTAATGGCTCGTATTGGCTAAATATTGTTTTTCAAAAACATATCATAGTCATTATTATTTTTCGAGCTCAAGGAGCTCGATAATGAACAAAAATATCATATCCTTGACCTCGAACAGCTAAGTAATTACGACCAGAAATATTTTTGAGCGCTTTGTGCTCGACAATAGTAGAAAGTTTCAGAAATGGCCACCATTTTGTCTTTGTCCGTTTCATTTCTCTCTAAATATATATGAACCATTTTACATGTAAGTCGTCAGCCTGAGGGTAGGTAGGGTCTGAGGCCCGCGCAGGCTAGGGCCCGGCTTGCCAGTGCCACCTCGACTATATGACCAGTTCGACACTGGTGCCACAGGATTTTCATTTGCAAGGTTACAAATGAAAATCCTAGTGACCATGAGATCGTAGTAATAACACGTTACTTAAATAAAATCGCAATATAAAAATGGAGGTAATCTCAACGAAGATCAAAATTATTACCTATGCGTACTTCTTTCGAAATCAGTTATTCGTTTACTGCATGCAATTAAGCCAAATACCCTCTGTCACTCGCAATTATTCTGACTTAAATAATGAAAATATTCCAATATCGTCTCGTAAAGTAAGTGGCGTAGCACAAAGAAAGCAATCATGGTGATCGCATGGCCAATCAAAGCCGATTGACTCTCACAAGTGTGACTTGCATACGAACAGATTTGCATTTAAATCTCACGAGGCCACTATCATCAAAGGATGCATCGGTTGCATGAGACAATACAATAATTAAAAACAGGATAAAAGCTTCTGTGAATATAGAATAGTTCCTGTTTTTGAACGGTTTCTCCGTTCCAAACAAAAATTACTTCAAAAACAAAAGTTTATGATATACCCGACGACAATTAACTTTATATGATATTGATATATATGATATGTAGCAACAGCCGGCCACCTTTATACTGTTCCTTTCCACACTTTAAATGTGGCGTAAAGACATTACACTGAAATTTTAACCAGAAATTCAAATAAATAATATTATAAATGGGAAAGTGAGTTTGTTCCTTTGTTTCCCTTTCACACCTTAACTTCTTAGATAATTTCCGTGAAATTTTCCTGATGCTATAGAATTTATATAAACGTGTTATTTACCTAGTAAATGGATAAGTGTCTTAATCTTACGAAAAAAGTTTGGATAAGTGTCTTAATCTCCGCCTTGATTTTAAGTTTTTCAAGTAAACTTAAAAAAAAATTTGCCAAAAATGTGATAAATGTTTTAATTAATATTATAAATACGAAAATAAGGTTGGACATATCAAAACATTGAGCATATCAATTCATTTTCAATGCTCGAGTCCAATATTTTCACAAAAACATTATTATTATTTTTAAATTACACCACGATTATTTCCATTTTCCTTTTCAAGGAAAAAATCACGTATTAAATCTGCTGCCATAATAAAGTAAAATAAATAAATGAACATAAAAGAAAAATATAAGAAAATACAAAACATTATTTTTCAACTATATAATATACGTAGCCTTTGATATTGTTATTAACGTAAGTTGTTATCAACGTATTAACGTAAACGTTCACGCTCGTCGCTATCCTTTCTGCGCATCAGCGTAAATAGAATTATAATCTTCCCCCATAAACTTCAATTCCTATCGAGCTCGCAACTTTCTTTAAAACTCCGTACAGGTAAATGAAAAATAAAGCACATGGTAAAAGATACTCTGGACGTATTCACATCACGTGCCTTCCGTCACTGAGAAGATAGATCAGATACGGTCGCGCAAAACCCATTTCCACTGCCGCGACATCTTTACAACCAATTAAATCGATTTCACCGATAAGCTTTCACTTAATGCTCGAGAAGGCGAGAACTATCGCCATAAGGGGCCATCGTTATAGCTATTCGCGAATGGTCAAAGTCGATGTGTGATGGGCAATAACCGAAGCCAAATCTGTAAAAAGGCTATTACATCGAAAGGCTATTTATGTCTCTCGCTATATCGTAATAATATGTTGCATCTGCGAAAACAAGGATTTGAATACGAAAATGAAAAATATCTTTCATTTTCTTATTCTTAGAAAATTAAAAATATTTTAATAATTTTAAATACATATTATTATCCTTACAACCTTAGAAACAAAAAAGGCCAATACTCTAAAAAAATGGCAGGTTCCGGATATAAAAATCCATAACTCAAATTAAGGTTATCCATGTCTTAATGGCCAATAAAGTAATTGATCGTGAGAAATTTCGGAACATGGGGAATTTAAATAACCCAGATATTCAATTTTTTTTCAAACAGATCTCTCAAAATGCCAATATAAAATAAAAGATATATTAACCAATATATTCAGATGGTGAAAAATATATTTTTTTCAGTAAATCTTCCCAAACCTTGTCATTTACGGATTGCATTTATATAATAACTAAAACTCTCATCGTTTATAATAATTAGAGCTCCAGTAGATTTAAAAAATTATTTTTTGGCATTGAAAACTGGCACATCCATGAATTTCTCAATCAATCAAGATCTCTCGAATCGAATCAAAACTGGAATCTCGACTGTACAGAATTAATTGGACCTTACTTTGAAGTAGAAGCTTATAATTCCAAAAGAACATCTAATTTTACTTACTTGGGACCATAGACTAATTCAAACGTTGCTTTACTACCAGAATCATACAAGCTTATTATTCTTACTGAATTATTACTATTGGACGATATTTTTATGGTCAACGAAATTACCTCAAATGCAGCATAATAAAAATAAAAATAAACATTTTCCCCATAAATACCTAATACAACTGGTTCTAATTTATCTCCTAGGAACAATTTCTCTAAATCTTCTTCAGAAAAAGGAATAAGCATAATATATAATTCTCGGTGTTTAGTTATAAATTGATTTTAAAAGAAAAGACAGTGAACAAAGAAAATATTAAACATTTTAAAAAATAACATGTCTTTATGAAACTTAAAAAAAATCCAAATGTAAATTTAACCTTGTGCGAAAAGTGTCTGTAAGTAAGGCTTACATTGTTATTGAAGGCGCAGCAGGTGCCCGGCCGAGGATTACTGCCTTATGCAGTATCTAGCAGATATTTTGGTCAATACAAATACGTAAGTCTTTGCTTCACCTGTCTTTGTATTTTTTTCACATTTTTTTAATCGTCTTTATACATTGTTTTAATATACATATAAATTTTTAAAAGTTTTATGTCAAAAATACTGATCAGCTGTACTAAAAATTATAATTAAATTAAATACTGTACTGTACTAAAAATTATAAAAAAATTGTAATACCTACCATATTTTTAAATCAGTTTAATGAAATTCTCAGATTTTGAACGTTTATTTACCCAATTATTATAAATGTATAATAAATAAAATAATATGGGGTAACATACCCATCCATACCCATACGGGTAACATACCCGTGAAAAAGTTAGTTAGATCTCTAAACTCATAAAACTTACTTAAGAAACAAGTTTTAAATATTTTTAGTTTATTGCAAAGTTTATTTATGTAAAATGTTAACTTACAACATTAAAGCATTTACTAATTTCAAAGACGTAACTAACAACCTAATATTTAAGGATCAAAAGAAAGCAATACGTCAATTTAACATATACAATTTCCAACACATAGCTCGTGACTCAGTAAATCATAAAACGTGAGCTATTAACTTTATTTATCTTCCAAGCAAATAACTTATTATTTATATTAACTTATATTCAAACTGTATGTAAATTCTCTGAGAAAAAGACAAAACTTTAAAACGCCGTGCTTACCATTAAGAAACGTAAAATATTTTCTTGAATATTGTGCTTTTCACAATTTACGTGACAATACAAACTTAAGTTAAATCGCCCGACCAATCAGACATTGTTACAATTACTGTAGCTACAAACTGTTACATTCAAGACTTATCAACATCCAGAATCGAATCATTAGCTACGCCATCCCTTCCGTGTTTTAGACTCCTACGTACCCCTTCCCGCCCTCCAAGCTTCCCTCCACCACGGAACGGTATCCCGATCTAAGTGTCCTGTTGCTTAGTAGCCCCCCTTGGCCGTATACGTTACCGCTCGCCCTATTGATATTGAATTCCTACAACCGCCACACTAATTAGTCAAATGGAAGTAAGGCTTACATTGTTATTGAAGGCGCAGCAGGTGCCCGCCCGAGGATTACTGCCTTATGCAGTATCTAGCAGATATTTTGGTCAATACAAATACGTAAGTCTTTGCTTCACCTGTCTTGGCTTGTAGCAAATGTGATTGGTGAAAAAGTTTGACCATCACAATTAATTTTCATTTCTCTAAAATAATGGCGTATTTGAAATGACTAAGGATAAGAATTAGAGCCATAGCTAAGAGGAAAATTTAACTAATCAATTAAAATACACATTACGAATTTTAAAATTTTTTATTTCTAAATATTAAAGGACAAATTGAAACAAAAATAATGAACCAATGGTAACCCCACATATAATAAAATAGTATTTTCGTTTCTTTACTAAAAAAATCGATCAAGTGTAAGCTATACTTGCACAATTAGTATTCCGTGTAATCAGCCCCGCCTCTCCCCACCCCTCCTCACTTAAGTATTAATAGTAATGCAATCCAATCTGCCAAGCTACCCGCAGCCGACCGTACCAATGTCGTATCAAATAGCGTATGTGCGGAGCTAAGTGGAGAGCATTTCGATTGACCCAAATTAAACATTTTCGAAAACATTTTCCCTCCTGGGTCAACCAAATTAAAAATTTTAAGAAAAAAATTGTTCCTGTTTTCGTCGAAAAACTTTTCTCTAACACCTGTGGTTCAGCTTTAATAATTTTGGTTCAATCTATACCTAATTCTCAAAATTTATGATTTTTCTTAGATGTTTTTGCCATCCATAAAGGTGAGCAACAGCAATTTTTAAGCATTTTTCTCGAAAAATGTTTAAAGAACTTCATAAAAAAATGCATTATACATATTATGATATTCGTTCTCCTATAAGTTTTCATTTGATACCCTAGACGATTAACTTGAAAGAAATATGTTTTTAATTATCAATTTAATATCTGAAATTAACGGCCATAATCAAAATTGTATACTTCACATCTATAATTGGGCCATCCAATTTGTGCTAAATTTCATATTTTTACGGACGGACACGGGATGACGTTCTGTTTTGACAATTTGTAATGGAAAACTGAAAAATCATTAAAAATAAGTAGTAAGCATTCTTTACTAAATACTACTTTTCTATAGCCTTAAGAGGGTAAATACATTAACAATCCAAAACCATAGTATTAATTAAGTTTATAACTCCTTAATTAAAAATAAAATAGCACACAAGTTTAACGAACTTTTGCAGACTTAATAGTAACGCGCAAGACAATATTAACATAAATTTTAATATTTGTTCTGCTGATCACGATCAATATTGAATCAAGTTTAAATGGATAAAAATTAAAATATTCAATTTTTTAAACAAACATCCAATTGCATTTATTGTCGACTAATTGCCCATCCCCGATTTTGCTTGGGTAAAAAGAAACCACGACTACATTTTATAATAATCTCTTTTTTTATACTACAAATATTAACCTTAAATAATGATATTATGGACTGTTCAGTTATTTATTATCTGCTCCGGTAGAGTACAGAACCGTACGGCTCAATCTCGTACCACTATGAGTAATACAAACAATTCCTAATTAATTAGTCTACAAAATGTGGAATTATTTTATTGATTTTATTGATGTGTAGAATTTTCCTTCAACCATGGTTTTGAGGAAGCTATGACACTTTAGTTTATTTATAAAATAAGTATTATAATATAATATATATATATGTATATATATATATATATATATATATATATATATATATATATATATAATAAGTAGCACTATATCATCTACGGATGATCTTTTTTGTATTTTTTTCACATTTTTTTAATCGTCTTTATACATTGTTTTAATATACATATAAATTTTTAAAATTTTGATGTCAAAAATAATTCCATTATCTGATCTTGCTGCAGAAAACGATTCATAGCAGATAATTTATAATAAGTAGCAATATGGTATATTGCTACTTATTGGACGATTGTGCGGATGAACTTTTTTGTATTTTTTTACGTTTTTTTATCGTTTTCGTACATCATTATAATATATATATATATATATATATATATATAAATATATATATATATATATATATATATATACGTTTTTTAAAAGTTTAACTCAAAAATGCAGGTCATCACCAATAAGTTTTGGCATTATATGATGGAAGTTAATGGCAAATACGCTAAGCCGTTTTTAAGGGTAACTTAAAAAAACAATAAAAACTTTCTTCTTTATAAAATTAAAGTTAAACGCGTTTCGTCTAAAAAAATTTCGAAAGTTATTTTACGAAAATCCCCCTTCTCTCTTAGAAATTACTCAGTTTCCAACGTACTCTCATCCATTGTAAATAATGAATTAAAACGCTAATATTTCGACGTAAATTTTGTTTCGTAGTTTAAAATAAGTGATTTTTTTTCATAAAATGACTGTGGAACTACCTGCTGTGTTACTTGAAAATATACAGCACTTTAGAGTATATTAGCAAGTATACTAAATCAATAATTTAAATCTATTCCCCTCTATGCAATAATGTTCCAGACATTATTATTTACAGTCCTATGTATATTTACACGAACCATTTCGAACCGTACTTCCCACATCATTTTTTACACATCAAAATTGATAATTCTGATGAACCTGAATTTACATTCTAGCTCATCAGAAATTTACTATAAAAAATTCACATTTTTACCTTTAGATATACAAACAAATAAACTTTACAATGTAATATTTTAAAGACTGACTGATTTACCTATCAAAACCTATTGTACCAAATTTCTATCTCAACTGGTACTTCCGTTGAGATAGAAATTTGGCACAATTGTAAGTCTCGTGTAGGAAATGAAAAAAATAATATAAAAAATGCAGTTTTCTTACCAGAACCTGAGTTAATAAAGGTTCCTTACCATCTCAACTTACATTTGAACAAGCAACTTACATTTTTATAGAACCCTAGCAAATATTAGTCCAAGATATTTTAAAAGAAGTTCCTATGCCTTAAAGACAATAGTTTTGACCTACCGGTATTGAAAATTCTTTTAAAAAGTCGATACTTCGTACAAAATGACCAGATGAGACGTAGAATTCGTATGTAAGGGAAGGTATGAAAGAAAATTCGAAACGAATACAAAGTTAAAAAATGGTACATAAAACAGTTGTAAACCAACCGTTTTTGAGGAAAGTGGCAGCGATAGATAGGTGGATGAACGGACGCCTGAATGATAAGGGTAGCATTTTGCTTTTATCTTGAGAAACGAAACTCCCCCTATCCATTCGTTAACATTAAAAGATAGACAAAAATCTAAAAATTCTATTACTGACGAAATTCCTTCTGACGAACTCTTAATAAGCTTCACTGGCTCCAAACTCCACGTATCTCAAAACTTAGCTTTACAGATCATATGCTTTTATCCAAGTCGAAAACTAGCGGAATGTCGAAGGCTAGGGTGACAACTACTGAGAGCGGGGGCGGAATGCTATGCCCAGTCTAATGAGGCGGTTGTTCCGTGTCTGATTTCACTTCGAGCATATAAATAGTCGGGCCAGACCGCAAACGGGACTTGCTCTACCGAGATACATACAAACGCGAGGATGTCCGTCGAGATTCAAACTACACGGTTTACTGGAAGGCAGTGCAGCCTAAAGTTAGATGGTTAGTTAAACATACAGACAATTTAGATGTAGATTACAACTACGTGTGCTACGGCTACACTACACAAAGTAATATATTTAACTGTGGCATTTGTATGAGTCTTAACAAAATTATAGCATAAATGAAAATGTTGGATAACAACCAATTATACATTATGTAATAATTTCTATGACTAACATAAGTCTGCAGATGCATATTTACACTTATCATATTTACATTTTATGATACCTGTAACATGTTCGTTGCGACCTCGGAAGAAATGTAGTGTAGAAAAAAAGAAAAAAAATGTGAGTTTATTTGATATTTATCAAAGACGAATGAAATATTCGTTATGATTATAGCAATATTTTCGAAAACTCACTATTTTCTCCGTCATATTATCGTACACCTTTCTTCACATTTTTTTTCTATATCGCTCACTTTTACAAATTTTAAGTGTGAAGATTTATATAGTTCACATTTTTCCTGGAACTCTGAGGAACAAGTTACAGTTATTATACAATTAGACATAACTATACCTGTGGTAAATATGCATCTGCATATTTAAGTCATTCATAGAAATGATAATATAATATATCAAACAATTGCCTTTATGCTTAGTTTATACGATTATAATTGCACGACGGATTACCAATAAAAAGTCAGTGATATAGTCAAAAATATATTCATAAAAAATAATTCTTTCGTTTCTTCGGAAATAACTCAAAATGTGTATTATGTGCTTAAAAATTGATTAATTATAATATACAAAAATGACTTATTTACATCAATCTAAAATTAACTATATAAAAGGAACAGGCAAAACAATAATACACAATATTTTTTTTTTTAAATTGAAAGCGGCTGGCAAAACGATATTAAATTATAAGAATGAAATTAAAATACCACAACACTCTGAAAAAAAAAACTTTTAAACTGAACAGAGAATACAATTGCGAATATCATATATTTCTCAACACTTTATAAGTTTAAACTAAGAGTTAACAGTAAATTAAAACTATTACCGTACTCCGTCTAGAAACAGCAGTCTGTCGTAAAATGCATTCATATTTGAAGACTTTGATTGTATCTTCTGTAATAGAAATGTGCAGTACATTTATAGAATTTTAGTACCATAAACTAGACCAACAAACTAATACATAAACAACCATAAACGTAATCACATCTAACGACAACCGCATACACTACAAAGCGTGAAATATTTTAAAATTTACCGAATACCTAATACGCACCGACATGGGAGGCAGAACACGAAATGAAACGATCCATCGTCAAATATTTACACTATTCAAAATAGCCCAACCGCCGTGGACCGCCCGCGACCATTGCACAATGAGTGCTCGCTGGCCGGTGCCGTATTGAAACAGCTTAACAGTTAACTCGAGGCTTGAAAGATAGTTTCAAGAATCAACAACTCGCAGCGGAAGCAATCAAACATTTCCTTGATCTCACTCCGCGAACAAATGTAGAATTAGTAGTAGAGACAGATAAAGAAACCTTTCTTACTGAGAAAACGTTCGTAACATGGATGAAGCTACGAACTAGAACAAACTTGATATACACTCTAGCTAGAGCAAACTTGATATACACTCTAGCTTTTAGGCATGGGAAACATATGAGTGAATGAATTAAAACAATCAATACAGTACCTAATTCACTAAGCTAAATGACTCGCTTGAAATCTTGTTGATTCATTTGACTTTCTGAGCATTTCAGTGTACCAAATAATCGATGGATGGCTTGCGACTCAATGACTTATGAACTCGCTCGGCGTTACCTTAGTGATTTGATTTTTCACTATTCCGTATATTTCATATTTCGTATTAGGGTGCATCCCTTTGTTAGTAACATATATCACATTCGCAAACCCACTCGAAAGTCGTTTTATTAGGAATTAGTGCTAAAACAAACTTAATAAGAATGTTTGAGGAACACATATTTGTAACCAATGTTTGTATTTATATCGGTATGATTTTGTCATCGTTCCTATCGAAATTATTTTTAACCGTAATTTTTCAAATCATTTGTCATTTACAAATATATCCGATATAGATATTTGTGGACCGATATTAATCAGTCGCACATTAAGATGTTGATATTCGATTCGTACGTTTGAATTTAACATATAATTGCAGTAACAACAAACAAAAACTGTAATGTTGTCAAATAAATAAATGCATACATTTGATTGACAGTTCTAAGTAATAGAAATACGAAGGAAAATCAATCAGTTATAATAATTTTTTAACTCGATAAATATGCAAGACGTAACGCAAGAGCTATTTGATTAAAAATCAAATGAATTGATTTGGAATCAAATAGCTCTTGCGTTAATGAATCGATCGATAATTTCTACTTATTCATTAAAGCCATCGGTCATTAAAGTGAACCAATTCATTTTTAATGATTCAGATTGAGTGAGTCAGGATTATCCAAAACTACATGTAGATTTTTAATTAAGGTGGTGAATTGTGTCCCTGATACCGTTCATAAACAATATTACACGCTTTGCCAATTTAATATACACGTTACGCCGTATTTTAAAATGCTGTAGTACTAAATATTTGTTATTGAGCAAAAGATCATCAAAATTCATTTTGTAAGTCTATTTACTGGGTTATAAAGTAGCCTATAATTGAATCGTGAACAGTGTCTATTCCAAATATCATGAAAATTTATTCAGCCCTTTAGGCATGATTAAGTAACAAACGTCCAAACACACTTGACATTAGCATCCAATAAGTGTAAAACTCCACATAACGTGTAACTCTGTCACGCGAAGTATACACGTGCCAAATTTGGTAGCAATTCGTTGTTTACTTAAAGACTTATTACAACAATCACAATGGTAACAAATAATCAAACAAAGACGTTTTCACATTTAGTATCAGTAAAAATGTTAGTTATTATTGATTTTTCGATGTGTCGATAATGACGCATCGTAGGCTTTTACCAACACGGTTTTTAATCTCGTGTTTACTTAAAAGGTAACACACGTTAAAAAAAGGCGATCCACTTTATAATTTACAAGGTTTCCTTCTTCCACCTCTTCTATTATCTTAATAAATTGGTCGCAGCGCGGGGCAGCTTGATAAAGGTAGTGCATTCTAACTTTATCAAGCTATATTGGTAAGTGTCGCTCGTTACAGGCTCTCGGAACAGTTTAATCTGAATAAATGTTCTGCAATAATTTTTACATCGGATATGACTACCTGCATTGTCAGATATAATTCACGCTTAAAATAGTTTAATGAATTTTATGTAGATTTCATAAATGATAATATATATGATTAGTTCCTCATTTTCCTTCTTCCTTCATCATTGGCATGGCAAAGTTTCATTACTTTTATTTCCATGGTTAGTTTATAAGATAAGTCATTCTATCCCTGCTATAAAGAAAAAACCTGTCAAATACGAGTAAAACTCGCACTACAAGGGTTCCTTACATATATTCAGACATTAGACACAAATATTTAAGGGTACATATTATTTCGACTTAAACTGTATACAGACAAATATATTACCTACTAAGTCCTTCACAGACGTAAAAACAAACTAATTATAAAAATGTATAACTCCACAAAGAATAAGATATAATTTATTTTTGGATTTTTTTCTTTACTTGCACTATAAGACCTCCTATTATGCCGACTAGCAAGATGATGATCAGTGAGTAATACCCATTGTGTGAACAAAAAAATACGTCACAAAGGGCCATATGTTTTTGTTGCGTGAACCACAAAATTCGAAATTTACAAAATTTTGAATTTACAGCAATGTAAGGTTTTAGGAGGCCTATATATACGAATGTATACGATATTGATTTCAATTTGGTATCTCAAACTGTTTCTGACAAAAAGGCCTTTGACAGACAGATGGACGGATGGGCAACCAAGTGATCCTATAAGGGTTTCGTTTTTTTTTTCATTTTAAGGGACGGGATACTAAAAATTAAAAAATCTAGGACGATCGCTATAATTTTCCTAAAATCTTTGTGTAAATTCTAAAAACATAATTTTTTTTATAATTTTAGATTGAGTAGTTGCGTAAACAAGGGAGTATAACTTATTTTTTTTCTTTATTTGTACAATATATCTCTGAACAAATAATGTCTAAAATATAAACAAAATATATTTCGGATGCCCTTATTATTATAAATTTCAAACGACACCCCACATTATATGTACTCGTACGTAAAATTTTAAAAAATTAAAAAAAATCTAGTATGTACATCATTTGTCCCCCGACACCCCTGTTACCACATAAATATTGTTCAGTGTTACATATATCGGATTAACATGTTTTATTATATTTCTTGTTTATACGTCAAGAGGTTTCTGCTAAAAACGGCTGCGACAGACGAAAACCAGACATGTGAGTGATCTTATAAGGCTTCCGCTTTGCATTTTGAAGTACCCTAAAAATGTAATGTTTTCATATAAGGTCCCACATAGTAATATTTATGGCAGACATAAATGTATTAGAGCTGATACATACAAATTATCAGCCGTAGTTCCGTGGTAAAGAACTTTTATTGAAGGCATCGTTATGTGTCATATGTCGCTATTCTGAACTATCTTGTCATGTGACACCTGATTAGGAATGAATGAAATCATTTTATTGTAATAAATTCTTATAATTATCTCAATTACGTTACATTATTGTATCTTTCTTTTTTATACTCACCTCTCGCCACTCTTGTTGTTTCTGGATTTAGTTTATATAGACCTAAATATGCATAATTTACTAACTATACTCGTGTGACATTTAGAATAATAAAAATTATTAGAATTTTTTTATCACTTTTTTTTCTCATATGTTGCTCTTCGATATAAACTATCAAACCAATAAAATATTATACCAAATATCATCAAAAATCCGTCTAGTAGATTAGATTTCGCGTGATTGACAAATTAACATCCAGAGTAGCAAAAACAGGTTTTATGACGTCTATTATCATTTTTCTGCTAAAGCAATCAATCTATTTAAAATATTTTCGATGTACAGAATTCACTCTGGTAAAATTGTATTAATAATACAGATTGTGAGGGAAGAAAATTCAACGAACTAAGAAACTGATCAATTTTTCACATTCATTGAGAACAAATCTTGTAACGTATGTAATTTATTGGGAAAGTCGTATGAAATAATCGATTAGAAATCCTGTGCCTTTTATGAAAGAAATTTTGGGTATCATAATTTTAAACAAAAAGATGCAAGCAACATCTAAGTAAATCGAAGATTCCTATATTCTACAAGCGTTGATAACCGAATGAGTAAATTAATTCAGAGTAGAAGCAGCAACCCATAGAAACATTTAACAAAATCATAAAATAAACTGAGTCTATACATTAAATATTTTTAAGTAAAACTAAGCGCTACCTACTAAAGACACGCTTCTAAGCCTAAAACAATGGTTTTTAGAATTATTGTCAGTTTATCTGTGTACACCATCGTTGTGCATGCTAATCTCAGCAACAGCTGAACAGATTTGGATAAAATTTTCAGTAATATATTTAGATTAACTTGGACTATTTAAATTTGGTTTCATATCAATCGGTTCACAAATAAAAAAAGTTCGTCAATCTTAAGTTTAAGTTCCTTTTGCATGCTAATATCGGAACCGGCATAACTAATTTAACTTTCAACGCCATTTATTAGCGTTTTTATTAATTTTACGCACATAGATTTCTGAGACAAAAAAACGCAAAAAAATTTCTAATTAGTTCTCCCACTCCGAATTCTACGCGAACGAAGTCGCGGATAAGTCGTGCATAAATTCTATAGGCGTTTAAATAGATCATACGTCTAAGTAAATAATTGAAGTAAATAATTAATTTAAGCATACTATAACAGATGTGTAAATAATCGTGGGTACATTCTAGAGATATTTTGGTAAATAATACCTTTAAGTAATCGAGAACAGACGTTTAAATAATTGTGCGTACATTCTACAGACATTAAGTCGGCTGTGTGAATCATACGTTTAAGTAATCGATAATACATTTAAATATTCGTACGTACATTCTACAGACATCTGAATAAATAGTTTAAGTGAATCATACGTTTAAGTAATCGATAATACGTTTAAATATTCGTGCGTACATTCTACAGACATCTAAATAAATAGTTCAAGTAAATCATACGTTTAAGTAATCGGTAATTCGTTTAAATACATGCGTACATTCCACAAAGATCTAAGAAATCATTTAAGTAAATCGTACATTTAAGTAATCGATAACAGATGTTACAATAATTGTACATACGTTCTACAAACGTCTAAGTAATTCATACGTTCAAGTAATCGTTAACTAACATTTAAGTAAATCTAACGTGCGCATATTCTACAAAAAAGTGTAACTTTTTTAATCATGTTTTAAAATTTATTTGTAGTACTAAGACACAAATCTCATAGCACTAATTTTATTGCAAAATTCTCATTAAAGAAACAGATAAAATCCGATCCCATATTTTAGAGGACATGCTATTTTTAGTAGACCACTCCACACCCAGCACTTGAACTTGCTCACGATTCGGAGCCACAAACACAACGGGCATATCAACCCCGCGACCTTACTCCGCTCGCATTCATCATGCTCCCAAACCCCATTAGCTCATGAACCTAAACATTTATCAAAAGCGACTCCACCTCAACAAACACTCGAAAGAGATAACGCAGAATCCGTATCTCTCCCGGCTCGTCGCTCGCAGCGGCACATCTCGAATTTAGACCCTACGAATACCTCACCACGAGCACGGATCAGAGGCGCCGTTCGCACCTACCTCCCGGACCTTTAAGATTCGTCAGCGGCGTACGGCCGTTGCGTCGTCGACTTAAGTGAGCTATAAAAGTTAATCCTTATATGTTACTATTTACACTAAATAAAAACTTCTTTATCACGGACATGTATAAACCTATTGTCGAACGAAGGGTATCCTTCTACTATATCATTTTTAACACCTTCACCTAGCTTTACTGATATAGTTTAGATGGAAAACACTTGAATGGAAAAATGACAAAATTACAAGTAAATATTAACAGAAAAATAAACGAC
Organism: Druceiella hillmani; assembly: GCA_039881145.1. Classification (NCBI taxonomy): domain Eukaryota; kingdom Metazoa; phylum Arthropoda; class Insecta; order Lepidoptera; family Hepialidae; genus Druceiella; species Druceiella hillmani. Next base: position 19,082,368 of record JAYKKI010000026.1, read on the forward strand.
CAAGTTGAGACTCGAACTCGCACACTCCACGAGGTTTCCGAAGCAAACGAAAGGGCAAAAAAATCGGAGAGACTTTGGTAAGCTTTTTTACCATATTGGCACGGAACTAAAAATAACTTAACGAAACCCTAAAAATATTGTGGAGAAGATGTCTTATCTCTTGTATACTAGAATAAAAATGTGTAAGTGAAACCATATTTCTTTCGGTCAATCTACAAACTTCCTACGCGCGAGCTTGAAATAGTATAAATAGTAGGGCATAATTCATGGTAAATCAGTAATTTATAATTGTTTTATTTCTCATATTATTTTATTTTCTAGGAAACTGTTTTAACTGCTACATTCAGTAAATTGGATTGGAGTCAAGGAATGTTTATGTTTAGGAAATGTATTTAAAAAAATTATCATGGAAAGTCAAATTCAGGTGTAAAACATTCTACATCTTACAAAAGAAATTATAACAACTACGTATAATTAGTACAAAATTAAATCTTATTCATAACAGCATTTCAACATACATTTTTAAATGAGATTGTATCGAAACGATATATCATTTTATTTCTAAGACATTGTTAAACTAAGATACTAATCCAAAGCAGTTTTTTATTTGGCAAAAATAAAGATTTATTAATCAAATAGTCTTGTAGTAAAAAGTGGTAAATAAAATTGTCACTAATTTAAATAACTAATAAAGGCTGCTAATTTTTCTATTCCACTTATTAGACACATTTTTTTAAATCTCCAATTTAAAAAGTTATTTTAGAAATAAGAATAACATACACCTTACATAAGCGGCCCACCTTGTTGACTAGAAAATGTATAATATACTTTTTTAAATCGAAAAACAATCAGTTACGGTATAATATTTATTTCACTTTCCTACTAAACAAAAAAATGTCTCCTTTTCTGACATCTATTTGACTTTTTGAATTTATACTTCTTTAGGTACGTTATGAAAAAATGAGAATGAAATTTTACGACGCGCGCACGATGCAACAAAAATCGACAGGATGAAGTTGCTCACTAAACATATATTTACATGCGTATAGTGACTGATACTATATTCATGATAGTTATTGAGGTAATTACACAACACGTTTTTCTATAGTAATACAACTCTAAGTTATATCTGTGTCTATTTTTAAATAATTTTTTTAGTAATTGAAATTTAATAGTGGTCCACATAAAAAAACATTTATTTATTGTGAATATTCGTGATAGAAATAGTGCTTACAAGTTTTTTAAAATATATTTTAAGTGTGTCTCTCTAGGTGAGGTTAAGTTTCGGTATGTATTTATTTGCACTATAAATTATAAATTATTACTTTTATCATTTATATACTACCCTGTTTAAGAAAATGAATTTTAATTTTTGAAATTTAATTCTTTGATTGAATTTTGATTTTACCAATCATATTTATAATCATACTCCAGTCCTTTTATTAATTTATTTCCGTTGATTATTTACGTGCTAGATAAAGTTATTCTTGCATTATGCAAAAGAAGTATAACTTCTAAAGCGAATACATAAGTACACGCATATTGTTTTTTTTTAAATATTTGCGATTGCTGTTATAGCGTATATCACTACAAACCCTTTTATTTAAATTCCAAATCTATTAAATATTTCAAAATTGGTAAGGTTGAAAACAAAGTGTCGGTAAATATAATATCATTAATATTAATTCACTTTTCAGCTACGAATTATACAAAAAAATTTAATTCTTTTATTTGAGAGTTAATTTAAATTATATACCTACATGAAGTATAATACCAAAATAAACGCGCTACATAATTGCTCAAATAAGGTACATGGAGAGATGTTCGAAAATTAAAAAACTAAATTAAAAAGTATTCAAATAAAGCAGAATAAAGAAAGTGCCATTCAAAATTCTGAAAACTAAAATTAGAAATTCTGAGCATAAAAAAGAGCCACTGAGGAATAAGTTAAAATTTACTTAAACCCAAATACATTAAAACCCATTGCGTAATCAGGTTTCAGTTAATTTTTACTTCATAATATTTTTTAAGTTGCAATTGATAAAAAACATGGGTGTAAATGTTTTAAGAGCGAATATATTTTTTTATTATTTCAACTGACTATCGAATAAATCTAATAAAATTATATTTCCTTAGAGCAAGTATTCACACCTTATCTTTTCCCCGTCACTATAGTTGGGAAAAAGTACATTACTAATAAGAAGATCGGAAGGATTAAAGATCCATAAATCTTTAATTTCCGTAGATTAATTGGATTTAGTTATGTCAGAATCCTTAATAATAAACTAACAGATACGATAGCATCTTTTTAGCTAGGATAGGTCACTCGAATACGAATTACTAACTCAGTACGTCAGAGAATTTTGTTTCTCAGCGTTCAACGGGTACCTTACGTAAAGATATTTATTATATATTCCAATGTTTATTTCCCTTGCAAACTTCACTCGTCTATTGGTCCTTAGAGATGCTGCGCAGTGTTGCTCGCGGCTGCGTCGACGAGACGCACCTCTCAAAAATACAAACGGCTTATCTCGTGCCGCTCGCATCCGCTCTCAGCCGCGTCTGGTTTGTTTAGCGATAAGATTTGAGTGCACGGTGAGGATGGTAAACAAGGAGAGTACACGGGGCGAATGGTTTTTGGTGGAGAACGTTTTTTTATAATAACGGTAGTAGGGAGACACATTACCGCTGCACATACGTTTGTTGACTTTTCGTTTGAAAATTTGTCATTTTATTTTAGTATGACAAATAGCTTCTCCAGCAAGCGATGTATTAGCGTTTGGTGCTAGATATAGTTTTTTGCTTAACCCTCACACACCTTCATTGATCTAAAGATATTAGAATTTTATTTCTAATTCCTTTATATATACCATCCAAAAACTCCTCATAGGCAACGACGAGTTCTCTGTCCATGGAAGGAAAGAGGACATTCTCAGTTGATGACGGCTTGAATATAATAGAGGCTTTTTCTAAATGTACTTCCATTAATATTTTGTATATTCGTAACTATGTGATAAATATTAATTATTTCAAAATATATTTATGTGGTTAATGGAGGAAGTAAAAATGATGCCATAGTCCACCAATTAGATGTTCGTCACCGTTGTTACTCCACCCTGATGATGGACTGTATGGTGACAGACAAAAACTAATATTGAACCTTCCATTCTATCATCGATTTATACTTTCCATAATGTACCATATAAACGGAAATAAAAAAACATAAAGGTCATTCATTTATTTTATTTATTTTATAAAATAAATCTTCTCGATATTCTTGAAAATTCAAAAAAAAAACCAAAACTAACTAAACAAACCACCAAACTATTTAATACTGTTAATAATATGAAAATTGCTACACCATCAATATTCCTTTCTTAACCTACATAATCACATGTAATTACACTAATTATTTTACTTATTTTTGATATCATCTATTTATTTTAAGGACAATAAAGCACGAACAGTTCATACATATATATATATATATATATATATATATATATATATATATATATATATATATATATGTACTGTAATTAGCCAATATGTCTGATAACGTCGTAATTTAGTTGACTAAGAATATAAAACTTTAATCAATATTTACAATTGCTCGACCACGCCATGCAAAATAAAAAAAGAAAGCGTAGAAAGTCACATAATTTTTTTCTCTATTTGCTTTTTTGCCTAAAGAGGGCAGTGAACGTTCAAACTACTGTTTGTTTCTTGTTGAACAATGCGCCCATTGTGTAAATGCCTATCGCGCAATTAGTAACAGCGGGCCTACACCCCGAGCAAACAATCCCACGCCGGTTAAACAGGTTTACCTCTAATTAAAATCAATCAATAAAAGAAGAAAAGATGCAGCTCGCTACTGAGTGCGTGAATAAAAATAGAACCAAATAGATAAGGAAACACATTTCTTGTTATTCAGTACTTATGCAGTCTTAATCAGATGGTGGTCTTTTTCATTATTAAAACAATTTTATTTATAATAACATTTGCAATGGAAACGTCAAACTTCTTGATAAGCTGTAATAATAAATTCTGGAATTATATCATTATATAACTTAGAAATCAAACCACCTTCAAAATATATAATTTATAACTCTTTCAATTGGTTGAGGTTGGCGATATTGAAATCTGTAACGTTTATGAAAGCGATATATGTCCGTTTAAGTACTATAGAAGATATACTTACATCTTCAGTTCGTAAATCATCGACACGACATCTATATTCGTTTTTATTTTTCAATGTGATATACATAGGTAACTATAGCTCAAACGAATAAGAGAACTTGGCTCTCTCAGTCTGCTAGCTATTACTAATTCATTAAAAATTTAACATTTTACTAGCACTTTGTGACGTATTTTTCAATGTTAAAAAAATCTATTGAACATGAAGATATTTCGAATATGAATAAATGTTTATAGATACGGTATAACTAAATTCTATTCAGTGATCTGTAATATTTCTCAATATTATAATCGATTATTCAATATTAAAATTAATTATTAATTGTTTATTTTTAGTTTACGTTATGCTAAGAAAATAATTGATTTAAAAAATGAAGTGTTTTTTTTGAGGTGTGGTAAAATTTGGAATAAAAATATATGAAAACTTACTTCATGGAAACTCATATGTAAATATGAGAAAATTCAGTAATTAATATTTTAAATTTCTCGAAGAAAAAAGAATAAATATATAAGAATAAATGTATAAATAAAAAAGTAACTTTTAAAAATTTAAAATGGATCACACTGTGGTTTCACCTATGATATACAAAAATAGGGAACACGGTTTTTTCAAAGTTAATTTTTCAATTTAGTTTGCAAAGAATTTTTAAAATCTTAAAGTATATTTTCTCTGATGTTTTGAAACCTATTTTTATCCATTAGTTATTTATCCATTTCTTCAAAGTTCCGTGACCGACTAATTAATTAGCTCAAAGTGACAGGCTTGTGCAAATTAAAAACAGAGATAAATGCGCATAAAAAATAAAATAAAAACTAATTAGCACAGAGGTTTTATATGTAATAATTACAATTAAAAGAAAACTACCTAACGATGGATTGTGAAACATTTAGTAATCACATTCCTAAAGCGATCAATGAAGCAAACAAAATATGAATGCACGCTTGAACTAGGTCTTTCGTTAACAGTCAAAAACATACAGCGCTACCAAAACGAAAAATCGAAGAATTTTCCATAAACACAATAACCGAATATTAACTTGTTTATCTCCATAACAATTTACTAAAAAATCATATTAAGTACAATTGAAACTAACACTGTGAGTATTTATGCACCTTAGGCACAATAAATAGTTAAGGGTGAGTATATCTATTAAATTATTTACAATTATTTTTCACCATATAAACATATAAACTGATCAGTGAAAAATGGAATTTCACTTGAAATATAGCAAATTTGTCAAAAACTACATGATTTCGAGAAATTGCTATAATTTTCGGCAAACGTTAGTAACACTTTTCTTCATAATTTTGACTCCAGAAGTCTCAGAGATTGGTGGGGACTAAGGGGAGTAGTCAAAATATTGTGGATATTTTCAGCAATATCTCTATGTTACATAACATTCTGGAAAAGGTTAGTTTTGGAATCTTTATAACTAACGCTTTCAAATGTCACGAAAAAATTTTCTACATAAATATTTTTGAGTAGAAAATAAAAATACTATTGAGATTTATGCTGGTTAATATGTTTTATTACGTTGACAAATTTTAAGTCTACGTAAAACGGTTTCTCAGAAAACGATCGTGACAAATATACGTCATATGGACGGCACACGTGAGTGGTCTTGTAACTATCCCGTTTTTTTTTCTTTTAAGGCACGAAATCCTAAAAAGAATTCATAGCTAAAACCGAGATTCGAGTCTCATTTTGGGAAAGTCACGAAAATGGCCGAGCTTTTTCTAACAATAAAATATAATCGAAGGCCGCATCATTACTGTAATACGAAACCTAAGTATGATGGCGAAATCTCGTAGACTATTATTACGGTAAGGCGAAACTAGCTCATTTACAATGGGAGGGAATGAAGCGGTCCGATCATTACGAGTGCCACACGCGAGCACAGTCCAGGGAGGCCATTAGACAGTGTTCGATGAGGGGTAATACATTAGCTATACCTAGAATGAAATAGATCACGATCGGAAATGGTAAATTATACCCAATTTATAGTAACTCTGTAAAAAATATCGAAAAATTATTACTCGCCCATTTTCATAAGTCTTAAAAGTGAACGAAGTGTTTGCTTCACATTTAAAAGAATTTAAAAACTTTCAATTATACAATGGTACAAAAATAAAATTTAGCAAGTACCTACTTCTTATGCAGAGGATTTCCGATTGTATGTTTTTTAACATACATAAAGTAAAATAAACAATATTTTCTTTGTTGATGTATTTCAAAATATAGTCAATAACTGATCGATTTAAAAAAAAATATTCGCTGCTCTGTTTTTCACAAATTATTAAGTACGCGCATTATTTAACAACAAGAAAAGTTTGACAGTGGGATTCGCAAAACTTGATTGTAATTATATATTAGGTTGGCTAGTAAGTTTTTAGCTCCAACTTCGGGATATTTCGAGAAAGATTCTCGAAACTTCTAGAAGGTTTTACTGTAGGGTATAAATAGGCCAAAGTGCAGTCAGATGACAATCGTCAGCACCGAAGCTTTAAGTTAAATACATAAAAGATAATGGATTTAAAAAACAAATACGGATTCCATTACTTTACGAATTTCGTCTGAGTCACGATGAAAAGACTGCCACAAATAACATATGTCATGCTATGGACGAGTCCACGGTGTCTTACGCGACGGTAAAGATTTAGTTCAGAAAGTTCAGGAATGAGGACTACGATCTTGAGGACGAACCCCATACCGGAAGTCCTGTTGAAATGTTCTGCAGAAATACTATTTGCACTGCCGCGTTCTGATACGTGGTTCGATTATATCATTTTTCCACATAAAGGACTTACAATTTGTTGCAGCTTGCACAAAACATTATTTGATGGTTTTATAAGTTGTAGATTTCAAAATTTAATTTATTATTAACAGACTTCAAAAAAGGAGGAGGTTCTCAATTCGTCTGAATTTTTTTTTATATGTATGTTCAGCGATAATTCTTTATCGAGTGGACCGATTTTGATTATTTTTTTTATTTAAAAGAAGGTACTGTAGGAGTGGTCCCATATAAAAACGATGATGAGATCCGGAAATGAACGATGGAAAACTTTAACGAAAGGCAGTAAATCAACTATGATTCAAGATATTTTCTGAGGGTAGTTGTTATTTTGTAAAATAAATACACCACTATATCTATAGTATATATACATGTCAGAGTCTGATGATGCATTCTGGAGATGAATAATGGTACTCCTAATCAAATGGTAACAAGTCAAACGTAATTCAAGATATTTACTGCTTGTAGTTTGTATTTTGCAAAATAACTGCATCATCGACCTGGCCAGGGTGTGATGATGAGCTCTGAAGATGAATAATGTAACTCCTTAATGAATGATAGTTAGTCGATCGTGATTCAATATATATGCTACTGGTTAGTTGTTACTTTAGTTATTATTTTGCAAAATCTGATATTGGATTTTGGGTATGGAGAACGAAACTTATCAATGGCTAACAGCTAACCACCGGCGACTACAACTATCACTTCATTTCTATGTGTTGTTGATAACCAACTTTAGACAAAATGGAAATTATCTGTATACCAGCTTTTGCCCGTGACTTTTAATAATTTTATAATATTCTAAGAAAGAAAATAATTATTAATATTAATATGTTAATCACTAAAAATTCTCTTTTAAAAAACCGAGTTCAAAAAGGTAGGTACAAAAAGTAAAAAATAACTAGTGACAGGTTACTAGTTATTTGAAATAATAAACTAAGTTACTTATTTTTGAAGTCTGTGCCAGCATCGCCGATCTACTTAAACAAATGTAAAATTTTAAATCATAAGTATGCCGTTTATGAATCCATTTAGCATTATGATTTCATTAGAAGTTAAAGTTTTAAATTTACATTAAAAATTAAATTAAATTATAAATTTGTTTAAGTTGATCGACGATGCTGGCGCCTACTTCAAAAATAAGTAACTTAGTTATTTATTGCAAATAAGTAGGAACCCATATTAAGCTAACCATTTTTGTCTTTTTGTACCTACCATTTTTGAAGTCGGTTCTTTAAAATATATTTTATTAAAGAAGACGATATGTAATATAAAATGTTCTCTTTTTCCCAGTATACGAGGAATTTTAACATCTTGATTGGCCATAGTAACGAAAAGAAAGATGTTTATTGCATCATGTCTATTTAAATAATATTTTGAAAATTGTATAAATAAATTAGAGAAACAGAACGTGATCATCACTGTCATTTCTGCTAATGGCTATTATGGGATCTACTTCATATGTATGTGGGCAATAGTGACTTTTTTATGACAGGCTTAATCGAATATTTATTCGATAACTTATTTTAGATGATGTTTAATACCTCTGATCGACTGAGTACGAAAGACGATTAATACCAATCAATCTAAGAAAAACTAATGAAGACAATATATTCCATATTCCATAATCCCGAAGTGCTATAAACAAATTAATAAACAAACCGTACTATTCTTTCAAATTTTTTTTTTCAAATGGTCCTCAGATAGTCTGCCAAATGGCAGACTATTTATGTATATATATATATATCAAATATACGAGTATTAAGAACGATCCGACCACATCTATCAAAGTAATGAAATTTGTCTTCGTTTAATCATTGAATATTGTTACGCTTCAAATTCAAATTTAATAGCTATCTAGATAAATCTACAAAGTTGTTTACGAAAAAGATGAATTATCAAGCATGTACTTAGAAAATAATACACCAGTTTCAAGTAAGGTAACATTCAGTCATAGCAACAACAGTACTCTCACTAATCATTATAGAGAAGACGATAAATCGACAGATCACACAGATTCTCGTACGCATAGTACAAGTTATGCTGGTCGCACTGTAATTTTTATTTCATTAGAATAAAAAAAAGGAAAGGGAAACAGTCAAATTGTTTAAAAGACATCGGTGAGGTTTTTTGTATTAAGCCGATTTTTGAAAACACTCACAAACATAGCTCTCCATTTCAAATACGTGCAATTTTTAACATACATAGATTTCTGTAGAACATTTAAATATCACGAGTATACTTTCCCCTTGAGAACGTAGAAAAATATTGTAAACTAATGTGAAACTAGATGAACGATTAGAGTTATGGATAATATTAAATAAAGGCACCTTCCTAATCTAGATCAATCACAAATCATACGTCATTTTATTTAGTTTTACAGCAAGCTTTCTGTTCTCATACAAGTACATCCTCCATAGCAACATTAACGAAAATTCAATTAGTAGTGTCCTCGGTCTTGCTTTGATATATAATTCACACTATTTGTAGACAACTAAGCTGTTACAACAAAACCGGCAAATGGTACAAGGGACGACATCTCTGGATAAAAGCCGCAATCATTCTTCAATTTAAAATTTCGAGTCCTTTAAAATATTTAAATGTTATTTTAGTACGTAGTAATTTTAGAAACTGGTCAAGCAATCCAGTAACCTCTTTTATGTATAAATATGGGAAGTATTTATACCCAAAAAAGATTTCTAGGGACTCGTTGTAATTTATTTGATGAAACTCTAAAGTACAAGTGCTCCAAGTACGGAATATCTGGAAACGCTATATTTCAATAAATTCTAAATCAACGAAAAACTTTTGATTTAGATTATTTTTGAACCGTTTGAATCTCCGCGACCAAAGAATCATCCGCCTAAAATTTAGTTCTGCGACTGGCTCGTTTTAATGGTTCCTACATATGTTATACCGAGGCCCCTCTTTAGTTCTTTTTTCATCTGATCTCTGCGTGATATTTCGTTAGACGCCACTGGAGCTCTCTCTCTCTCTCTCTCTATGTGAGAATTAACATTATCTCACCATTTTATTTACTTACCAAGCATTCCTTAACAATTAATGTTTATTAATATATTATATTATATGTATTTGTCAACATTGTCGCTTGAAACTGTTTGCAGTTGACACGCTTGGGTGGTGCATAGCTAGTTCACAGCCAGTATATAAATTAACAAGCAATAGTAATTGCATATAACAACCCACGAGTACATAAGTACGTATTATTTACATACATGCCACGACGTGTAACTATGCGGGCGATCATAAATACCGCGGCCGTGGCCGTTCAATGTGCCACACATTCATGCAAAGTGGAGTACAATGACCAGTGCTCGTATGACTCCGCTACATCCGGTAGGTTTGGGTAGAACAAATATTTAGTTATGTAATTTGAAGTAGCAACCGTGACCGATCAATATCTCGATATGTCGTGAGGCGGCCACAGCCCAACCAGCAATTTCCGTTTAGAGAGGGTAGACGAGGTTGACAGGCTGAATTTGTGGCATTTCTCCCCGCATATAATTGTAAATTCTGATTGTAAAATATTTAAAACCGTTTGAAATAAGAATGCTTTTAGTCGGTACTAACAAAATATTTAGACTAAGCGAAGCCAAGTCTGACTTTTGTAGTCTAGGATCCGATCTGCAGTGTGAATATATTTTTGTTTGTTTTTACATACGTAAAACTCAACAGAATTTAACAAAATTTGTCAGGAATCTATGCTATTCCTGGATTCATGTTTGTCAAATCAAATTCGGCGAATATCCGACATCGTGAACTGGATTTTGGAAACTCCGATTTTGGTAGTTTCGAAAAAAATATTCTTTGAAAATGTTGAGTCTCAGCCGCCATATTGACAGAAAATTTTTTTATCTAATAAATTTGTTATTATCTTAATTATAACAACTTTTATATAATTGACAGGGATATATATATATATATATATATATATATATATATATAAAATATGTAAATATATATTTTTTTCAGTTTTAAGTCTGGGCCCTTATACTGGCAAAAATTTTGGAGAATAAAAAAAGTATTTTTGAAAAAAAATAACGAATATACCATTTAGGCTTCTCTAAATACAAAATGCATTCTTTTTAGAATTTCTGTCTGTACATTGATCCAAGTATCACGCAAAAACTATTTGAATGCATAACGCTATGGAAATATTTTTTGTGACATACTAGTCTCATTAATAACGCACAAAACATTTTAGGACCTGATGGAAAGTGAAAGTACGTAATAGGGCGAGGATAGCTGAGAGGTACATCCTTCCGTACATTCCTCGCGTTTGATTTTTTTCTCACCACTTCATCAAGTGAGGTGTCATTGAAGCAAATGCACTTTAAATTTCATCTCTATGTGCAAATGGTATAAAATTTGTCCCTTGTACCATTTAAATCTTCACACCATTTCATTAAATTGTATGCATATATCATATCTATTTCTTTGATAATCAAATTATTATTGCACAAGTTCAACAGAAACAAGCACAAAATGCACACCTTCCTCATATTTTAATTGATATATAACAATAAGTCAAGTTTCTACCGATGCTAAAAAAGGTTTTCCTATGACAACGTAATTGAATTTACACTTACTGAATTTAATTACTTATTTTTCCTTAAAGTATTAATTTTTTCCACGAGTCTATTTCGCAACTGTATTCTATGAAAGCCTTGATGATTTTATCAAGGTCTACAATATTGCGATAATGTCTTTATACCATTATAAATGTTTAATAATATTTTACATGAGTTTTCTTCACGATATACGCGTCTTCAAAGCTTCTTGTAGTGAG